>CM057457.1:56397500-56807500 GCA_016271365.2 Neoceratodus forsteri
TAATGCTGTAGAACCTAGGCCAAGCGTCACTTTTGTGAGGGGTTCAAACTTGGATGACATTTTTACTATAAGTCACTATACTGAACCTAAAATAGAAAATTAGTTGAATAGTAGACCTCTTGGCTACTTTCCACGTAAGAGGTGCTCTGTGTGTAAGTATGCAGTAAATACGAACATACAAACATAAGAGATTTTCCAGCAGATAAAAGCCTAGAGATCTATCAAATCTGCTCAAATGTGCACCTAGCACCCCTTATTCTGCAGCTGCCCCTTCCTTCCACCCTTCCTGTCCATTGACCCTCCCCTTGTCCTGTCCCATCCCCTTTTGAAGCAGTCCACTGTTCTACTGGATACCACTTCTGCAGGTAACGCTGTCCACCCAGTTCCCACCCTCTCTGTAAAAAAGTGACTCCTCATCTCCCTCCTGAACCTTCCTCCCTCCAGTCTCATATCATGGCCCCTGGTGTCCCTCCCCTCCTGTACTCTGAACAGCCCCTCTGTACCTGTCTTGTTTATTCCTTTCATGTACTTAAAGGTTTCAATCATGTCCCCCCATCCCTCCTCTCCTCCAGCGAGTACATGTTCAGCTCCCTCAGACCTTCTCTCGTATGATAAGTCCCCAACCCCTTGATCATCTTTGTTGCCCTGTGCTGCACTCCCTCCTGTAACTTAATGTCCCTCTTCAGATATGGGCACCAGTACTGCATGCAGTACTCTGGGTGCATTCTAACTAATGACCTATACAGTGGCAGAGTCACCTCCTCCCTCCTAAGGATATACCCCTTGCAATGCAACCCAGGATTTTGTTGGCCTTTGCAGCTGCCTTGGTAAACAGATACAAATAGGAAACAACACAAAGCTAGCTGAGGTTCACCAGTTTGTGCCAGTCTGTGACTTGTTATTCTGAATATGTAGTGTATTTTGACTAGTGCCCCTGCAGTAAAGTTTATGTTGGCAGGACTACCAGGCAATTAAAAGTTAGAATACTCGAATATCCTGGAAAGCAGCATTGGTCACACCTGTCTTCAAAAACGGGGATAGGTCTATTCATCCCAACTACCTGCCTATCTGAATCTTTCCATCACTCTCAAAAGCACTTGAGAGGATCATTTATGACCAGCTTGTAGAATATCTCAATAAGTACAACCTACAATGCCATGAACAATATGGTTTTTGGAAGCTTCATAGCATGAACACAGTGCTTGTGGAATTTACTGGCTATATCCATGAGGCTCTTGATCGGGGGCTCTTGATGGGGGCTACTTACATTGGCCTCACCAAGGCCTTCAACACAGTCAGTCACAACCTACTGCTGAGACAAGTGTTGAACTTTGGATTGTCCACAGAATCCATGAAATGGTTCCAGAGCTATCTGTCAGGACGTGGTCAGCAAGTGAAAATCCATGATGTCTTATCTGATCAGCGCAGGGTCACTATTGGAGTCCCCCCAAGGCTCAATCTTGGGTCCCCTTCTGTTCAGCTTGTTTCTAAACAACCTCCCTAAGGCCTGCTGTGGTAGTGTCATATTGTACATGGACAATGCAGTACTATTTTCAAGCCACCACAATCCCCAAGCCCTGGAGAAACTATTGCAGAATTACTTTTCTAACATTGAAACTTGGTTCATTAACTCCAAGCTTCTACTTAACTACAAAAAGATGAAGACAATGCTCTTCACCTCAGCGCAGAACAAGCATAGGTCATACTGTCTTAAAATCCAAAACAACCAGAACACTCCGCTCGAGATGGTCAACAGATTCAAATATCTAGGGATCACACTTGATAGTGCCCTCACATTTTCGGTGCACATTGATCAAGTAGCCAAGGCTGTCAATGCAAGACTTGTCCAACTACATAGGAATATACACTGTCTAAATGATGGTGCCCTCAAGCTTGCAGTGTCTAGCTCAGTTTTATTAGTCATTGACTACGGGCTTGCAGTCTATGGCACTGCCAATGACACCTCACTTAAGAGGATAAAAACCACGCTCAACAAAGCCTGCAGGCAAGTACTTGGTGCACATTGGCTTACCCACTCCTGTGAGCTCTATGCTCACTCAGGGTGGCTTAGCCTACATAACAGAATCCAGTACCAGATATGCCTTCTTGGCAAGAAGGCCACCCTGAGCCTCACACCCCCAAGGGTTCAGAACCTCCTCTGCCCATCCTCTCAACCTAGGAATACCAGGGGTGCAAGCAAAAGTATGCTGCTAGTCCCCTTCTGTAGAACCTCCCAGGGGCAATGTTCATTTGCCTACAGAGCCCCTAAATGGATCAACTCTCTCAATGCCAATCTGCAAGCAGTGCTAAGAATTGGCCAATTCAAATCCCACCTTCACAAACATTTGTTTGCCTCAAGTACATGTGACTGTAACACCTAGCTCTATACACCCCCCATACCCCTCTCCCCTGGCTATGTCCATCTTCAGCACTTAGTCACCCACCTCCCCCATAACCCCTCTCCATCCATCCCTCCTCCCTCTATTACCTCTTCCTCACCCCTCACCCCCATTTCCAAACCTTCCTCTCTATGGTACCTCCTGCTTTTTCTTTCCACCTCATGTGATCATACCCTTACTCCTCCACCATCCATCACTAGCACTTTTTCCCTAACTTTCGTATACCATCCCTTTCTTACTTACCTCCCACCCTATCATACCCCCTTTCCCTCTATGTACCTCACCTCATCCCCCAATCCTTCCTACCCCCAGGCCCCACTTCTACTCCCCTCCTCATCTTCTACCCAATCTAACTCCCCTTGCCCTCCTTGGCCCCTTTTATTTTTTTTGTCTGTCAGACAAGGCCCCTCCTGGGTGGCTCCTCCACCATCTATCCTCTACCATCCATTTATTCCTGCCCTTCTCCTCACTGCTGCCTACTACTCAACTCTAGCCTTTCCTAGCTCTACCTACCTCTTCTCACTATGCTCTCTGCCCCTTTCCCCCTTCGCTAACTCCTAAGTGGCATATAAGTTCTGCATTACAAATCTATTAGCTCGACAATGTCGAATTTTTGTATCCCTGTTGTAATATCTCCTGAATTATTGTGTAACTCTCAATATGTGTGAACAGTGTTTCAATCTCAGCAAAATCTGTAAGCCCTACTATGTCAAATTTTTAACTCTGCTATAATTAACTGTAAATCACTCTACATGTATGTATTGTACTAAATAATGTGGATTTTTTGTAAATGAGCTTTAAACTCAAAGGTGTTAATCCGAGATGCAAATAAATAAATAAAACATCTTGGGGGCTATTAAAGTGGCCTGGACAAAAATGCAATCTGAGCACACTACAAGGCATGCAACCAACAAAACCAGAGGGTTTTAAATTTGTAGGTCTGGAATATGTACCTAAACTGGTAAGAGGAGGGGCCAGACTACAGAAAGAGAATCCTGGTGGATATTTCATTTAAAAAGTCTATCTCCTGTAGGTCTTAATGATAGCTTGGATTTGAATCCTTATTTGTGAACATACATTTTTAGCATATTTATGATTATTTATCTGACTTGGCAGATATATTCATGGCATGAATATTTGGACATTCAATATTTTTGCACACTTTTGTTTCTCTATGTATATACTTATATGTCTTCTCTGCCTTACTGCACACACTCGTGGGATTCATCTTTTTTTGGAATAATTTATATTCAAATTGCTTCTCTGCTAAAGGGTTCAAGTCTTGTTGTGGTTGCTATTGGTGATTTTTTATGATCTTTTTTTATATATATTTTATGGGGATGCATTTTCAACCTACATGGAAGCCATACATATATAATGTGTTCTGTTCCTTTTTAAGAGAATGAATAAATGGCTAGTAAATAAAACATAATTTAGAAAATTGTAATCTTGGCTATCCAGTGTGGTTGTTTGTGCATACCCATATAAATTTGGAATGTTATAATGTTTTCACTGGTGATTACATCTATCAGCTTTGGTACCAAATTAATACTGTCCCTTTAAAATAATAGTGAAAGTTGACTTTAAAGCTGTATTAGTACTGGTGGTGTATTTAATGTTATAGCACTCACTTCAGGCTCCACCCCCCCTGATGAATGATACAGTTGCACTCCAAATGCACATGGGGAAGTGAATGTAGGATAATTTTTTACACTGTCTCACTTTATGGCTGTAAGTTTATATAAATGAATTGTGTTAACACATGCTCTTGTGTGCAGTCTTTTCTTTTGTTTGGAATTTGTTTATGCTTAAGACTGCACCTTAGATGAGTGGTGCAGCTGTGGGAGGTTTCTGTTGTGGTTTGATCAATACATTTGGTCGGCTATGTTTGAATTATGGTGAACAACCTGTTTGTGTCAGCAATGGCAGCAGCATTTGGGATTTGAGTGTCTGCATTCTCTAAATTGTCCCTAATCAGATTCATGTTGTATTTTAAAATGTATGTTAAGGATATCACCTGGCTCAGAGTTGCTGTGTTTGCCCTCACCTCTCTGATAATTTCCTCAAAAGAATAGAGAAGTAAAATTACAAACTCCAGCATGGCTCACTGTGGTAGAGTGATATAAACACCTGCATCACTACTTTTATTTTCCAAGGTGTATTGTCTGACAGATTTCTTTTGTTCCAGCAGCCTTCAGAACATAAGAAAGGTTGAATTCCACCTAGAAGAAATGTCATGAATCAGTCTTCACAAAGGTAGTTTGTGCTCCTCCTGTATTTTTTCAAACAAATGATGGGCTTTGAGTAAGTGATTGAAATAAGTGCAGATTATTTTAACAGTTCTAACAAGGGCCTTAATGTCCTTGTCCTCATCAAGAAAATGGTAAACAATTAAATTCAAGCAATATGTAAAGCAGTGGATGTAACAAAAAACCCACTCCTCCAAGGCTTTTCTTATGTTTGACCCATTATCTGCAACAATATGCCAATTGACAGTACCTGGGATGTGAGCTATTGCTTTATTGGTAGTCTGAGCTCCTCATTTATGTTGAATGAGCTGTGTTCAAATGGAAAATAAAACATTCTTAAAACAGCAAACTGCATTTCACTGCTTCCCCCAGAATTATCAGCAAAACATGCCCAATGTGCAGTGGCAGACATGAAGGATTCAGGCTGACAGCTTGTCTAGATAGCCATTGTGAGATGCATCACTATCCCAACAGCACTGGCCAAAGCTCATCTGAGTTTTTTACACATAACATTGTAGAGATCTGTAATCCCTGTTGAAAGAGAAAAATTTTCTTGATGGTATAGTATAATGAGATTTAAAGAGCCACTAATGCCAAAAGTGCTACATTGCAGAATCCGAATAAACATACCCTCGGTAAATCTCACACCAAAAACTAGATTTCTGCGTTACTTCATTTTAAAGCTATTAGCCATTTTGTAACCTTGATTTCACTATCTGTTCAAAACAGTCTGTTTCAGTGATGACCTGCTGCTGATGTCATCTAAGGGACTCACAGTCTAGTATTCCCTGTCAGCAAGCGTAGAGGACCTGTTTCTCCAAAGTTTTAAAGATCGTGTGAAATAGTCATCAAAAGTAAAACAGGCAGTACCATGCACAAAACATTGCTATAAAAACTATATGTGTTTCAGGTTTTGTAATAAAGTTGACAGAATTATATTGTTTAATGCCTTTTTGGTGTGGTCCATTTCCCCAGGGTTGCTGGATGCTGAGTCAGCATGCCTCTGGGCTGCTGAAACCATTTGGAGTGTTACTCTACTGTGCCTGAGTGTTGCTGCTAGTATTATAACATTGGTAACTTCACTGCTGTTTGTCAGTGTCTGCATTACAATATGTTTTAATAGGGGCCTTATATGTGTTAATTCCTACTGGGGTGGAAGTGTTAGTTCTGGTAAAATTATCATTGTAATTTAGAGTAGAACATAGATGAGCCTGAAGGTAGGTCAAAACAGCCTGACAGGGAGAAAAAATTGTGCTGGCTAAATTAGAAGCTCCTTGTAAGGTTTAAAAACAGCATTACCTCTCCCACTCCCATTTATGAGGAGGTAGAATAATTGTTTTAAAGTGCCATTCTTAGAAGTCACCTCAATTGAATGATAGGTGTGAATGATCTCAGCTTTTCACCACATCAGAAACGTATTCAGTCTGCAAACCTCGCAACAGTGTGCTATGACCCAGCATCCAGCAACCCTGGAAAAAAGGACCACAACAAAAAGGCACCCAAACAAAACATTGTCAGCTTTGTTACAAAACCTGAAACATGCACAGTTTGTAAAGCAATGTTTACTGACTGCTGCTGCCTGATTTACATGTGAAAACCATTGCACTTGATCTTTACAACTTTGGAGAAACAGGTCTTATAAGCTTGCTGACAGGGCGTACTAGACTGTGAGTCCCCTATATGACATCACCAGCAGCTCTTCACTGAAACAGGCTTTTTTGAACAGGTAGTGAAATCAGGGTTACAAAATAGCTCATAACTTTAAAATGAAGTAAGGTAGAAATCTAGTTTTTGGTATGAGATTTACTGGGGTTATGCTTATTCTAATTCTGCAATGTAGCACTTTTGGCCAGCTGGTGTCAGTTGCTCTTTAAGGTACTCTAGCAGCTGCCTGAATTATACATGTTCTATGATGTTATATGGCAGCAAGTCAACAGCTATCATCTCTGAAAGGAGGAAGGCCTTGCTGAAGTCCAGGTAAAAAACATCCACCACCTGACCCCTATCCAGTGCTCATGCTACCTCATCAAACAAAATCTAGCCAGAGCTGATAGGGCTGTGAAGAGCTACCAAATCACCAAAGTTACGAATGTGCATAGAAATTATGCATCGCCTGTGTGTAACTTGGCCATTTTTTGGAAGTATTGCACCAAATTTTCAACATGCCCTTTTTGGGACCCCCTCCTCATGAAGGGTGCCAGTGTCATTTTGTTCACTTGTCCCGAAAGGTGATTTTGCAGAGCGAACATGCTATTTTTTAATATTCAGAAACTGGTAATGAACTTGATATGAGATTGGGGAACTTTGCAAAGCTTCAGGAAGTGTGACATTCCCAGATTTTTACCAACATCACTGGCAAACTATAAATTTACAATATCTCTATCTCCAATACAAACACATTCCCTTTTTGAGTTGTTATTTTGAAAGAGATTATTTTTGCTGTTGTACATGATATGGTCATAACAACAAGTATAAACAATATTTACAAGTTAAATATTTAAAATGCACACTACATACTGAAGTCATATTATAGGACTATTAAGAAGCAATGGTCAAATATGGAAAACATCTTTTATTAAAAACCTTTTTTCCATACTTTCACTCAAATATTATTTTGGATAAACATTTCAGATAGGAATTTATTATTTTCTTGTTGGCACCATATAGTGCTGTTCAGTCACAATCATCAAAAACTGGCATGCTGCTAATTCAGTCCTCTTGAATTTATTTAGTCAGAGTACATGCTGCTGTGTGTGGGGGGTTGGGGCATGCAACCTGTCACTGTAGATAAACAAAATGCTATAGTCCCCCGTTTTGGCAGTCTCTCACCATTCAACAGGACTAAATGCAGACAGTGTGGAAACCAATAACTTACCCTGCCCCCACACTGTAGCTGTCTCTGTGGATTATCCAAGGGTTTAAAGCCCAAGTGGTGTCAGTCCCTTACCTCTTACCAGCACTAAATCCATCACAGTGTGGGTAAGCTTGCACTGAGCCTGCCCCACATGATACTGTACCTGTGTATAAACTTAGGGCTTTATCTACTTTTTACCAGCACTAAATTCATCACAGTGGGTGAGTGGTGGGGGGAGGGGCTGCACAGTACTTGTCCCTGTGGGTAAACAAATAGCTTTAGTTTACCATCTAGTGCTATCTCAACTGTACCTTGTATGAGCATTAAGAAGAAAAGTCAGCAGTGAACCTGATTCTGTGGATAAACAGAGGTGTTGTAAGTCCTCACCTTTCACTAGCACTGGATAGCAAATATACAAAGGTTGAATAGAAAAATATTAAAAAAAAAAAGAAGAAACTGGTATCAGATCCCAATAAATGTCCATAGGAACAAGGGTAAAAACTTAAGTTTGTTAGTAAAGGGCAAGAGAGTTGTAGAACATAGCTGCAGTGTGGCTGTCTGTAATCTGACACGATAGTCTGCCTGACTGTTTCAGAGCTTCAATAAATTCCAGTACAACAGATAATGAGTTAACCCCTAGGTTGATGAAAGAAATAGAATAAATCTATTAGACTGAACTGGACAGATGCTCAATCTGCAGCCCTGCAAAGTTCAATTGAGGGGCTAGAAACAGCAGTTTCAAAAGGTTTTTTTTTGTTAATATCCTGAGAAGTTCAGAGGTACAATACAGTAGCATCTGCCCTCCCTTCAGATGCCTTTAACATTGAGCAGCAAATAGCAAAAATCAGAGGGGGGGTGCATTATTTTGCAGCTGTAGAGGAATACTTCCAAATGTCCAGAAAGAGAGTTCCACGGTCAGCCATTTTTAGAGCTACAATCCAATCCCAATAGGGCTGTAGGCTCCATCCACAGCCCTAAAATCCTAAAAGGTCATCAGGTTTGTCTGACAAGATCTGCCTGAGACAAACCCATGCTACCTGTTGTCCTGAAGACCATTCTCATCAAGAAATCTCACCAGCCTCTCCTTCAGGATGGTCTCCATTAGTTTCCCAAAAATGGCAGTAAGACTCACCAGTCTGTAGTACCCTGGTTCATCTCTGGGCCCGCCCTTATGGAGGGGCACCACATGCACCATCCTCCAGTCCCTGGGCATGCACCCAGTACCCAGTGAGGTATTGAACAAGTCTGTCAGTGATCCACCAGGACCTCTGTCAACTCCTTCAGGACCCTTGGATGTACTCCATCTGGCCCTGGTGCCTTACCCACCTGCAGGGACCTAAGGCCCTCCAACATCCTGCCCACTGTGATCACCCCATCCATAACACCCTCTCCCTCTATACCCACCACTCCTCTTCCCCTGGGGCATAGGCCCATCCCTCTCCCTGGTTAACACCAAACAGAAGTACTTGTTGAGTGCCTCTGCCTGCTCTGTCCCTTATTCTGCCCACCCTCCATCTTTCTTGATCCTTACAATTTGTTCCTTACCACATCTCCTCTCCCTTATATATTTGAAGAAATCTTTTCCCCTTCTTTGATCTCCTGTGCCAGACTCAGTTCCCTTGAAGCCTTGGCTGCCCTTATTACTCTACTCACCTCCCTGGATTTCTTCATGTATTCCTCCCTATCCTCCTCTCAGTTAGATCTCATATAATTTCTAAATGAAGCTCTCTTTCCCTAACCCTCTCTACTACCTCCCTGCTCAGCCAGCTCAGTCTGTTGATCCAGGCTTTTTTGCTTTGCCTCTTTGTACATGAGATAGTGGCCTCTGCCAGTCCCAGTCTGATGATTGCCCATTTCTGCTTGGCATCCATGTCTGGGCAGATGTTGGTGAGGTGTCCTTCCAGTATGCTTTCCTTCCTGCCAAAGTCTGCCCTTTTGAAGTTCAGTACCTTAGTCTTTGTTCTGGCCACCTCTCTTCCTAGATTGAGGGAGAACCACACTATGTGGTGGTCACTTCCTGCCAGGAGATCTTCCACTCTTCCAATCTTACATCTTGGACAAGTTCACCATCCAACAGCACCAGGTTCAGAATGTTCTCCTCCCTGGTAGGCTCCATCACCCTGTGCATCAGGAAGCCATCCTGGAAGGCCTCCAGGAGGACTTACTCTCTGGCACTTGAGGAAGCTGAGGTGTTCCAATCCACCACTGGCAGACTGAAGTTCCCAACCACCAAAGTATTGCCTTTACCACTAAACCTCTTTATTTGCTTCCCCAGTTCCTTGTCAGTCTCCCCATTTTGAGAGGGAGACCTATATACAACCCCCAATCTAACCTTCCTACCCTTTGGGTTCTGTAGTTGCACCCATAAGGCTTCAGCTCTGCACTCTTCCCCTTCATTCCTGTTGCACAATATCCCTTCCTTTACATAGATAGCCATCCCTTTCCCTTTCCCTTTTACTCTATCCCTACGGTACAGTGTGTACCTCAGGATTGCTAGGTCCCAGTCCTGATATTAGGTGGTCCATGTCTCAGTGATGGCGGCTATGTCAACCTCCCCTTCCACCATTAGTGCCTGCCTTCCTGAGAAGGCTGTGGGGTCAAAAACAGTGGGGAAATTCATGAATGCATGGGACAGACATAAGGCAATTCTGGTGGGGGGTAGGAAGAAGTAGGCTGTTGATTAACTAGGATCTGCATCTTATCCAACAGGTAGGAAATTGGGCAGACTAGGTGGGCCAAGTGGACCTTATCTGCCATCAAGGTCTATGTTTCTAAGTTTCAGTTCTGCTGTCTTGTTAGCCAGGCTCCTTCCATTCAATGAGACCACCCTCCAGTGTGATCCCTTCTCCTCCTTTCCCTTCCCCTCTCCCCTATCCCCTCCCCTTTTTGAATTCCACTGTTTTCCCTCCTGCTTGCTTTTTTGGGGGGAGACCTAATGGACTCCCTCACCTGTTGGCATTGATTGCTGCCCAACCCGTCACCCCCCCCTTACCTAGTTTAAATTATGCCTAGCTTCTATATACTCCCCCAGCTTTTGGCTTAAGGACCCCTGAGCCTTCCTTACACAGGGTGCAGCCTATCCACTGCATACAGGTCCTTGTTTTCCCATGTTCTACCCCACCCCAATAATCCATAACCCATGGACACACACCATTCCCCCATCCATTCATTGAAATCTGCAATTCTTTGCTTCCTAGCCATACTAGCTGTTGGTACCAGGAGAATCTCAGAGAGTGCAACTGACCTTCCCTCTTTACTGCATAGCCTTCCTACTTCCCTGAATCTCCTGCAGCTCTTCTATCCTGCTCCCCTCCAGATCATTCATACCCAGGTGACCATAATATGAGGTTTCTCCCCTACTCTCTCCCCCCACACACCTAGCAATAAACTGACCCACTTTTCCTGCCATTATGCCAGCATACATTCCACCCATATGAGGCTTTTCCTGGTGCCTTTGCCACCTCATCTTACACCCTTCAGTACTGAATCCCCCAAAATGATGACCTTCTCTCTTTTGTTCTGCTCACCTTCCTGATGCTTGCCATTCCTCTGCTCCCAGTCCTGATCCCCCTCCCCTATTTCCTTGCCTTCGGGCCACAGTTTCTCCTTTGATCCTTTCATGTCCCCTACCTTTTGTCCCCCCCCCCACATCCACTTACTACTCCTGCTTGGACTAGCTGCATCCTGTTCCTTACCATTCCCTATCTGCTCACCCCCCTTCCTGAATTTGCTTCCCTCTCATATCTTAACACCCCTTGACACTGGTCCACAGCGCTCACTTGATTCTTGCTTTTCCCCATCTCACTGCCCTCCCTCCCTCCACCATACTACTCCTGCCTTGTTTGACTGCAGCCCCCTTACCATTCCCAATCTGCACCTCCCCCTTCCTGAATCTACTATCCCACCTCCTACCTTAACATCCCCACAATCATTGTTACCATCTGGTGTACTGATCTTACTTCCTGCCTCTCTGCTAGCAACCCTGCCTTCACTGCTACCCTCCTCTCCCATCTTTAATGTGACTCCCCCCTTCCTGATCCTCCTGGCTAGTCAGAACTGAGAACCTGTTCCTGTACTCCCTCCCTCCCTTTTTGTGGAACTTCTTCCACTGCCCCTCCATGTGACTTCTTTACATGCTCTGCCCTTGTTCCTATCTTTCCCCTGTTCTTGACCACCTTCCACTTATCAGCCTCTGGTCTCAACTGCTCCCAAGTAGATGCTGAATTAGCCCCATTTAACATCTCTCCTTGCTTATCCCTCTGCTCACTTGCTGCGATGTCTAGGGGGCCCTCCTCAGGTCACTTGGCACCTGGTGTTCCCCTGAACCCCACCCCTTCTACTCAGCTCACTTCTCAGCCTTTCAACCTCCTCCCTAAGTTGCCCCATCTGCCTACACAACATACATCCCCCTTCCCTCCATGAAATCCCCATGAAGATGGCAGCCCCACAACAATTACAGCTTACCACCCATCCTGCCTCTCTTCCTGGATTGTTGCCACCAAACATCCCCATCACCATGCCCCCCCCACATGACTGCTTTCTGCCCCAATTCCTAGGTCCCTTCCATTTATCCTGTTATCCCTATCTAGTTTTTTCCTGCTTTGATCACTCCCCAACTACTGACACCTCAGTCTCCTCCCCTCAGGATACTGTTGATCTCCTGACTCCTTCTGAGCCCTGACCAGCATGGCCTGTGGCCTTCAGTCCTCCCTGAAGATGCCCTGCAGATACCACCTAGTCAGATACCACACTCCTGCTTTGTGACACCCTCTAGATGCCACCTAGCCAGATGCTACACTCCTGCTTTGCAGCACTCACACTTCGAAGTCACTTACATGAGGGGTCACTAGGCCCTCTGGGAAATATATAGAGGCTGCAGCCATCCTATTGGCCTAGCTGCACCATGTGTCACCAGCGTCCTCCTTTATCCAATCCCTACCTCAATCTCCCTCATTTCTCATCCTCTCACTTCCCAGACCCCTCTTCACAAAATCCCCACAGAAACATCCATAATTGAGCATCAAGTAATAAAAATAAGCCCTTCTTCCCTGTGCCTGTAATCCAAGTCCACTCCCTCCCACTCAGTGGTGGCTCTCACTGGACTGGACTACAACTATGGATGGTGCTTCTTTTTAAATCTCAGGCTACAGTCACCCTATCGGCCTAGCTGCACCACATGTCCCCAATGTCCTCCTTTATCCTGTCCCTCCCTCAACCTCCCTCATTCCTCATCCTCCCATCTTCCAGTCCCCTCTTCACAAAATCCCCACAGCAAAAATCCACAATTGAGCAGCAAGTAATGAAAACAAGCCCCTACTTCCCAGTGTCTGTATTCCAAGTCCACTCCCCTCCCACTCGGCAGCGGCTCTCACTGGTATCATGCCATTGTGACATGAGGGGCATGTGCCTCCTCAATCGTTACTCCCATGCTATCTTTTAAACACCCATGAACCTAAATAAGAATATCATTTTTAGTGTTATGGTTGTTTAAATGACTGAGTATCTTTAACCTGCATCATGTATAAGCAGAGAGGTGGGATTAAAGAAGAACTGTCATCTACAGGGTTTCTTAATGTCTGAAAGTCCAAAAAAGCTAATTTGAGTGAGACATTGTGTTTATCTGTGAGTCTTTGCAGTCCAGAGTTATTCATATGTTAATCAGCCCATAATTAAGGGCTGAGGGCAGCCATACGTCTTAGGCTCCTGACAGGATATGATGTCACCGAGGGTCTGGCCCTCCATTGACTGTAGATTAAATTGGAAATCATCTGTTTTATTAAGTATGTTTTAATGTGTTATTACAACATTATCTACATTATAATAATTGTTTTGTATGTGCATTGAAACTAGTGAGTTATTACCTTTACATTTCAAACTGTTAGTAAAAATAATCCATCTTTAGGATTGCTTTAACCTATAGGCTATACTGCCAGCTGATCATTAAAAACTACACATCTCAAGGCTGGCTCCGTGGTGCCAAGAGGTACTGAGGCCCCATATCAGGATTTCTAAATCCTTTCTGTGTTCATGCCAATACAGATTTCTGGGGCTGCCACGGCACCAACTTCTGCCTTATTCCATTCCCTCTCTTACAGCCTTTTCTCTTGCAATTTCAGGTATGAACTCAGGTCTACAAGATGCAAATGTGGCTATGTACCTACTGTCCTGGCATCATGAGGCTAGCCTTGAAATGTGTAGTTTTTGATTAACCGCTGGCAGTACAGCCTATAGATTAAAGCAGAGAGCTGCAAACAAGCTTCGTTTATTAAGCAGAATGAATTTTGATACCAACATGCTCTACTTGTATATTGTGTGGCCAGAGCAAGTCACTTAATCTCCCTGTGCACCCAAAACACACACAGAAACAAGCTGCAGCTGTGTGCCTTTCCTGGACAAAGACAGTAAAAACAATCTGAGCATGTGTTATAATTCTGAAAATATTATGCTGTTTCTATCCAGACTTAACTTGAAAATAAAATAAAAATAGGACGCCATTAATTGTTTATTAATTGCAAAAACACATAGATGGACACCTTTGTTAAAACATTCACAAACTGAACTGCATTATTAAAATATAGAATAACATATGGGTGGATGTGTGTAACCAGAATTTTACACACACCCAAGGTGTGGACTGCTACATTAACCCCAAGGGATTTATAAAGGCATTCCACACTGAGGGTGTGTGTAAAATTCTGTTTTTTACACCCACCCACATATTATTTTATTTAATTAATGGTGATATTTTTTTCCCTTTCAGCATAGTTCAGTTAGTGCAGCACTTCTGTCAGAGATAGACACACACTTCACGCACACACACACACACCCTTTACAGACACACCACACACACACGCACACACTACACCACAGTTCACACACACAAACTGTCTGCCCCTTTTTTCCTTTTTTTTTTTTACATAACAGTGGGAATGACATTCTGGAAAGTTGCAGTCCATCAGCATAGCTGCAGAATGTAAGACACGCTCGAAGGGTATGAGCGGTAGGATCAACCAGATTAATTTTTTTTCTTTACGGTAGAAAATCCCATTCCATCCAAAGCATTTCAGTAAGAAACTGATATATTTTTAACTTCATCAAAATAAGTAAAATAGTCTTTTAATAATGCATTTTAGGTTATGCATGTTTTAACTGTGTCGTCCATCTATGTGTTTTTGCAATTAATAAACAAGTAATGGTATCCAATTTTTTTTTTCTTTTCAAGTCAAATCTGGATGGAAAGAGCATAATCTTTTCAGAAACATAACACATGCTCAGATTGTTTTTACTGTCTTTGTACAGGAAAGGCACACAGCTACAACTTGTTCTAGGGTGTGTTCTGGGAGCACAGAGAGGTTAAGTGACTTGCTCGGGTCACTCAATATACAAGTAGAGCATGCTGAAATCAAAATCCATTCTGTTGGATGAATGAAGCTTGTTCACAACTCTTTAACTTCTAGACTGTACTGCCAGATGATGATCAAAACCTACACATTTCAAGACTGGCCCCATGATGCCAAGCCAGTAGGTACAGTACATAGCCACATTTGCATATTGTAGCCCTGAGTTCATATCTGAAATTGTAAGAGAAAACAGAAAAAGAAAGAAGTTGGTGCTGTGGTAGCCCCAGAAATCAGTACTGACATGAACACAGACAGGGTTTAGAAATCCTGATATAGAGCCCCACTACATGTTTGCACCACAGAGCCAGCCTTAAGATGTGTAGTTTTTGATGATCAGCTGGAAGTACAGCCTAGAGGTTAAAGCAATCCTAAAGATTAATTATTTTTATTAAGAGTTTGAAATGTAAAGGTGATAATTCACTAGTTTCAATGTGCATACAAAACAATTATTATAAATGTAGAAAGTGTTGTAATTACACCTTAAAACACACTTAATAAGCTGGCCCGGTAGCACAGAGGGCTGAGGTGCTGGCACCTTACCTCGTGCTATGCCAGTGACCCGGGTTTGGGAATTACCTCGGGTCACCAGGGTGCCAGCTTGGGGGGGAGGGCTGGAGTGGGATTGAGCAATGGCCCTCCCCTCTAAAGGAGTGGATGCCTGCCTGTCCATAGTCCCGCTCCCACCAGAAGGAGGTCCAGTGGGTGTGTAGGCAGCAACTGGTGGTGACTAAAAGTCAGGGGAAGGGCAGAAGGGGCCACCGGATTCTGTCATGTACATGTACCTCCATGCACATACATGCATGTGTACGCCATGGCCCCAGGTGGGAATCAATATCAGAAGTACCCAAAAATGTAAATGAAAAAAAAAAAACGCACTTAATAAAACAGACAATTTCCTATTTAACCTACAGACAATGGAGGGTCAAGAGCCTTGGTGACATCATTTCCTGTCAGGAGCCTCAAACATATGGCTGCCCCCAGCCCTTAATTACAGGCTGATTAACATATGAATAACTCTGGACTGCAAAAACTCACAGATAAACACAACAATTGCTCACTTAAATGAGCTTTTTATGGGCTTTCAGACATTAAGAAACCATGCAGATGACCGTTCCCCTTTAAGGGGAACCGGGCAGCATCAGGCAATCCTCTAGGGTAGTCATGACTCACAAGTATAACAAGTCAGGGAGTTAGGTGGGACAAACCACAGGGGAGGCAATTATGGGAACATTGGCAGTTCCCTCAAACCAATCTGCAGAGGCAGGACCACCGCTCCCATCAAAAGTGTTGGAAGAGAGGACTTCCAGTTGGATCTTGATCAAAATGGCTATGTAACTCTGAACTGCTCAATTTCAGGCCAAACAAATAAAAAAAATGTTTTTAAAAACTTCTAATTGGGAACTTCTAATGACAGATTTTGTTAGTATTCATTCCAGCAATATGAAATCTACCTTTGTTTAAACAAAATTCACCAAATTTTCTCTCAGGAATGTTGAATTAAGTCAGGCAGTTTGCAGGATGGCTGCCACCACTTCGGGACCTGCACTCATTCATGACCCAGCAACTATTGCTCAAATGTTTTCAAAAATCCTCAAGGAGATCACAGGAGTAAATAATAGTATGGACCCCCTCCAGTCCCGAATGGATCAACTACACATTCAGGTATTTGATGCAGAAAATACTCTCTGGCAGCTGGATCACAACACAGACTCCAGGAACATGGAAATCTTGCAACTCAAAAATGAAATTTCCCTCCTATGGGAAAAAATAGATGCTTAGAGTGCTGTGGTAGAAAGAACAATATTAAGATGACAGGGGTCCCAGAGGGAGCAGAGGGGAGAAACATGAATGATTTCATGTACCATCTTCTGGCAGGGCTACTTCAGATACCAACTGGGCAACTGGGTGTCCAGTGGTTCCACAGAACCTTAGCCACTCACCCTCAGCCAGGAGAGATCATAGACTTATCCTGGCAATGTTCTTTAGGTGCTGTGTCAAGGAACATATCCTTAAAAGAGCTACTGACACCTCAAAAAAAAACTTACAAAAGCATAATAATTAGGTACAATTCTACCTGTATTCTATTTATATTTTATATATTTCTCATCCCCATTATTTATTACTAAGGAAATTTGCATGACTATATGATCTTTATCCCTTAGACTTTTTTAGAGTCCATCTGCCTCTATAGTTTATTACTTATTTCAAGTCATAATCCTCTGTTGTGACATCACAATCTGTTGCTATGGGAATAACTGTGATACTACAGGGAGTGCTCTATGACTTCAGGTAAGGAGAAAGCAGTAGGAATAGATAAACTCTTCAGGAGCAAAGATCCTGTTTTCATACAGATCACCTCAGTAATAAATAATGGGGAGGAGGAACACAGCACTAATCAGAAATATAGGCTGAACTCTGTCTAAATATAATGTTTTGATAAAGTTCTCCTGAACATGTTACCAGATCTTTAAATTGGCCAGGAAGAAGGGACCATTGTTATGGCATGGGCACCACATTTGGTGTCTCAAGATTACTCGGCAAAACTGAACCACCACATAGCCACCCTCAACGGGGTCCGTCAGGCACCTCAGAAAGTGCAGGTAAAATATCAAATGATTTATCATGCCCCTCCAAAACTGAAAGAAATTGGGTATTTCATGATGTTTCTGATGTACAGGAAGCTTCAGAGTTTGTCCAGTGCTCTTGTGGGGTAAATGTGGATGACCCTACACAAAAACCTCTAAAATAATCTGCAGCTAGACATTTCAGGCAGGAACACACCTTGCTGGATACAACCCCCTTTTCACAAGCACCTTCAACTAGCCATACTCTGCCTGAGCAATGGCAAAGAGCCAAGCAGGAAAGGGAGAGAGCAATCACCTCTGCCACATAGGCAGCAACACCAAAGCAGGAGTCAGGGCTCCAGAGTATCAGCAAGCAGCTCATCGGATATTTCCCTACCTGAGCACTCTACTCTGCCCCTTCTGAAAGAAAGACAGAAATGGTCACAGACAACCACCAATTCATCAGGCATCCTACCAGCAAACACAGTCACTGGTAAAGTTGTGCGATGATGGGGCCCAGCAGTTTGCAAAACACAACCCTGAGCCGACACAGCCAGAAATGACTGCTAGGCACCAGACACTAAAAGAATAACCACTGAGGTACACTGCAGTTGCAAAATGACTATAACTGTGCTCTTACAGAGAAAAAAAAAAGAAAAAAAAAGGAGACTGCAATTATGATTGTTTTGTCACAAACTTGTTTGCCCCGGGCAGATAATACAAGGTATGTGACTATTCTCCTATAGTGGTATTCTCCCAGTGTTTGCTTAGGCTACCAGCTGTCCCTCTAGCATCCTGTCCCCCCCATAGCAGACTCCCCCACCTTCACTTACACAGATTCAAAGTGCCACCCCTACACAGTGCTAACTTCAACTAATGTAGTGAAGGAGGGATAATGTTAACTCTTCAGAGAGAAATTGAGAACAAATGCGTATAACTACCTCTGGGGAGCAATTAATGCCCCCCCCCACTGGCCATATAGACAGGCACACAGAAATTAGACCCAGCCCCCTGCTTCTCCCCTCAACCAGCCAATGAAAAGAGCCAAACTACCAATGGTCCCACATACAGTATTGGGAAGGGACAAGTCAAGGATGAAAGCAGGATTGGGTCCCAGTAACCCCCCCAAAGTTGCATGGTCACTTGAACCAGCCAATTCCTTCTCTTTCAGCAGCCCTGTACACACCACTGTACCAAAGATATTTTCCTCCAACTCCCAGGGTTTCCTAATTCCACCACCCCCTCAATTTTTCCCTCAATGTCAGCCACAGGCAAGGCATTGCTCGATGTGCTCAGAACTTCACCCTCCCCTAGATTATCAAATATTCAATGCCCCTGCCCAGGCACTTACAGACCACAAGCACAATCAGGGCAAGCATGGGATTCATGCAGCTTGTGTCTGTTTGAAATAGACCAGACACAATTTCCTAACCTGTGCGGAAGTTGCACAGCCACTTAACCCCTGGATCCACCCTCAGCCACTCAACTGCCCTCACCTACACTTGCACTATCTGTGCACAACTTTATCTTACTCTTTCTTCTTCTTCTACATGTTGCTCAGATTCATGGTCACAGTTATCTTCCACAGATGTGGAGGCAGAGGCAGATGTGGTAGCAGCAGGACTGGAAACCGTAGAAACAGAGGAGAGACTATTTAATGTAGCACATCTGTGCACTTAGCAGAAGCCCCAGAGAAACTACATCTACCAGAAGGTTCCCAGTTCAAAGCTACCAGTTTTGCCTTGCAGCCCTCTCACAGATCATACAGGCAGCTGTGTGCACATGTGAAATGCTATGTGGGGGCTTTGAAACTGGGGACTTGCTAGCCCCACTAGCCTTTGTAAAACAAAATGCAGTGACCCCAGACCAGATTGTGGGACACAGCCCTCACCTCAGTGGACCCTGTAAAGGCTATTCCAGGCAGCTACTATGACTCAAACCTAATCTTCTCCTCCTCCCCTCCCCCGCAACAAGAAAAAGATGAGACCTCATAGTGAGGCACAAGCAAACTCCTTCAAGTCAAACTGGACTTCTCCTCTTCTGTGCTTGGGAACCAACTTTCTTCTCCTCTCCCTCTCTTATCTAGACCTACTGACTATAAGGTGGACAGCCTAACGCATGCTCCCCCTCAACCTAAATTGCTGTTTTTTTCTGATACTCATCCTCCCAGATCTAAAGTGGTTGAGGAGAGGACTTGGCAGTTCCCCACCCAACCTCTCTAACGAGGCACTTCGGAGTACACATCCAACTCCTGATACATTCACCTCCACCCCCACCTCACACCCCATGGTCCCTTTCCACCCCACCTAGGAGATGGATCTCAGCTGCTGCTCAATGCCTAATCCCATTACTCCTTTTGCTGGCAGGTGACATTAAGCCTAACCCTGGAACCTCACCCATCTCCCTCCCCAAAGGCCTTATAATTGCCCACCTAAACATCAGGAGTCTCCCCCCACCAAGGTTGAGCTCCTACAACCAATCATAGTAGACCTAAAGCCTGATGTTCTAATTATATCAGAATCTTGGCTCTCCCCTAAAATCTCTGATAGTGCTATCTCTATCCCAGGCTACTGCCTAATTAGGCAGGATCGCTTTGGCAGGGGTGGGAGTATTGCCATATAGCCATATATACAGTGAAGCTCGCCAGGATGAAACCCAATTCTGCAACATTTTGCAGCACTCTGCAGCATGCTGCAGTAGAGTTACTATGGAAAGCAATGTAATTTCAATAGCTATTAGTTCCTTTTGTCATGCAGGAAACTGGGATATTCCCTTCATCTTGGAAGTGTCATGTTTTCCAGCATGACAAAAGGGATTAATTCCCATTGAAATTACATTCTTTACTGCAGTAACTCTGCTGCAGCATACTTTAGAAGTCGGTTTCAGCTTGCCCAGCTTCACTGTATAGCCTCCAAAATCCAATTAATCACTCTCCTATCTGTTTCTCTCCAGTCTACCTACAAGTTGGTCCTTCTAAAACTTTTCCTCCCCTACTCTCTCCCTATATTCCTAGCCAGAGCCTACTGTCTTCCTGGCCTCCCCTCCTCTTCTGTCACTGACCTTCTCACCACCATCTCCTCCCACTCCTCCCCAATGAACTGCTCCTTCTTGGGACTTTAATATGAACTGGCTCTCCTCCTCCCACTCCAAAATCCTTCACGATACCTCATCTTTAAACTTCTCCCAACTGATCTCTGACTCCACCCATCACAACATCAAATTGCAGAACTATACTCTGCTGGACTGGGCTTTCACCACCTACCCCATCACATTATTGCTGCTGGCACCCTCCTGGATGCCCTCAGTGACCACAACTGGTCCTACTACATTCGTAAATTACAATGCACCAAAACTCCTCCCAATATCCTTATGATCCAGTCATTTAGATCCTTAGACCTGTCTGGCCTCCATGAGGACCTGTCAAAAGCTGACTGGTCACCCATCAAATCCTCCAGTTTCATCAACTCAGCCCTGGTCTCCTTCCAATCCACTTTCCTTCAATATGGGATAAACACGCCCCTCTAAAGAAAACCAGGGTCAGAGGATTACACCGTCCCTGGATCTCAGCGGAACTCCTAACATGTCTGCATGCACAGAACTTAGCCTGGAAGGCTCACAAGTCTTCAGGCTCCCCCCAGGACTGGCACAAATATCGCACACTGCATAATGCCTGCACCAGAGCTACAAGAATTTCCAAAGCTGAATACTTTTCCTCTACCTTCCAGAATAAAATCATCCCATTCCAAGGCAAAAATATGGGACTTCGGAGGAGCTGACTTTGATAAGATGGCCAACAGAGTTAAGCTAGCCCTGGCAAAAAAGAAACACAGGTGAGGGGGTACAGGCAAAGTGGGCAAGCATTAAGGATGCAATACTTGAAGCAATATCCAATTGTGTTAGAGAGGAAATGAAGTGCAAAGGAGGAAGGAAACCACTTTGGTTCTCAAAAACAGTAGCAGAAAAGGTCAGAGTCAAAAGGCTGACCTTCAGGAAATATAAGGGAACACAGCAGGATGGAGATAGGGAGGCATAACAAACTTCCCTAAGGGAAGCAGGGAAGGCAGTATGGCAGGCAAAGGCCCAAACTGAGGAAACACTAGCACAAACAGTAAAAGAAGTTGACAAGACTTTCTATAGATACATTAGTGAAAGGAGAAAGTCCAGAGGGAGTATTGCTAAGATCAAAGGGGATAAGGGGGCATGTGAGGAGGGAGGACCATGTAAAAGCATATATCCTAAATAGATACTTCTGCTCAGTATTTACTGAAGAGAAGGTAGGGCAGGGCCCACAGCTCAGCACCATGGATACAGGGGGGAGGGAGGTGTGCACTAGTCCCGTCACAAAAGAAAGGGTCCTACAAGAGCTCAATAAGCTCAGGGTGGGCAAGGCAATGGGGCCTGATGGCATACATCCCAGGGTACTAAAGGAGCTAAGGGTTGAACTAGCAGAGCCATTATCAGAACTGTTTAGTAAGTCTCTGAGCACAGGCTAGGTCCCAGAAGACTGGAGAAGGGCTCGTGTGATCCCGCTCCACAAAAGTGATAGCAGGAAGGAGGCAGGGAACTACAGACCAGTCAGTCTTACCTCAGTAGTGGGCAAGATTATGGAGGCACTCCTTAAGGAAAGGATAGTGTAACACCTGGAATCCATAGGAGCAAAGGATCCAAGGCAGCAAGTATTTACAAAAGGAAGGTCCTGTCAAACTAACCAGATAGATTTCTTTGACTGGGCAAGCAGAGTGGTGGACCAAGGGGGAGCAGTTGATGTCACCTACCTTGACTTCAGCAAAGCTTTCGATACTGTTCCACAAAGAAGATTGATTAATATGCTGGGTAGGCTCAGGGTGGGTCAGAAGCTGGTCAACTGGGTGGAAAACTGGTTGATGGGCAGAAAATAGAGAGTGGTGGTAAACAGTATACAGTCAAAAGAGATGCAAGTCTCAAGTGGGGTACCTCAGGGATCAGTTCTGGGGCCAGTCCTCTTCAATATCTTCATCAGTGACATTGCAGATGGACTGGAGGGTAAGGTTTGTCTGTTTGCAGATGACACCAAGATCTGCAACAGAGTAGATGATCCAGATGGGGTGGGCAGAATGAGAAGAGATCTGGATAAACTAGCAAAATGGTCAGAAGAGTGGCAACTGGGGTTTAATGCAAAGAAGTGCAAGACCATGTACATTTATTTATTTATTTATTTAAGAGATTTACCAGGAAGGCATGCTGAGCGGAGTATCGCTCTATTCCAGATGCGCACATGGGGACGAGAAACCCTGAAGCCACCTATAGGCTGGGAGGGGAATTGCTGGTAGTCACAAGGGAAGAAAGAGACTTGGGCATCATCATCACTGATGACCTGAAATCATCCAAGCAGACCACTAAAGCAGTAGGTAAGGCTATGGGAATGTAGGGGTGTATTAGTAGGGGGTATCACAAGTTGGAAGAGAGCAGTAATAATCCCTCTTTACAAGACACTGGTTAGGTCCCATCTGGAGTACTGCGTGCAGTACTGGAGGCCACACCTTCATAAGGACATTAACCAAACTGAGGCAGTCCAGAGAAGGGCAACCAAAATGGTGCAGGGACTGCATCAGGAAAATATATGAGGTCAGATTAATGGAGCTCAATATGTATACCCTAGAGCAAAGCAGGGAGAGAGGTGATATGATCGAAACATTCAAACACCTTAAGGGCATTAACAAGGTGAAAGAGTCTAACATGCTTCAATATAAGAAAAATAGCAGGACAAGAGGACACAGCATGAGATTAGAGGGAGGCTGATTAAGGGGTAATGTGAGGAAGTTCTTTTTCACAGAAAGGGAGGTGGATGTATGGAACAGCTTACCTCAGGAAGTGGTGGATATGAATACAGTGCAGGGCTTCAAACAGGCATGGGATATGCATAAGGGAGCAATACAGTTGCACATGAATAGATAGGCCATTGACAGAGCAAAGGCCAATGGCACATTCATAAGGTAGAAAAAGAAATGGGCAGACCGGATGGTCCCTGAGGTCCTTATTTGCCATCAACTTCTATGTTTCTATGCTGCTATGTAACCCCTCCAAGTTCTGGAAGGTTGTCCATGCATTATTCTCCCCTAAGGCCCAGCCCACTATCCCTGTCCTCAAGGCAAACAATATAATGATCTCTGACCCCCTCTCAGTAGCAAATGAGTTTAATATCTTCTTCACCTCATGTGCCTCCACTCTTCTCTCATCAGACCCCCCACCATCTTCACTGCCTCCTTCACTTAACCCCCCTCACAAACCCCTCTTTTCTTATTCTCTCCTATCTCACCTGCTTTCTCCTTCAAAGCCCTCCTAGCCCTCAACCCCATAAGGGAAAACGCCCTGATAGACTTGACCCCAAACTCCTCCACCTCTCTGCCCCCACAATTGCAGTTCACTCCTCCTTCCTCCATCTCACTTGGCTCTGTCCCTGCAGCCTGGAAACATGCCACCATTATACCTCTCCCAAAAGGTAGCAACTCCTCCAACCCAGGCAACTATCACCCCATATCCCTCCTCCTCCTCCTCACCCTGGCCAAACTCCAGAAGCACCTGGTTTTATCTCAACTCTCTCCCTACCTGGAGTCCACATCTTTCTTCACTCCTTGCCAGTGTGGATTCCATAAATCCAATTCCACCACCATGTCCCTCCTCCGGCTCACTGAGTCCATTATTTCTGCCATGGATTAGGGCCATATTATTTTAGCCATTTTTGTAGGCCTGACCAAAGCCTTTGTCACTGTTGCCCACAACCTACCCCTCACCAAGTTCACTACAAGCAGGTCTCTCCATCTCTGCCACCAACTGGTTCTACTCCTATCTTGTAGGCAGGACACAATCAGTTAGGAATGGTAATTCACCCTCTCCCCCCCAATCATTGCTGGCATCCCTTAAGACTCTGACCTTGGTCCATTATTCTTTTCTATATTCCTAAGCAACCTCCCCACTGCCTGCACCTCAGCGTTCATTCATATATACCCTGACGACACAGTGCTGTTTGCCTCAGGCCCCTCTCCCTCTGATTTGTTTCCCAGACTACAGCTGAACTTTGAGAATGTTCAGCACTGGTTCTGCACAAATCACCTGGATCTAAATGCCAAGAAAACAGGCTCCACGACCTTTGGCTCTTGGCAAAAATTAGCCAGGATTGTTGATCTCTGCCCCCCCTACGGTACTTTAGATGGGACCACCATTGAAGCTGTCCCATTTTTTAAATACTTCATGGTCTGGCTAGACAGTCACCTAAACTTTTGTGAACACGTGAATGCCATTCACAAAAAAATTCATCCCAAACTTGGAGCGCTTTACTGCAGTCGCAGCAGCATGCCTTCTACAAGCTCGCAGAGCGTTGTTCAGAAAATTATCCTACCTTTATTCGACTATGGTGATGCAGCTCCCAAATCCACCTTATCCAGACTGGACACACTCTTCCACTCATTCTGCCACTTTGCTTTGGACTCTCCACCTCATACTCATCACTACACTCTCTGTATACATCCCACTCTTTCCCCTAACTTGAAGACAGATACCTGGTACTTTAGAAGGGCTGACTTTGGCAAAATGGGTGAATACCTGAGGAATACACTAGCAAATGGCCAAAAAGGAGGGGTAGAAGAACAATGGAGAACAATCAAAACTGCCATCATAGAGGCAACAAGCCTTTGTGTGAAACATATAAAAAAAACAAAGCAGAGTAAAAAACCACTATGGTTCTCAAAAGAGGTGGCAGGGAAGATTAAGGAGAAAAAGGCTGCATTCAAAAAGTATAAGGCATCACAGAAGGAGCATGACAGGGAACTGTATCAATTAAAGCAGAAAGAAGTGGGGAAGGCAGTCAGAATAGCAAAAGCCCAAACTGAGGAAAAAATAGCCAAGTCAGTTAAGAAGGGGGATACAACCTTTTATAGGTACATTAGGGAGCATAGAAAGGTTAAGGGAGGAATAGTGAAGATTAATAAGGGAGAGGGGAGGTGGGCAGAGGGAGACAGTGAAAAGGCAGAGATACTGAATGAATACTTTTGCTCAGTATTCACAAAAGAAGATGAGGAGGAGTTACCTAAACCAGACAATAGAAGCACTCTGGGTAGGGGGGTTGACACCAGTCCATTTAAAGAAGATAGAGTCCTGAAAGAACTCCTAAAACTCAAGGTGGACAAAGCAATGGGGCCTGATGGGATTCACCCAGAATCCTAAAAGAACTAAGGAGGACCTAGTGACACCACTGACCACACTTTTAACAAATCATGGGAGGATGGGGTGGTACCTGAGACTGGAGGAGGGCAGATGTGATTCCCTTCACAAAGTGGGAGCAAGGCAGAAGCAGGAAACTACAGACCTGTAAGTTTGACCTCAGTGGTAGGGAAAATGACGGAATCACTTCTGAAAGAAAGAATTGTTGAGTACCTAGAGGCCAGCAGGGCACAAGACCCAAAGCAGCATGGATTTACAGCAGGAAGGTCATGTCAGACGAATCTGATAGATTTCTTTGACTGGGTGACCAAAGTAATAGACCAGGGAAGGGCTGTGGATATGGCCTACCTGGACTTTAGCAAGGCATTTGACACAGTCCCACACAAAAGATTAATAATCAAGTTAGCCAGTTTGAGATTGGATCCCAGGGTTGTAGCCTAGGTTGCAAACTGGCTGCACAACAGGACACAGAAGGTAATAGTGAGTGGAACACATTCTGAAGAAAAGGGGTCACTAGTGGAGTACCTCAGGGCTCAGTACTGGGTCCAGTCCTCTTTAACATCTTTATAGGTGACATTGCAGAGGGTCTGGAGGGAAAGATATGCCTCTTTGCAGATGATACGAAGATCTGTAACAGAGTTGATACACCCAGGGGGGGTAGAAAGGATGAGAAGGGACTTGGCAAGGTTGGAGGAATGGTCAGACATATGGCAACTTAGATTCAATGCAAAGAAGTGCAAAGTAATGCACCTGGGAAACAAAAACCCAGGAGAAGAGTACACAATAGCAGGGGAGGTACTAACAACAACAAAAATGGAACGGGACTTGGGGTAGTCATATCAGATGATCTAAAGATGGGTAAGCAATGTGAGAAGTCGGTAAGGAGAGCCAGGGGGATATTGGGATGCATAGGAAGGGGCATCACGAGTAGAAAAAGGGAAGTGGTTATCCCTCTGTACAGACAGTTGGTGAGACCGCATCTGGAGTACTGTGTGCAGTTTTGAGACCTCTTCTATGCAAGGACATAGACAGGATGGAAGCAGTCCAGAGGAGAGCAACTAAAATGGTGCAGGGTCTGCATCAGAAATCATATGAAAAGAGACTGAGAGAGCTTAATATGTATACCCTTGATGAAAGGAGGGACAGGGGGGACATGATAGAAACATTCAAGTACCTCAAGGGAATCAACAAAGTCCAGGAGGGTAGCATCTTTCAGAAAAAGAGATGTGTAAGAACAAGGGGACACAATTTAAAGATAGAGGGAGGACGGCTCAGGGGTAATGTGAGGAAATCTTTTTTCACAGAGAGAGTGGTGGATGCCTGGAACTGCCTTTCTGGGGAGGTTGTTGGGGCTAAAACAGTGGGGTAATTCAAACATGCATGGGACAGACACAAGGCAATTGTAGTGTGGGGGTGGCAGGAAGTAGGCTGTTGGTTAACTAGAATTTGCAGCTTATCCAGTAGGTAGGAAAATGGGCAGACTGGGTGGGCCAAGTGGTCCTTATCTGCCGTCAAAGTCTATGTTTCTATGTTTCTGGTCCACTGTGCTTCTTTCATAGCCAAATACTGGCTAGGCTGTCTCCCTCCCTACCTTTGTTCTCTCCTCTTCCAGCCCCCTCCCACCTCCCACCTCCTATGCCTTTTGCAGCTCCACCATTTGTTCCCTTGCTCTCCCACCCAGATTCTCCATGGCAGACCAAGTTGCCTTCTCGTACTGCTTCCCCAAACTCTGGAACTCCCTCCCACTACATATCTGGTCTGCCTCCTCCTTCTCCTGACTAATCCCACCTCACCCTCTTGTAACTGCTTCTGACTCCCTTTATTCATGCCTCTGCCTCTGCTTTTCTCCACTATCCCTCCTCTCTCTACCACCCCCAACAGCTCTACCTCCAGCCTACCCTTCCTGTTGCTACTGCTACCCCCTCCCCTCACCCCACCCTACTTCCCATCAAAGCTGGCCAGTTAACAATTCATGAGTGGCTCAGTAGGTAGCACACTCACCTCTGAGGCCGGGAGATCAGAGGGCTGTGGGTACAGTTCCCACATCTGGCACTTGGTTTTAATGTCCCAATACTGACACTGTAGTGCAGCATGAGAGGGGTGCTGCACTTATGAGGTGCCGTCTTTCAGATGAGACGTTAAACCGAGGTCCCATCTGCCTGGATTAGTGGTAGTTCAGGTGGATGTTAAAGATCCCATGGCACTTATCGAAAAGAGTAGGGGAATTTCCCCAGTGTCCTGGCCAAATTTCCCTCATTCACTAAAATAATACCACCAACAGCTTAATCTGGTTCAAGGTCAGTTGGCATTCATCTGTATCCCCCTTCCCCAGGTCGTGCCTGAAAATAGGCAGGATTTGTCTAGTTCACTTTCCTGGTCAACAAAAACTAAATAAATAAATAAAAAACTGAGTGGGGACCCCTTAAATGACAATCGCCCTGCCCTCCATTCTCTTCCCTAACTCTTCTTCATTTGGCTGTCCTGCTCTACTTAACCTCGAAGTGGACTGGGCATTTCATGACTGTCCCTTCCCTTGTGGGGTTATCACCCCAGAGGGATACAGGTCCACCACACCTTTTCTCCACTCCCCCTACCTCTCTTCTCAACCCCCCTTCTAAGACCTCTCTTTTCTGTAACTCTATCCATTCTATGATTCAGCTGCTCCATAATCCCAGTTGGCTACTCCTTGCTTCTCTGTGCATTCAGGGTCTACCAGTTATTAAATATAGTGTACATATGTGACACTACCTGTATATTACTTGCAACATTGTTGTTTATATTTTCTGTATTCACTCTGTGTAATAATCTGCAAATTGTTTATTTCTGTATTCAGTGTTTCATACTTACTGTACTCCCTGTTCCTCTTCCTCCCAGGATGCATCTGGAAACAAGCTGTTTAAGCAATAAGGCATGACCAGGGGTTAGATTAACAGTCTGTTAATCACCCCTAGGGGTGTAATGTGGCACGAGGTGCAGCCGAGTGCCATATATTGCCCCTAGGAGGGATTAACTGACTGTTAATCTAACTTCTGGGAGCACCTTATTGCTATTATAAAAAAATATTCCAAAAGAAGTGTTAAATGTATATTTTTTTAATGTTTTCCTCATTTAGTGAAAGATTTTTAATAAAATAGTTCTTCCACCAACAGTTAAAGAATACTGGTTCAAAATCAGAATGCAGAATTCCAGTCATTCAGCAGTGCTAGAGGATGGAATGCTGACAGGAAGAATCCATGTGCTATGGTGATCAGGCTGTACATGACAGTATAACATGGATTAATGTAAGGCTGTTGGAATCCTAACAGCCAATCAGATTGCAACATTTCTGAGACCCATTTTATAATTCAGCTCAGTATGTCTTTCCTGGTGAAACTCTTCAAATAAATAAATAAATACCACTCACCCTTCTCTCCAGTTAAAGAAAGGCACTCTTTTGTTAGTAAAATTTCTGGAAACAGATCACTTACTTCTTGAGTAAAGTAGTTCTGTGCCCCTCCCTCCTGGCCTGAGAGAAGCATGGAACCAGGGGTGTAGCCAGAAATTTCCGGTTTGTACACGTCTCCAACAGTTACACCCCACCCCCACTAAAAAATGTACACATCCTTTCCAAATGGCACCCCCTTCCAAACAAGTCAGATTGTTGTCAGATGATTCTTCTGCTCTAAAGAGGTTATACATGTATTGGACACTCCTCAGTGGCCTACACTAACCCAAATACTACAGATTAGAATGATAATATTAACAGAGTGGCTTATGGTTTGTGACAGGCACTCAACAAAACTGTACAAAATGTGTACAGTGAGTATGCCTGTCTACACCCTTGCATGGAACTGACTCCACAGAGAAGGGAAAAAGCTGGTAAGCAGCTTGCAAGTGAATGTGCTTTACCAGACTTCACCTGTTCCACGTTTTCATCCTCCAGTCTCCCCTATCAGCCCATCCTTGTGTCCTACAATTCAAACTTTGTTTTTCTATGTTAACTTTAAGTTAGGCACCTTTAGAACTGCACTCTTGCATTAAGGCAGAGTAAAAGGGGGGGGGGAATGAAAAAGGGGAAGTCAACAATAGTCATGTTGGGATGGAGCAATGCAGTTGCTGTGGGGCAGCAGTCTTCTAGAAACATTCTGGAGGCGTGGTGCTGCCCTATCTGTATGCACCTCTCTGGGTTGAGGGCTGAGGTTGCTTATCTCCAGGCAGAGTTGGATAGGCTTTGAGAGACCTCCACCCCCCGGGACCACCAATGCCACCCCCACTGCCTCAAAGGATGCCAGTAAAGAGGGGCAACTGGACAACGGTGGAGATAGGAACAGTGAGGGAGGTTGGGCAGAGGCACATACCACCTGCAGTTCCACTTCACAACTCCTATGCCATTCTGGTTGAACAAGGCTATCCCATGGGGGCACTCACAGTGGTGGACAAGGTGGATGCGGGGAACCTCCATAGTGGAGACCCCGGGGGGGGAGGCAAGTGACCCAAGAGGAGAAGGAAGCAACTCCTAGTTGGGGACTCTATTATTAGGGGGTAGAACTGGGGGTGGGTAAGGGAGGAGGGAGAGAGGTAAGGTGCCTGCCCGGAGCCTCAGCTTGGAGGGATAGGAGGCAAATCCTGAGGATTGTGGGGGAAACAGCACAGGAGGGGGAGCTAGACGTCATTGTCCACCTGGGGACAAATGACCTGGTTGACAGTGAGGTTGGGACAGTGCAGAGGGAGTTCACAGAGTTGGGGAGGGGTCTTAGACAGGTGGCACACACGGTAACCTTCTCAGAAGGGCTACCTGTCTACAGCATGGGAGATGCCATGATGCTCTGCACCAGGGAATTCAATGAATGGCTGAAGAACTGGTGCAGATTTGAGAGTTTTGGCTTCATTGGGGACTGGGGGCCCACCTGGAGAGAAGCGGGCTTGTACGCAAGGGATGGTCCGCATCTGTTCAAGGGAGGGACCAGGATCCTGAGTGAAACGTTTGAATGTTTCATTGGCAGACATTTAAACTAGCTAAGGGGGAGGTGGAATTATGCAGGAAAAACTCAACCGCCCCCCTCACCCACAGGTCAAGACTGACAGACAAGAGGATACTAAGGACAGGGAAACACAAAGGACTGAAACAGGGGGTAATGTCAGGGGAGACACAAGGGAAAGGGATGGGACCACACCATCAGCAATATTCCTGAGGCCCAATTCATGAGAGTTAGGCGTAATTGCAGTGAGAATGAAGATTTCGAGCAAAATCTTTGCAATATGGCAGATAGGTTTTCGAAGAGAGGTTATGCGGTTGGAGAGTTAGAGCAAACTATGGGCCAAGTACGACAGATGCCTAGGGAGAATTTACTTCAATACTGGGTCCAAACACAAAATGATAGACAAAATGATGCACAATTGAATTTTATAACTACTTTTGGTCAGAATGCTTCGTCGATTAGGGGAATCATTAATAAACATTGGTCAATTTTAAGTACAGACCCCTCATTGAAAGCTGTAACTAAAACTCATCCCAGATTTGTTTATAGAAGAGGGAGGAGTATTTCAGACCGACTGGTACATTCGCACCAACCTAGTAGTGAAGTGAGGGTAGGTTGGTTACCTGTACAACCAGTTGGCTTTTTTCGCTGTGGACACTGTAAATTCTGCAATGTTATGACTCAGACTAAATTTTTTCCACGGGGAATGTTGCCAAATATTTTGATATTAGACAATTCATTAACTGTTCTTCAGTTGGAGTTGTCTATTTGGCAACATGCCGCTGTGGAGCATTTTATGTGGGTAAGACCTCACGAACCTTGAGACTGAGGGTGTGTGAGCATTAGTGACATTCGCTGACAAAATGTAAAAATGCTCTTGTGCAGCACATACAGCAATGTCCTGATTCAGCCTCACACACCTTCTTGTTCTGTGGCATTGAGAGGATTAGTAATGGGCCATGGGTGAGATGTTAAACTAAAATTTTACTGAGGGAGCTTTCTGGATCCATACTTTGAACGCTTTATTTTACCCAGGACTAAATGATTCCTTTGATGTAGGTCCTTTTCTGAGACAGAAATATAGTGTCTTGTTTACATGGCACTGAGTTATTAATTTAGCTTAGTGATTTTGTGGTAAATGGAATGTAATTTATTTCTTCTTGTTTTTCTTTTCTAGGATGAAGTCCCTATATCTGGCATCTTTGTGATATTATGAACTTTCATTTTATTATTAATGAACTTAAAGGAATTTTTCTATATGATATTGCGATGCTTTTGTAATGTAATACCCAAAATTGAAATTTTGCACACTTTTCATATACACTTTTTATATAGTGGGTATTATATTGGTGTACTGTCACTTTAAATTATTTTTATTTATAGTGGTTCATGATACTCTGTGTGTGTCCCTAGGAGGCACTGTTCTTGGCGCGAAACCGGTCGGGCGTTTTTCTTTGTCTGGAGTTGTTCTTACCTTGCATGGCGTTACTGCATTGTGTATTTTTGGAGCACAATACAGGTTATTTTTGTGAAAAGTGTTGGTGCCGTGTTTTTTCTCTTCTTGCATTTCAGTATTTTACACAGGCACAACAGGAATTGGAGCCGCTATTTTTTGTAGCTCAGATTCAATGCCAAGAACAGCAAAATCATGCACTTGGGAACAAAAACCCAGGGAAGGACTACACAATGTGGGGGGGGGGACTAACAACAACCAAAATGGAAAGGGACCTGGGGGTAGTCATAACAGATGATCTAAAAGTAGCCAAACAATGTGAGAAATTCAGTGAGGAAAGCTGGTGGAATGCTGGGGTGCATAGGGAGAGGTATCATCACTAGAAAACAAGAGGTGGTGATGCCGCTGAAGAGGCAGTTGGTGAGACCCCATCTGGAGTATTACGTGCAGCTTTGGAGACCTAATCTATGCAAGGACCTAGACAGGATGAAAGCAGTCAAGAGGAGGGCAACTAAAATGGTACAGGGTCTACATCAGAAACCATATGAAGAGAGACTGAGAGAGCTTAATATGTATACCCTTGATGAAAGGAGGGACAGGGGGGACATGATAGAAACTTTTAAGTACCTCAAGGCAATCAACAAAGTCCAGAAGGGTAGCAACTTTCAGAAAAAGAGATGTAAGAACAAGAGGGCACAATTTAAAGTTAGATGGGGATGGCTCGGGTAATGTGGAGGAAATTTTTCACAGAGAGAGTGGTGGATGCATGGAACTGCCTTCCTGGAGAGGTTGTAGGGTCTAAAACAGTGGGGGAATTCAAACATGCATGGGACAGAAATAAGGCAATTATAGTGGGGGGTTGCAGGAAGTAGGCTGTTGGTTAACTAGAATCTGCAGCTTATTCAATAGGTAGGGAAATGGGCAGACTGGGTGGGCCAAGTGGTCCTTATCTGCTGTCAAAGTCTATGTTTCTATGTTTCCATACAGAAAGTATAGGAGAATGGGGTGAATGTTAGGGCTGAAGACCCCAAGGCACACCTCGATGCCTGTCAATGGCTGCAGGGTTGGGGTGGAATGCCATGAGCAATACGGCCGACAAACCCAAATCACACCGCTGATGCCTGTCAGTCTCTACAGGGTGGGGCATTACGGTTGGAAACCCTAATGACCCAGGCATTTGTTGGTATTTTCACTCCAAATTTTCAACATGGGCTTTTTGGGAACCCACCTCATAAACAGTGTCACTATCATTTTGTTACTCAATCCTGAAAGGCGGTTTCGCACAGCGACCGTGCCATTCGGTGCCACAGGTGCAGAAGCACATTTTAAGCAGGATGTGAAAAATGACAGCTGTACTGTTCATGAGGAGGTATGAAAAAATGGCAGTGTTGAAAATCTAGAGTGAAAATATGAAAAACTGGTGAAGTTAAGAGCGTGCATAGAAACAGTGCAACACACACCCATAATGCAATCATTTTTTGGAATTTTTCCACCAAATTTTCAACATGGCCATTTTGGAACCTCCCCTCATGAACAGTGATACTGTGATTGTGTTAATCTGTCACAAAAGTTGATTTCCCATAGTGACTGCGCCATTCTGCGCCACAGGTGCAAAAACATGTTTTGGGAAGGATGTGAAAAATGACTGCTGTACTGTTCATAAGGAGGTATGAAAAAATAGCAATGTTGAAAATTTAAATTGAAAATATTAAAAACTGGCGAAGTTACAAACATGCGTAAAAACTGCATGATGCATACTCACAACGCAGTCATTGTCTGGAATTTTTTCACCAAGTTTGCAACATGGGCTTTTTAGGACCTCCCCTCATGAACAGTGGCACTGTCATTTAATTAATTGGTCCTGAAAGGTGATTCCTTGCAGTGCCCATGAAATCACCTTTTAGGACTGAAAAACAAAATGACTGTGTCATTGTTCACAAGGTAGGGTCCTAAGAACCCCATGTTGAAAATTTGGAGCCAAAATTCCAAAAAATGGCTGACATATCAACTTAAATTGAACCACCACCTCCATATTGACTCCCATTATACGGCTTAACTTCAATTCTTCATTTTGCGGTTTGGCTTTGCAGAGTGCAGACATGCCCCGGTACACAGAAGATGACAGCGCCCGACCTCTGGAGGTAAGCATGGGGAGAGGGGGGCGCATGGAGGTGGATGCACAGAGGGAGGATTGGGATGGGGAGGGGGCGGCAACACAATGATGGACCATTTCCTTTTTTACAGGTACAAAAAAAACAAAAGGGCGAAGGATGTTTTTCTTCTTTCACAGGGAAAATTTTGTTTATTAATGTGGCTACATTGGGGTGGGCTCCCAGTGTGCCACAATATTGGGGGGGCATGCTGAAATGAGGATTGGGCGCCACAATGTCGGCAAATCATGTAGAGGGGTTTGGGGGGAGGGGCTCATCTGACACTAGGAGTGGACATTTTGACACACTGGGGTGGGCTCCCAGTGTGCAACATTAATAGGAGGAGGGAGGATACATGCCAACACGGGGACTGGGCATCCCAATGTCAGCTTTTCGGGAGTGTGTGATGGGTGGCAGGAGCTGCCATGTTTCAGCACACTGGGGTGGGCTCCCAGTGTGCCACATTTAATGGCAGGGAATACATGCCAACACAGGGACTGGGCACCCCAATGTCAGCTTTGCAGGACTGCATGGTGGTAGGAGCTGCCATTGTGGAAAGCCACTTTGCGGCTAGATTATTTATTGAAATGTTTTACCAGGAAAGACACACTGAGCAAACATGTTGCTCATAACTCCTGCCATGCGCATCACTGTGCACTGTAATGCACACGCCCATAGTCTTGTCATCTGCCACTGCAATGACAAAACTGCACCTGATTGCAGAGGCAGATTTCTTTAAACTTTTTGGCTGTCTTTGAAGTTTTCTGTCATTGCCAGCATGCTCACTGATTGACAGCTGAGAGACACACCCACTAAAGCATCCCCTGCATTGTCCACGACACTGGCACACCTCTGAAATGTGCTGCTACCATAAGATGTTGCTCGCACGTGTGAGCAAGCCAGCATAAAAATTGCATTGTGATATAGCTTTCCTACAGGAGATGCACCTGCTTTCCTTCCAGATTCTTGACATAAAATTTAGCAATAACGGTAGATGGGTGATTGCTAGAATTGCTCTTTGTTAACACGCTCCCGAAATCCTGCACTGAACTGATTATTCTCTATGCTGATGACGCTGTTATCTTCTCCTCCCAGAAAGACCCTGTGCTCCTGCAGACCAATCTTCAGCAAGGCTTTGCCGTGGTGGAAAACTGGTTCATTCATCATAAACTTGTCCTCAATCATAAAAAAAAACAAAGTAATGCTCTTTCACAGCTCTCAAAACAGGCATAGATCTCACCCCCTATCTATCTCTACCGGCAATGGCAACATCCTTGAGCAAGTGCAGTTGTTCAAATACCTAGGGTTACCCCTTGACTCAAATCTCTCTTATGGGGCACACATTGACAATGTTGCCAAATCAGGTAATGTGCACCTAGGCCTACTTTACCAGCATAGACAACATCTTACTGCAGAAGCACTGAAGATTGCCATCTAAAGCTCGGTGGTCTCCATCATTGATTATGGTCTTCTAATTTATGGATCTGCCTCTGCCACTGCACTGAAACAAATCTCAACCTCACTTAACAAAGCCTGCAGGCTCATCTCTGGTGCCCATTGTCTCACTCATACATGTGACCTGTATGCCCAATCTGGCTGGCTTCAACTTTCAAATCGCATAAAATACCAAACCTGCATTATGGCAAAGAAAGTAACCATAGGCCTCGCTCCGCCAGGAGTCCAAGCACTACTCAGTTCTAGGCTAAAGCCATGTAACACCAGGGGATCCGATTACCAACTCCTTCAGGTTCCCTGACGTTGCACCTCACAGGGCCAACGATCCTTTGCCTTCAGAGCACCAAGCTGTTAAATGAGCTCGATCCTGACATCTCCTCCACTATCACCATTGGCTCCTTCAAACATAAACTCTACTACCACCTTACCAACTGTAGCACCTGTGAGTGCTACATATAACCTCCTTAGCCCCCTCGTTCTTGCCACCTCCTACTATCACCTACTACATCACCCCTCTTCCTTCTCTTCTGTTGTCACTCTTTTAATTCTGCTTTTTTTTCAACACTCTGGACTCTCCTCCCTTCACCCCCCTCCCATTTCCTCTGATCCCTCTATGATTGTTCTCTTCTGTTAAATGGTTTCAACCTACTCCCAATTTGATGACAATGCCCTTTGGCTGCTATTTCTGCCCTCCCCTACCTCGTTCCTCATACTTAACGCCACCTTCCACCCACCCTCCTACTTATCCCTCTGTTACTTGGTGTTTCCCAAGTATACATTCGAAGTATTCTAGCAATTTATTGAACTGCCATTGTAACCTATTTATTGCTTTTTTGCTCCTGTTCCTGTAACTTTCATTGTGTTTGTTCTCTGACATGGAACCTTTGTAAAAGAGCCTGGCTCAAAGGTACTTGTAATCCTAGTTGTAATAAGTAAAATAAAAAAAGAATACCTGTCAGTACACATACTATGATCGTTGTGAATGCCTGTGGTCCTAACAAGGATTCTACTGCCTTTTTCCCCAATAGTGACTAAAGCAGTGTCTGACTTGTACAGAACAGGAGGCAAACTTGTTCTAGGCAGGGATTTTAACAGTATATGTGAGATCCAGTCATGGATAAGCCTTAACAAACCTCTGTTACTCTTAGCAACTCTAGAACAGCCTTAACCCACTTTATTACTGAATTTTCTCTCTTAGATTAATGGAAAGCCCTGTATCCCACTGGCAGGGATTTCACATTTCATTCAGCAAGGAACAATAGAGATACTTGGCTAGACTTTTTTCTTATTGAAGTCTCTGACCTAAGCACAGTCCAAGCCACTTTATTTGGGCCAATTATAATCTTGAGCAACCTCAAAACTCGCCCTCACTATGAGTCTAGGTGAACAATTCTCTTTACCCTTAGATGGGGCTTCAATAACTTCTTGCTGCAGAAACCCCAGTTCAAACCCTGACTCAAAGCTGAAATCAGCACCTTATTTTTCTTTCTTGCGATACCTAGGATTTTTCAAGGGCTATGATATGGGATGCCTTTATAGTCTACATGAGGGGTAGGATCATTAGTTACGCTTCCCATGCTAAGAGGCAGAGACAGGCTCAATTGGCTGAGCTAGAAAAAATCCTTAAAGAGAAAGAAAAACAATATAACAATGCAACTACCACCCCCGCCCCAACTGAAGTGTCAGATCCTCAGCTTGAAGTACAAAATCAATACCCTAACCTATTCTGCTGCACAAAAGGTGATACAGCACACTAGGGGTGTGTGAGAAATGAATAAAATTTCCTGAATACCACAAATAATAGGCTATTTGTTACTCAGAAAGAAAAACAAATAATCAGAGCTGTTCATGGCTATTCTGCATTTTGCTACTTGGCGGGAGTCTGAGATCTCCAGACAATTCCTGTCCAGTCAGAGGCCACTTTGGAAGCTCACTGAAGGCAGGTCATGTCACCCAGCACTGGCAGAAGCTTCAGGCAGGAGAGACAGATGACTTGAGCTGCTGCAAAGAAGGAATTTACTTCTATCCACTTGTTAAAATTAGACAAAAATCAGAAATATTGAAATTTTTTGTTCCATTTCTAAATCTCAAGGCAGAGAGGGTCGGTTTTTAACACTATGATGAAAATTAAGCTATCAAGAAAGGGAAAATTTGGGGGATTATTAGTGTTTGCTGAGAGACAGGCAAGCAGTCCCTAACAGTGTGTGTGCGTGTATACACACACACACACACACACACACACACACACACACACTGACTATGTTTCTGTGTGACTAACAGCTTAAAGAAGAAACATTTTGCAGAGGTTTATTTTTATTAGAAAATTAAGGTTGTTGTAACTTAGTTGTTTAAATGAAATGCAGTTAACTTAGGGACATTATTATGTTGTAGGTGGCTTGGTTTCATGCTCAAGAAGAAATAAAAAAAAATTCGGAGAATTTATTTAGTCAGGCTTCACTGTTAGTTGACAGTGAGACTTGTTGACTCAGCATTGATGCAGTGGCTTGAGTGACTTGACTTCATAGTAAATATAATTTATATTTAATATCAAAATCTTTCTGAGAGGCGCACAGAGTTGGGTCCCTCCATGGCCACTTAAGCAAGAGCGAGTGCACCGTAGCTTGTGGGGTTTAGCTGGTCTACTGACTCACACCAATTCAGTTACCTTCTTTTCTGTTCGTTGTGCTTACTTGGATGTGCACTTAAGACATTTTTCTAATTTATGGCTGCGTGCCCAAGAAGACACATAAAAGGTTCCCCTGTTACTCAGGTGGAAACCAAAAGTCGCAGCACGGTTTACTGATGGAACCACTTTTAGCATAACACCACCATCGGGTGTTGAGGCAATGACGTGCTTCTCCAGCCACCTGGATGGAAAAATGGAGGAGAAACACAATGATAAGTTCTTGGGGCTGTCATTTTTTATTTACAAACCAAATTTGGACAGAAAAAGTACTGCTGGCAATTGGAGGAAGCACACACTTACACATATGGAGGTAGGAAATATTGCTGTGAAAAAATGTGAGACTTCCTGTTTAAGCAAGTGCAAAAGCACCGAAGCTGGTAGGGTGGGACTAGTTGGCTGGCTATCACCACATCAGTTAGCTGCTTTTCTGTTATGTGTATGTGCATAGCTGTGCACTCAAGACAATTTTCTAAATCTGAGGTTGTGTGCCCAAGAAGAGATCAAACATTTTTTTTTCTGAGAAACATGTAGTCAGGCTTGACTATTAATTGACAGTGGGACTTGTCAGCTCAGCATTGCTGCAGTGACTTGAGTGACTATATTTCATAATAATGTAATTTAAAGTTAATGAATCCTTCTTTGAGGAATACAGCCATGACAAACAGAGGATGTAGTACCAGAAAACATTGTTAGTTCAGCAGCCCCAGTAAACTGCAGCAGATGTAGAGCAGCAAGCAGCAGAAGATAGTGAGCATACTGCAGAGAAATGCTCAAGTCACATTTGCTGTTTTAAAATTATATTTTACTCCATCAAAGCCTGCAGTCTCCACCAGCACCAGCATGGCATCAGCTGACACTAGGGATAAAAAGTAAAAGTAGCATTCAAAGTACTAGTAGTGCTGCTTGGAGGACATTGTCATTAACTGCCACTGATTCTACCAATATGAATGTGTCCTCTTCATCCCTTATCACTGCCACCTGCACCACCAGGAGGAGGACATCTTCCTTAATAACCACCACCGGTCTGATCTACCACCCATCCACTGACACTACTAGTATCCCATCTTCTGCTGCAACAGTGGCCCTGCCAGCCGTCAGGAAGAAATGGACAAGGAAATGATAGAAGGCATCCTTAGAATGGCAGAAAAAGGGGAGATATTGTTGATGGGGGACTTGAATTTGCCAGATGCTAACTGGAGCACGTTTGCTGCAGGCACATCCAACAGCAGGGTCATTCTTGATGCCCTACAAGGGGCATGCCTCAGACAGCTAGTATTGGAACCCACTCAGGAGGGAGCAATCTTAGACCTGGTACTCTCAAATGGGAATGGAGAAAGAATCTCAGATTTAGAAGTGGGTAGCCATCTGGGAACAAGCGACCACCAAACAGTGTGGTTCACGATAAACACAGCTATACAATCAAGCCATACAAAAGCAAAGTATTGACTTTAGGAGGGCTGACTTTGGGAAAATGAGAGAGTGCCTCAGAAAAGCACTAGCAAACAGGCAAGAAGGAGGGGTGGAGGAATAATGGGGAGTAATCAAAACAGCCATCACTGAGGCAACAAGCCTTTATGTAAAGCAAATTAACAAAACACAACGAAGGAAAAAAGTGCCATGGTTCTCAAAAGAGGTGGCAGGGACGGGTAAGGAGAAAAGTATAGCATTCAGGAAATATAAGGAAACACAGAAGGAGCAGGACAGAGAACTTTATCAGTTAAAGCAGAAAGAGCCTGGGAAGGCAGTCAGAATAGCAAAGGCCCAAACTGAGAAAAGGATAGCCAACTCTGTTAAGAAGGGGGATAAGACCTTTGATAAGTACATTAGGGAGTGAAAAAAGACCAAAGGAGGGATACTGAGGCTTAAGAAAGGTGAGGGAATGTGAGTAGAGGGTGACAATGAAAAAGCAGGGATACTGAACTAATATTTCTGCTCAGTATTCACAAAGGAAGAGGAGGGGGGAGGTACCTAAACCAAACAAGAGAAACTCTCTGAAGACGGGGGGAAGGGGTCTATACCAGTCCATCTACAGAAGAAAGAGTTCTGAAAGAACTAATAATATTGAAGGTGGACAAAGCAATGGGGCCTGATGGGATTCACCCAAGAATTCTAAAAGAACTAAGGGTAGAACTAGTGACACTGCTGACTACTCTCTTTAACAAATCATGGGAGGATGGGGTGGTACCTGAGGACTGGAGGAGGGCGGATGTAATTCCTTTTCACAAAAGTGGGAGCAGGATAGCGGCAGGAAACTACAGACCGGTTAGTTTGACCTCAGTGGTAGGGAAAATGATGGAATCACTTCTGAAGGAAAGAACTGTAGAGTACCTAGAGGCCAGTGGGGCACAGGACCCAAGGCAGCATGGATTCACGATGGGAAGGTCATGTCAGACCTATCTAATAGATTTCTTTGACTGGGTGACCAAAGTAGTACACCAGGTAGGGGCTGTGGACATGGCCAACCTAGATTTTAGCAAGGCATTTGATACAGTCCCACACAAAAGATTAATACACAAGTTAGCCAGTCTTGGAGTGGGTCCCAAGGTGGTAGTCTGGATAAAAAATTGGCTAGACAACAGGACGCAAAGAGTAGTAGTAAATGGAGTCCACAGTGAAGAAAGGAAGGTTACTAGTGGGGTACTGGTAGGGTTCAGTATCGAGACCGTCCTTTAATGTCTTGTAAGTGACATTGCAGAGGAACTGGAAGGAAAGTATGTCTCTTCGCAGACAACACAAAGATCTGCAATAGGGTTGATACACAAGATGGAGTGGAATGGATGAGAAGGGACTTGGCAAGGTTGGAGGAATGGTCAAATGTATGGCAGCTCAGATTCAATGCAAAGAAGTGCAAGTTAATGCACCTGGGAGACAAAAGCCCAGGGGAAGAGTACACAATGGGGGGTGAGATACTGACAACAATAAAAATGGAAAGGGACCGGGGGGTAATTATGTCAGATGACCTAAAGGTGGGCAAGTAATGTGAGAAGGCAGTAAGGAAGGCTGGGGGGATACTGGGACGCATAGGGAGAGGCATCAACAGTAGAAAACAGGAAGTTGTTATCCCTCTGTACAGACAGTTGGTGAGACCACATCTGGAGTACTGTGTGCAGTTCTGGAGACTCCATCTCCGCAAAGACATGGATAGAGTGGAGGCTGTCCAGTGGAGGGCAACCACAATGGTGCAGGGTCTGCACCAGAAGACATACGAAGAAAGACTAAGGAGCTTAACATGTATACCCTTGAGGAAATAAGGGAGAGAGAGGGGACATGATAGATACTTTCAAGTACCTCAAGGGAATAAACAAAGTCCAAGAGGGTAGCATATTTCAGAAAAAGAGATGTGCAAGAACAGGGGCACAATTTGAAGATAGAGGGGCAGCTCAGAGGTACGTGGAGTTTTTTTCACAGAGAGGTTGTGGATGCATGGAACAGCCTCCCTGAGGAGGTTGTGGAGTCAAGAACAGTGGGGGAATTCAAGAATGCATGGGACAGACATAAGGCAGTCCTAGTGGGGGGGAGTAGGAGGAAGTAAGCTGTTGGTTAACTAGGATCTGCAGCTTATCTGCTAGGTAGGAAAATGGGCAGACTAGGTGGGCCAAGCAGTCCTTATCTGCTGTCAAATTCTATGTTTCTATGTTTCACCTCCTTAATAAACCACCTAAAAAGTAAAACATCCCCAGGTTTTTAAAGTGTCATGGTCTGTACCTGCAGTTCCATCAGACCCATCTTGTGGTGATAATGCAGGCAGTGGTGCTGGTGGCACTGGCAATGCTACAGAACATTGTCTCTAAAAAAATGCTGCTGCACCTGCTACTGGTACCACTCCATCTCCCTCAACACCGAGTCCTCCATGCACCCCAAGCACTCCCACCAGGCACCAGTCTCCTGCTATTAGCACACCATCTAGCAAACGTGGACCATCCCCCAAGCCATGGTCAATGTCAATAGTGGAAGCTTTCCAGGCTAGAACTAAGTACCAGTTATCCCATCCAACAGCTCAACACATGACACAGCTCATAGGTGAAATGATGGCATCGGATCTGTAACCCTTTTCACTTGTGGAAGACCCTGGATTTCATAGACTTCTGCAGCACTTGCAGCCATGGTACCAGCTCCCATCACATTCCACATTTTCACGCATGGTGATGCCAAAGATATATGAGGGTATGAGAATGGCATTTGCCACAATACTCTTGGAGGCTGTGGATGGAGTTTTCCACTGCACCTCAGACATCAGGAGCAGTACAAAGTCCATGCATGCATATCTTTCCTTGACTGCACACTAGTGTGTGCCAAACCCTAAGTCTCTTGTAAAGGATTCCTCCTTCTCTCCCTGTGTCACTGGCTCTCTCTTCATCCCTCCACAACCTGGCAGTCACTCCAGCTCTGCTTTTCTAAATGTTTGGTTAATGGAGCAAGACCACATATCACTGAACATCCTGGCATTCATTCAAGACATTCTGCAGTCATGGACAGTTGATACTACTCTACATGTTGTTTTTTTCTCATGCATAATGGTGCAAATATGGTGAATGCAGTTACTGATGAAAATTTTTGTCAGCATTCACTGCTTTTCCCACACCTTGAATCTAGCGGTCACATCTGCACTACATCACATCACATCACAGGCAGTATAACGCAGTGGTCTAAGGCTCTGAGCTGCAAATCTGGTGACATCCAGCAGATCAGACCTGGGTTTGAATCCCACAGCTTCCACTTGCATACTGTGTGACCCTGAGCAAGTCACTTAACCTCCTTGTGCTCCCAGGTCACTCCTGTAAAACAGCTTTCAGCTTAGTGTGCTATACCTGGTTAAACAACAAAATAAAAAAAAAATAAAAAAATCACAGTATTGAGGATAACAAGACTGTCTCCACAACACGCTCTATCTGTGCTCATTTTCACCACTCTGTAAAGATGACTAACCAACTAAGAGACACCAGATAACTTCTCAGTAAAGTGACTGCGAGGCAACTTTACATCATGACAGAAAAGTGCAAGGAAAAGTGTGACCCCACTGGGACTTAAACTCAGGCTCCTGGTGTACTGTACCAGTGCTCTAACCACTAAGCTATGGGGCTCAGTGATTAGGAGGCTGCTGAGCTTTCTCTTTCAGGCACACATTCCTTTCTATGTATTGCGTAACCAGCAACTGGGTGCATTTTAGAGACACCAGGTAACTTTTCAGTACAATAACGCTACTGCGAGGCAGGCCAGGCTAGGCAGTGACTGATTGCTTTTGCTTGCAGAGCAAATACAGACATAGTATTTAGGGAAAAAAAAACACTTGTAGCAGTTCATTAGGGAAAAAAAATAACACTCCTAGTAGCTCTTCTGAGAAACACTGAGAGTTAACACACACAAAAAGTGAGAAAAATCATCCTTTGTAGCTTAGGATTTAGAGAGGGAACAAAAAATGTAAAGATTTCTGATTTTTGACTAGTTTTAACAAGTGGCTAGAAGTAGATTCTTTCCCTGCAGCAGCTCAAGTCATCTGTCTGTCCAGCCTGAAGCTTCTGCGAGTGATGGGTCACATGACCTGCCTTCAGTGAGCTTACAAATTGGCCTCTGATTGGACAGGAAGCCTCAGGTGATCTTGTAGTCTCACAGCCAGTTCCAGTGACCGAATAACGAATAATGAAGCATGAATAATTGGGACCCCTGAAAACAAACACTCAACGAATATTCAAAGTAAGGTATTTGTACACCCCTACAGCGCACTGCACACAAATATTGGGAATTGGGCAAGAAAGCAAAATGTAGCAGACAACCAAGCATATTCCCATTATTAAAACAGCTTCAGGAGATCTGATCATGGATAAAACTGCCATCAACAAAGAATTCAGGGAGCTATATACCAAGTTACATTCCTTGCACATAGATCCCCAATCTCCACCACCCAGTTCCTTCATTGACCCCTTAACTCTTTCAGTTCTCAACTTGACTCAAATGCAGGATCTGGCTAAACCAGTCATGGTACAGGAGATCTGTTCAGCAATTCAGGCCCTTCCCAAACAGAAAAGACCGGGACCAAATGGTCTGCCAGCTGAATTTTATCAAGCGGCCATAGGCCAGCTGGGCATTCAGCTGATGGATATGTTTACTACTGCTGAGGTGCATAGCCAGTCCCCCCCTGCCCCAAATCCCTGTTGCCCAAACCTGGCAAACATGCTCAGCAAATAGCCAACCACATTTTAATTACACTGCTGAACATTGACACCAAAATATCATTAAAACACTTGGCTACTCATTTACAGGCTCTGATACCCCTTCTCATTGACTGCCATCAGACAGGCTTCATCAGAGGATGCATGACCATGGATAATATCAGGGCACTGTTTAATGCTATATGAACATGAATCAAGCAAGACAAACCAGCTTTCCTAATAAGCACTGGCAGTGAGAAGGTCTTTGGTTCCATAGAATGGCCCTATTTTTACCAGGTCATGGCGGCCATGGATATCGGAACCTCTTTCACTCACTTGGTCCAACCCCTATATAACATCCCTACTGCCTACATACTCACCAATGGTCTGGTGTTGCAGCCCTTTTCATTAACTAGAGGGACAAGGCAGGGATGCTCTCTGTAATGACTCCTGGTCCTGCTAGCCATGGAGCCCCTGATCAGGAAAGTAAGGAATCAAAAAATGATAGAAGGGATTCAAATGAGTACTTCCACCCTAAAAGCATTAGCTTATGTGGATGACTTGTTCCTGACCCTCTCAAACCCAGACTCAACCCTGCCACATGTTATGCAAGTGTTGAGTCCTTTTCAGCAATGTCAAGCCTAAAGGTTACTTGGGGGAAAGCTGAAATTCTACCACTTAACAGGTATTGCCAGGAGGTAATGATCCACAAATGGCATCTCAAATTGTCTCCAATGTAAATAATGTATTTGGGTATGGTAATCACTCAGAAATCACAGAAACATAGACACATAGAATTTGCTAGCAGGTTTTCAACAGTTAGTGGATCTTGATCCTTTTCCATAGAGATTACATTCTAATTCTGGGTGACTGCAACAACCTGAACATGGAGACACAGTGAATAAACTGAATGGATGAGGATGCTTCTGGGGTCTTCACACTCTCATCATGAGACCCCTGAATGAAGGTTTGTGTGGGGATTTCTGAATGATTCACAAAGTTGTGAATGACTATTACAGTACACACTGCAAGTCCAGTGGTGGGTAATGTGGACCAATGAGCTTGCAGTTGTTACTGTAAGCTGTCATTCAGCGGGCAGACATGGAGGTGAGTGGGTGGGTTTGCTGCCCACCGATGACCTGGGTAGGGGAGGGGTGGGATGGAGGTCCTGTGTGGGTGGGGGAGGGTACCACTAGACTACCAGGGTGGGGGGTTTTCTATGGTTTACAGCGATCGGGGTACCAGGCAGGGAGGGGGGACCACTAGACTACCAAGGACATGGATTGTCACATTTTTACACTGATCAGGGTACCAAGCAGGGAGGGAGGACCACTAGACTACCAGGGATGTGGATGGGGCACTGAGCAGGGGGGGCACTAGACTACCAGGGACATGGATTGTCACATTTGTACACTGATAGGGGTACCGAGTGGGGATAGGGTACCACAACAAAACAATGCATACTGTTGCAGGGCACCCAGTGCATTCCACCAGGCCAGCCTGCACAAAACATGCAAATGGGGACATAATGACATGCAAATGGCCCCACTTGCGCCTTGCATGCATAATGTCCCCATTTGCATGTTCGGGTCTGAATATCTGGAAATTGCACCCAGCATATCTCCAGATGCACTGGAGCATCCCCATTCCAGGTATTCAGACCTGTCTGGGAGATGCGCAAGTGCATCGTATTTGCGCCGCTCGCATATTTTGATATATTCAGAAGAGATGTGTGATTGCTCATCTCTTTTGAATATATCCCTGTGTTGCTCCAGCGCAACTCAGTTGCACGGAGCAACCACTTGTGCCACTGCCAGCTGCATTTTTCAATATCGGGGCCATAATATTTTAAATGATATTTTAAACTTACAAGTGGCTGAAACTTGTCAAAGAAAACCAGCAAGGGTGAACATTTAAGTAGATTTAATATCTCCCTTCATTTGAGATCGCAGTCTTAATCAGTACAAAAATACAAACTGTAGTGAGAAAGAAATAATATGACATACTGGAAATTTAATCCAGGCCCCTGGAGTACCGTTACAGTGCTCTAACCACTGCACTATAGGCTCACATGGTTGCTCCTGCCTCTTCCCGGATACACTTCCTTTCTCTGGTATTGCAAATCCAGCAGCTAGGAACAATCATGATAACAATAGGATGTTTTGATGCAATATTAGTCACTGCTAAGAAACTGAAATCACAAAATGTAGTGAGAAAGAAATAATGTGACCTACTAGGAATTGAACCCAGGCCCTCAGAATACCATCCTCCTGATGCTCTGTCGACTGAGCTATAGGCTCACGTGGTAGGGCCTTCCTCTTCCCAGATACACTTCCTTTCCCCAGTATTGCTAACACTAATGCTAATACTGCACTAAAAATATCTTACTGTCATCTTGATTGTTCGTAGTTGCAGGATTTGCAATACCAGAGAAAGGAAGTGTGTCCAGAAGGAGTTAGGTCTAACCATGAGGGCCTATAAATCAGTGGTCAGAGCACCAGGATGAGATGATATCCTGGGGGCCTGGGTTCTTTTCCCAGTAGGTCATATTATTTCTTTCTAACTACAGTTTGTGATTTAAAACTGATTCAGCCCTAGGCAGTCATTTTGAATAAGGTTAAACAAAGAACCTTTTGACTCACATATGCACTAATACTGCACCGACACATCTAATTTTCATCTTGATTGTTCCTAGTTGCAGGATTTGCAATACCAGAGAAACAAAGTGTATCTGGGAAGAGGCAGGTCCAACCATATGAGCCTATTATTAAGTAGTTGGAGAACCAGGATGGTATTCTGGGAGCCTAGGTTAAATTCACAGTAGGTCACATACTTTCCTTCTCACTACAATTTGTGATTTAAATTGCTTAGCAGTGGCTAATACTGCACCAAAAGCATCTAATTGTCATCTCAATATAAAAATATTCATTCTTTAAGAAAACATCCTATTATTCTTTGTGACAAATGGGCCATTCTTTTAACTATATAATATGAATAAATAGGATGTTATACCTAATAGTTGTTCAAACAAGTCAGCAAACATACTTGTGTTCACCAGTGAGCTGAGCGCTTAACCCTTGCAATAAGTAGGCAGATATGACATTTTTTTTTTCAAAGTGTTCTACCAGTTTACTTGGAGGTACAACTTAAGTCCGACATCTGAGACATTGCTTTTGCCAAAGCTTTTCAATTCCACACAGGTAATCATATATACTGACTACAGAGTTTCTCCCAATGGCTTCCTAGCAATTGCTTAGTTTATGGCAAAGAAGCTGCTCCCCTGCAGTTATCCAGCAGCTTGCCAGTGGTTTGACAACATATTCCACAACTTTAAAAAAAAAAAAATAATTCTGCTCTTCTGCTTAATGGTATATAGTGCCTTCATGGATGCTCAGGTTCCACACACCTGTGGCTGTTATGAAGCATGGTTAGCGTACTAACGTTTTAGCATAAAACCATTACGAGAAGTGCTGTATAGCTCTGCTCACTGGTGAACACAGGTGTGTCCACTAACTTGTTTGTTTGACAAAATTTCCCACAAGTTATTTAAGCACAACATTAGCAATATTACAAGAAGCAATTCAAGCACCAGGAACTGTGTTGTCTGACCCTAATAGCTGCTGTTTCATCTGTTTTCTTGGTTTCTGATCAATACATAACAAGATCCTGCAGACTCCTACAAGGACCCATTAAATGAATCTGTTTGTTGCACTGTCATATTCATTCATTCAAAATTAGTATCAATTACATTCTCAAACATATCACAATATATACTCTCAGAACTCACTTCCATTCTATTATCCTTATATTAATTGAGGTTCTCTTCCCTCTCACTTCTTAATTCATGCCTGTGGATGTTAATCTTTCTTCTAACTCCATAATACAGGCCTGTTTTGTTTACTAGAACAGTAAAAATAAAGGTCCCTATATATTAACATTTTAATATAACACTTTACATTTATCTAAATGATTCAGCTAGTAACTAGCTCACCATTAGAATTTATCCTGTTTTGTAACATAGAAACAGAATTTATTGGCCGATGAGGACTGCTTGGCACACCCAGTCTGCCCTGCTTGTCCCTGCCTATACTGTCACCATGGTTCTAAGTGATTTGAGCAAAGACAAAAAGGCAAGGCAAAACTGGTGATGGCAGAAAAGCAAGGGAGGAAATGGAGACCATCACTAAACAGGGATCGCTGAAATGATGACAAGGATTTCTAAGGGGAGGCTTTGCCCCCCACATAATCCTTTCTAAATATAGTCAACTCTAAGGGAAGGGAACTTGGGGAGGGGGAGAAATATGTAGGTCGCCATTCAGGCGATCGCTGTTTATCCCTATCACTCTTTTTCCTTCACCATTTTCCTGTCGCTGTGTTTGCAGTCGCCATAATGCAATTGTGTTTTTCACAGGATACCATCACCACAGACCCTATCTGTTCTTCAGCTATCCCCCCTCCCAAATTTTTTTACTGAGATTAGTTTGTGCTTATTCCATGCATGCTTGAAACCCACCACTGTTTTCTCTCCCACCATCTCCACTGGTAGACTCTTCCAGTTGTCCACCACTTGTTCAGTGAAGAAGTACTTAACTCACATCCCTCCTAAACTTCCCTCTTTCCAGTTTCATTGCATGACCTTTTGTTCTGGTGCAGTTCCCCTCTGGAAAATACTCCCCTCCTTTACCTTGTTTACCTACATGAGATACGTTTAGGTCTCTATCATGTCCCCCTTTTTCCTCCTCTCTTTCAGGGTGTACATACTGAGATCCCTATCTCTCCTCATAGGGCTTTTGATGCAACCCCTGAACCATCTTATTTACCCTCCTCTGAGCAGCCTCTACCCTGTTTATGTCTTTCCTGGGATGTGGTATTCAGAACTGCACAAAGTACTCCAGGTAGGGTCTTACCAGCGATCTATACACAGGCAACACCACCTGTCTCCTTTTGCTGGCGATTCCCCTTCCTATGCACCCCAGCATCCCACTGGCCTTGCTTACTTTCTTGTAGCACTGCCCTGCCTCCTTGAGCTCATTAAACATGTAACCTTAAGGTCTCTTTCCTGCTTTGTCACCATCAATACCTTCCACATCCCCAATTTTATCCAATGCCCCTGTGTTTCTGTGCCCCAGGTGCATGAGTTGGTAGTTTCTTACATTGAAACCAAGCTGACATACTCTCAACCACTCTTCAAGATTTCTCAGGTCTCTACTCATTCTCTCCATCCCCTCTGCAGTATCTACCCAATTTCAGATTTTAGTGTCATCTGCAAAGAGGCATACCTTCCTGTCTAGCCCTTCTGCAATGCCAATTATTAAGACATTGAAGAAGACTGGTTTCTGCACTAAACCCTGAGGTACCCTACTGGTCACTCTCCTCTCATCTGAGTGCCATTTACCACCATTCTCTATCACCTATCCAACAATCAGTTCCTTACACAGTTTACCACCACAACATTTTTAAGCTATACAGTTATGAATAGCATGGATATAAACATGTTTTGCAAATTCTCTGTGCTATAAGTGCAGCAGTTTTACAGAAATTATGTAGATACAGATTAATGAGGGTATTTCATTTTCACTTTAGGGGGAGTGTAGAAGCAACACTGAACCACCAATATTAAGGATGTTATAAAACAGAAAAATAGTAAAGGTGCGCTAGTTACAAATGGAATAATTTATGTAAATAGCAATTGTTTTATTGGAACATTAATAGTGAGGACCATTATTTTTACTGTTCTAGCAAACAGAACAAGCTTGTATTATAGCATGAGAAGGAAGACAACACCCACAGGCATGCATGATGAAGTCAGAGGGAAGAAAACCTCAACTAAATTAAACATGTATAAGGATAAGAGAATGGAAGTGAATCCTGGGAGTGTATATTGTGATTTCATTGAGAATATAACTGACACTAATTTAAACGAACCAGAATGAATATAACAGTGCAACAAGCAAATGCATTTAATGTGTCCCATGTGGGATTCTGCAGGATCTTGTTATACATTGATTAGTAACAACACAATAAATGATACAGCAACTATTAGGTATAACAACCTATTTATTCATATTATATAGTTAAAAGAATGGCCAATTTATTACAGAGGATAACAGGGTAGCCAGACAAACAGACAGATGTTTTTTGTATGTATGTATGTAAATTTCCTTTTTGATACTTTTGAAAGCCTAATTCCTGATGAAGTGACTGCAAAGTTATGTAACGCTGTGGTGACTTTGTATAACTCAAGAGTGTGGATAAGAAAGGGGAAATCTAGAAGAAACACTGCATCACCAATAGCAAAGATGTTATAATGTGGAAAACTACTACAGTAATTGCTGTGATCTCAAACAGAGAGATAAAAACTGAATGAATGAACATACTAGTTTTCCTTTACAAGTTTGATCCAGTTCTGTTTTTGAAAGCCTTATTCCTGGTGAAGTAGCTTTGAATTTACGAAACATTGATACTATATGAATGAACCATGGCTTCACCAAAATAATATTTGACATATAATAAATATTTGGTAAGTGAGATTGTCCTGACTCTTTGTTTTTTTCTGATAACAATTAATTTATCCAGGGTAGCCCAACCGATATGCAACATCTTCGTTTCAGTGGGAGTCCTACTTTTTCCCCAGTTACTCAGACGGGAGGGACAGAAGAAAAAATACCATAGTATTTTCTTCTCAAAGATCCATCAATGAGATTTACAATAAACTAATAATAAATACTAAATAAACTAAAATAAATGAGAACACTAGGGAGAATGGGACCACAGTGCAGAGTTTGAACTTGTATTCTAAATTTTAAAATTAGCATAAAGTTCTACCTCTGAGGCATCTCTCACTGGAAGGAATATAATGCTTATTATAAGGTGTCATTGCTGGATTCCTGCTATTTGAAGTACAGGTATTAAATAACTTACTCAAGGTCACAGCCAACCAGTAGTTGTAGAGGAAGTCAAACCAAGAATCAGTAGTTTTAAAGTTTGGCCCTCTAACCCCTAGGCCACCATGTCTTCCATAAGGCACATAAAAATAAAGGTTGCAAACACTAAACACTGACTCCCAATTCTGTGGAAAAACTGAGGATGCAGGCTACTGGTATTGAAGTTTCTAGAAAGGATAAACACAAGGCATGGTAAACAAGGAAAAAGAAGATGGCATGTGTCATGAAATGACATTTGGGAGTCACTCTGTCCTTTCTTTTTTTTTTTTTGGTTTGTAACAATCATAGACTGGCCATGGTAAAAATAACAAGTCATTAAACCATATTAAAAATCTTTAAAAAGAAAGAACCATGGCCAAGGCCCCTCAATGACTTTAAGGCTGCATACTGTGCCTGCATTCATTCTTTTGCCAGGAATCACTGGCAAAAAAGGAAAAAATTTAAAACAGAAACCTTGAAGTCTTTCATGTGGCTCCTGCTCTAGATTAAAAACTCAGGTGACAAAAGTTAATAAGTTAGCAGCCAGTCTATTACATCCCACTGAATTACTTGTATGTGCTAATGGAATATAATGGTATGCAGCATTTCTAAAGCAGAATTCCATTAAAGAAAAAGAAAAATAAAGGTATTTGACCAAGTTTGCCATTCTTTGTAACTTTTGACTAAGACACTTCATTGATAATTAAGTGGTATCAAGAAAGAAAAAAAAAGTTAAAGTAAAAAAAAAAAAACCTTATTATTGCATGTAACGAAGGAAGTAAAGTCACACAAAGGAGATCTCCTGCTGAAAATTCTTTTCTGGCATCAATCGCAACTCATTAATTGGAAGGGAGGCAATCTGAAGTTCAAAACATTATTTTCTTCTAGCGTGGCTTCCCACTTTGATATACACATTTTCCTGAGCTTTGGACTGACACCTGCTGTGAGTCCAGAGGACCCCATTGCCTCTACTGTGGAGTGGGCAGGTCTGGGCAGGACAGGCTTGCAGCTCCACATAGCAGCCACACGCTGAGAATACCTTTCTTTCCAAAACATGGCACAAAAAAAATCTACCTGTCAAACTAATAAATGCTATTTACCACACAATGGCCACCCCTAATGATTTCAAAGAGAGGAAATGAACCTCCAATCAATTCTGACACTCAATTAGGTTATTTTAAGTGCTGAATCACAAGCCCAATGAACGATGCCAACTTCTCTACACTCTGTGGGTGCTTCAACAGCCCTTACAGAAAGACAGCATTGCACTTGATATTCTAATTGCTCTGCATTTGGTTTTGTTCTCTGTTTGTTCCGTTCCCACTTAGCATTATTTTCCATCTAGTATTGGCCTTTTTTTCCATCTAAGAGATACATTTACCACTTATGAAGAAAGTGGTAGACTATTGGCATTGCAAGCTGAACCCCTGTTTATCCATATACCAGTAAAGAAAGGATTCCCTTGTAGAAGCATCCTTTCACCAGAGCAATAGAGATGCATAGCACTATATTCTACCTCAACCCACTCCATAGTTTTCTATGATTATATTATAGTACCATTTTTTGGGGGGGGTCTTACCAAAGAACTCTAAAAATGCAGCTTCAGACAGAGCTGAAGGGAATGCTTCTACTAAATGAAAGGAAAGTTAAAGAGATTTTTATGAATACCAGAACACAATTCACTGTTGGCACCATCAGAACTTGGATACACAAAATGCCCTCAAAATTAGAATATCCGAACCTTCCATTCTTCATTATTGACAACATTATTAAAAGAGAATAATTTTCCCATAGATGTTATCTGCACCAGTAGCTTATATGTGCCAGTAAGTCACAATCTTCTGCTTGTGACATCACAACCTGTTGCCATGGAAATTATTCTGATGACAAAATCAGAGGATTATGACCACAGAGCAGGTAAGGCAGCAGGAACCAATGAAGTCAAATGTGCAAAGTTCCTGTTTTCATGTAAATCTGTTCAGTAATAAACAACAGAATGTCCAGAAATTCAAGTTTTGGGGGAATCTTAAGAAATCTGAACCCTTCCAATGCCAGCAGTAATTTTATTTCAGAAACCTGGAAAATTACTTTACGTTTTCATGCTGATTCAATATCTGTTTTGATTACACACTGCTAATGTTGTCAAATTGCATGTAGCAGCTTTGTAAACATAGACCACTGTCTGTAATTTACTGAGCTAAGATCACACAATTCCTCCTATGGGTGACCTGAGCTAGGCATTAGTAAAGCCACATGCCCAGTGGTGAAAAGCCATTGCATGATTTTACAGCTGTGCCTTCTACTCCTCATCCTTTTGGATGTGCTTGTGATGTCTACAGACATTCATACAGTGTCATATTCATAGGAAAGCAAAGGAGTTTCATCTACTGAAATTTGACAGTCCATCTCCTGGTCTTCCTGAAATATATGCCCATTTGGTTGATATTATCTGTGTACATTTTTAATAGGCTGCTTCATGACCTTACATACTTTAACAGCCTATATATGGGTCAAAACATTCTGGGCCCCATATTCAGAGCCAGCCAGATGCACATGCATAACGGTGCACTGCACAAATAAAGTTGGGCTGGCCAGCTCTGGCATGATATTCAAATAAAATGTGTGATCAGAACAGACCATGCAGTCTGTTTGAATATTGGATCCTGGATGCACGCGCACAGCAAGCAGCCACCATGTATGGCGCAGCACATCCAGGGTGTGGTGCTTAATTCGGGGTGCATACCTGTATACACCACAGCCCCCATGGGTGATATTCAGCCCAACTATGCAGATGAGCCCATTGGGCATGAATGGAGCAATGGTGCTATTTGCATGCCCATTATGGACTCATCTGCATGTGTGCACTGCCGTGAAGTGCACTGGGCCATTCCCCTCAGCCTCAATAATCAGACAAATAATAGTATTCCTGATCACCCATTGTTGAAAGACAATTTCAAGCATCACCCTGGTAGTCTAGTGTCCCCCATCCCCCAATCCCTGATCAAAGATATGAGTAAGACAACCCCGATTCCCTTTCCCTGGTAGTCTAGTGCTCCCCCCTCCCAAGCTCTAATCACATATATGAGTAAAACAACCCTGATCCATTGTCCCTGGTAGTCAAGTGGCCTCCCCACCCCATTAGCCAGTGACCCACCGCTCCGCTACCCCCCAACCTGACCAGAGCTGGTGACTGGCACAGCCCACCTCACACCATACTGACTAGCCACCAACTGAACTGTACAGGAGCACTGTACAGTATATAGTACATTGGTTGACTGGTCAACCAATGGGCTTGTACTATATACTGTATAGTGCTCCTGTACAGTTCAGTTGGTGGCTGTCCTCTGCGGTGTGTGGTGTGAGGTGAGCTGTGCCAGTTACCAGCTCTGGTCCGATTGGGGGGCAGAGGAGTGGTGGGTCACTGGCTAATGGAGTGGGGGACCACTTGACTAGCAAGGACAGGGGATCAGGGTTATTTTACTCATATCTGTGATTGGGGCTGGGGAGGGAGGACCACCAGACTACCAGGGAAAGGGATCGGGATGTTTCACTCATGTTTGTGATCAGGGCTGGGGAGGGGGGACCACTAGACTACCAGGGTGATGCTTGGAATTGGCTTTAAGCAATGTGTGATCAGGGATAGGGGGAAGGGGAGGGGGGACACTAGACTATCAGGGCTGTCTTCTTTTTAGCATTTATGGGGCACAGGGCTTGGGGGGAACTGTGTACCTGGCCCTAGACTATGCGTGGGGCACTAACCTACCCCACACATAGTTAAAGTAGGGTTTCAAAAGCATAAATATGCAATGGCACAGCCGGCTATAGTTACGCTTGGGGAGGTTTCAATATTGTGATGCATGGCATATGCATGAGGGACCCCTCATTTGTATAGGTGCATCACAATATTGTGTGCAGTGATGCAGTTGGGGGTGCACAGCACATCGGTGGTCTTTGAATATGACTACACCCCACGATGGCCCACACAAGCCCAGAGATGTGTGGCGCATCCTGGGATGCACTGTGCATCTCATCTGAATATGTGGGCCTCAATGATAAACCAGATTCAAATAGGCCACTAGAAGCTGGCCCGTTGGCACAGCGGTTGGATTTCCGCTTGCGACGCCAGTGACCCGGGTTTGGGAATGGACCCGGGTCGCCGGAGGGCCAGCTGGGGGGGAGAAGGATTGAGCATCCATAGGGCAGCTCTTCTTCTCTGGGGGGAGGGCAGGGCAGCATTTGACACATAAGCGGCACCTAGTGGAGACTGGGTAGCCACACCACATCGACACTCAACAGAACGTCAGGACAGGGTGGACACAGGTCATCATTGCACATCCCCATCCTGCTTAAAGGGGGGAAAAAACTCCTGAACCTCACCATCTACATGATTCTCTGCCCCCATGTGCCTTGATTAGCCTCTGGAGCCGATCTCCTGACCAGATACATGTACCACGGCCCTGATATAGGGGGTCAGTGCCACGGTCCTGCTTTCTTGGGGGAAAGCCAGGGATAACTGGGGGATGCAGGCATAACTGAAGGTGGAGGCAAAGGGATCCATGACCAGAGCAGATCCCAATGGGACTAGTAGGGGAAAAAAGAAAATAAAAAAAAAATTGGCCACTACAAACTGATTAATTTAATAGTGAATTATATTTGGCTCTTTTCTGCAAATATTCCCGTAGCCATCCAAGGCTTTCAGAATTTGATGGCCAGTTTGTAAGATAAAACTTGTACTAAGACTGAATCCTGTGTCATTCCACTAGTAATCTCTCTCTACAGCCTGAAATGTTACCATTAATATCATCATTTGCCTTCTCCCTACACTGCAGTTCCTTATTTATACCAATAGTCCCCTTAAAAATATTGCTTAAAGACATTGTCCATCAGACCTTTATGTATGAAAGTATCAAATGTGTCCCTTTATTCTCAATAAATAATGTATATATTGTAAACATGTTCTGTATTAAAAACATAATTGGAGATCTGTCAGATGTAATCTTTCTTTTGTAAATCCATACTGACAGTCATTTGACAAATTATAATGTTCTTGTTCCTCTGTCCCATTATCAGTGGTTCTACTATCTTGCCAAGAAACAAAGCCAAGTTTGTAGTTCTATAGCTTCCAGGCACTTTCCTTTCTTTTGTACTACAATTGCCACTCCCCAGCCCTCTGGCACCTCTCCAGTTTTTCAATGAGTTTTTTACTATTTTGTTTTGTCTTGAAAATAAATCATGTGACCACGTTAAGAAATTTCTACAAAACAACACGTGTCAGTAACATATTTATCCCCAGGGGGTAGTTGAAATGTGCAAAATCAAAGGCTGGTAATTTATTGATATTATATGTATTACAATAAAAGAATGTCAGTAGCTGTGTTATTCTTCAAAAACTGGATTCATTACAATATTGAGTCTCCACCAAGTTTAGTGACAATTTGATAAAAGGCTTTTAAAATATAGTGAAATTATAACACTCAATCACAAAGCAGAACTAATGCATACTTAGCAATCATGACTGATATCTGGACACCTTGTAGTTCAAAATGTTTATACCATAGTTGATGACAGTTGTATAAGTGGTGCTTGAAATAAAATAAAAATGAAACAACCAATCACAAGCCAAAACTGATGTAGCATTAGGTCAACATGGCTAACACTGTAAATCAATGAGGACCATAAAGGAATCATAATGCCAAATGTTTACAGTAAGTTTCATTAGAAACAGATATGTGGTGAGCAAGACACTGAATAGCCAAAAATGTCAAAACTCATATAAGCAAGAATTTGTGAATAAAGAAATCCATATGCCTGACAGCGTTGTAGACTTTAGGATATGCAATACCCGCTGTCTGTAATAAGTTTGATGAAAAACAGATAATAAAAGGGGTTCCAAGACATGGGCAAAAATGTAGCATTCAAACCTACAACTCATCCATTATTGTACTATATGTTAATACTGCTGCTGCGATCACTGTTACTGTTGTAAGAGTGGTCTCGCATGCATTCTTAGTGCACGACAACAGCGAAGTGAAGGTGAATGAGTCTGATACCCTGAGGATGTAAGTGAGACCACATGTAAGAGTGGTCTCAGTGGCAGTATTAATATATTACTAATTAAGACTGATCAATAATAAATTCAAATTTAAAAAAAAAACACCGAATGTGCCCATTGACAGGGCAGCAGTGTGTGAGACATTCTTCACAAAACAAGAGTGTTTCACGTTCAGAGGAAAAGAGCACTCTGATTGGCAAGAAATGCACTCTTGATCTCTAATAAATCAACATGGAGGATATTGTGATATCACAAAGGTCTCATGATACTGAATTTTTATACCAACGTTGGTAACGATAGGGTAATTAAGAAAAAAAGATTTACTTAGAACTCACACATAAGTAAGTCACCATGGAATACATAGAGAATAACTTAAGTTCGAGTGCCCTGATGTCGTTAGACTAATGAGGTGTGGAGTTACCAGCTAGTTCTTCATGGTGAGTGTTATTTATTGTATATTACACAATAATAAGCCTGTTTCCCAACAAGAACATTATTTGCCTTTGACATTGGAAGTCCTTGAGCATGAAATGGTCTGTGTGGTGCGTTTAATTTTTTCTTCAGAGGTGTCTTTTTCAAAAGTGCTTGTGTCCTCAACTGTACAATAACAGCCTCATAAATCAATATTCTGTTTCACTACTGTTGCTTAAACAGCGCCAATTGTGCTCAAAATAATATCTGCACAAAGGAACAGTTATCTTCTGGTGTGACATCCAGGAGAGTTACACAATTTTCTGTTGTGTTCCTCAAGGAATGAAGGGAGTCATATTTTGACTCCATGGAGCCAAACGTCCTATGTTGCACTCTATCTGTGTTCAGGCATTCTGTGATGTCTGAGTTTGGAGAGAGAGCTCCACAGTGCTCCACAGATTTCAGTGTGTGTGTGGGGAGGGGCACCTTTGAGACTATTAAGTAATGGTAATGGTTTTAATTTAAAACACAAAACACTAAACTATTAAAAAGCTAGCCATCATGATACACCAGTTGAAGTCCATAGAGTTCTCTGTAGGACTCTCCAAACCTGGGCATCACAAAAGGTCTGAGTGCAGCGAAGGGGCATCATCACACTGGGAGGTGGAAGGGATCAGATTGCTGGAACCATGGAGACAAAATACAATAACTTCCATGCCTTTAGGAATACAGCAGACACTTGTGCAATTATCCTGGCTGCCTTAGCGGTGGGGAGAGGGTGGGGGGAGGTTTCCTTTGTGAAGGTTTGGAGACATTTTCTGTTGCAGTACAGTTGGTGATCTTTATGGGCCCTGCTGATGCCTTAGCTGATTTCAGAATTGTTATATACTTGAAAAATAATAATTTTTACTACCTGTGTGATTTTAGTTTCATTATCTAGCTTCTTTTTAATTTTTTACACTCCCTGATTGTATTATGCAGCCTTCATCTTGCTCTACACCTGACAAATGCACCTCACACAAGCTATTTGTTTCTTTTATTTTCTGAAGCACTGTGTTTGTCTGCATAGATCTTCTTTTGCTCGTATTGAATGTACTACTCAATATCCCACACGCAACTTCTGTACATAGTAGGTTTTTTTTTCCCTCCACTTCTTGCTTCCTAGTGCTTTAATCATGATAAATAGTTTTGTCTTGTCAAAGTTGGCTTTGGTGAAGTTCAAAGTCTTCACTTTCAGCCAGACAAATAGCACAGCTGTAGCACCACTGTTTAAAACAGCTACAGTCCGGAGCTGCCTGGGTCACGAGGGCCGGCGGAGAGGTCGCCCCCCCCCAAAGCCACCAATGAACAAATAGCACAGCTACAGTCCAGAGCTGCCTGGGTCATGAGGGCCAGCGGAGCGGTTGCTCTCCCCAACCGAAGCCACCAATGAACAGATAGCACAGCTACAGTCCGGAGCTGCCTGGGTCGCAAGGGCCAGCAGAGCAGTTGCCCTCCTCCCCCCAGAAGCCACTAATGAACAGATAGTATAGCCACAGTCCGGAGCTGCTTGGGTCATGAGGGCCAGTGGAGTGGTCACCCTCCCCACCCCGGAGCCACCAATGAACAGCTAGCACAGCTACAGTCTGGAGCTGTCTGGGTCGCAAGGGCCAGTGGAGTGGTCACCCCCCTGAAGCCACCAATGAACAGATAGCACAGCTACAGTCCAGAGCTCTCCGGGTCATGAGGGCCAGTGGAGCAGTCGCCTCCCCCCCCCAAAGCCACCAATGAACAGATAGCACAGGTACTGCCACGCCACACCACGGCACACTCAGGAGCTCAACTGTTGGAGCTGCTCTGCAGAATTTGATTCTGGCGCCTTTTTTTTTTTACTTTTAAGCTGCCCTGGTGCTGGGCCACAGGAACCAAGCCTTCTAATTTTACAGTTACCTTAAGTGCAATTTTTGTCGGTTGTCATGTACAGATAGTTTTCTTCTGCCTAATATTTCTATCAGGGAACCCCAGTCAGTAAACCATGGGAGGGTTACTTTAATTTGTACTGCAGGGGGCTCCTTAAAGTATATAACTGTTGAGGCTTGATCTGTGTTAAGTGTTTTTTTCTCTGCCTAATATTTCTACCAGGGAACCCCAATCTGTATACCGATGGGAGGGTTACTTGAACTGTTCTGCAGGGGGCTCCTTAAAGCAGGCAACTGTGGGGATTAATCTGCGTTAAGTATTTAAACAGAATCCCTGAAGGTTAAACTGTGCAACCTAGGGGGAGGTTTTCTTGTAGCTTTTTACTGCAGGGAAATTGTGATTAAGAAAAAAAAAATCTAAAAAATCTTAAGTAGAAACTTCTTGATCCTACATCTGAAACGTGATCCTCAGGAACCCCCCAGCTACGCAGCGCTGCCCCCCGCCCCTGAGAATTAGCTATAAAACCCTTACCTGACTCTCCTTCTTTCCACAGCTACAGTCTGGAGCTGCCTGGGACACGAGGGCCACCAGAGCAGTCGCCCTCCCTCCCCCCGGAGCCACCAAGAAACAGACAGCACAGGTACTGCCACGCCATGCCACGGTACACTCAGGAGCTCAACCATTGGAGCAGCTCTGCAGAATTTTGTCCCCACCAACGCTGTGCGTCTGCTCCCCACTGCCCCTACCACCACCCTTGGTTGAGTCTCCCTTTTATAGAAGGGAAGGGAACATGCAGAACCAATCAGTCAACTTCCCCATCTGCAAGCTATATGTACTCACCAATAGCAGCAGACTTCTCTCCTCTAACTACTGGATAAACCTCTACACCCTCCTCCCATTTGAGGTTCAATATGTCTCACCCAATCATTACTGTACTCACCCTGCTCCTCCCAGTCCTGATTCCTCCCCCCAACAATCATCCCAGGTAAACCCAATAACTACACCACAGACGACCTGCTGCCCGAAACCCTGACACTACAAGCTAACTGCCCAACCGCATCGTTTTAGTACATCTGCCTTAAAACTAACCTAATGATCTCCTATTATGGAAATCTTCTCCTTCATTACTTGGCCACAAAAACTACAGGATCCCCGATTACAGGGACCACGCAGACTCCCCTTCCTTTGCCCCTGGATCTGTCACCCCCCAACTCCCTACAAGGGCCAATCCTTGCTACCCCCTACATCCTCACCCTCCCCATACCAACTCACACGGCCACTAAAGGCCCTTCTGCTCTGAAACTGTACAAAAAACTGTCCTGGAATCCCATCATCAGGCCTCTCCTCCTATTACTCCTAATGACTGGTAACATCCACCCAAACCCAGGGCCCGTCACTACCACTCCACGTCAATTACTAGTAGGTGGACTATGTATGGCCTCCATAAACATATGCAGCCTACTAAAAAAATGGGACTCCTTCCAGGGATGGGTCCTGCAGCATCAGCCAGACATCATAGCAATAGGTGAAACCTGGCTGTCTTCACATATCCCAGACTCCTCGATATTTCTCCCTGGGTATAATGTCTTCCAGGCGGACAGACAAGGTAAGGGGGGGTGTGCAATATACACCAAAGACACCCTAAGGGTACAAATCCTCCCCCCTTCCCAACTCTCTCCTGGACCACAGGCTCTTACTATCAAATTAACATTAGGGCGTTCCCAAACCCCCTTGCTCATCACGGCAATATACATTCGCCCGAGGGATCATAAAACAGTGTTCCATTCCCTACTGTCCCTTACATCGATGCAGCAACAGCCCATGACCTCATCCAAATAGTTCTCTCTCCCACCAGACTGCACCAATGTACAGGTTCCTCCACTCTGCTTGATCTAATTTTCACAAACCACCCACACAAAATTTCCAACACTACCATCCTCCCCGACGCAATCAGCAACCACTCCCTGGTCCTCGGCACATGGACCTGTAAAGCACCCAAATCATCACTAAAACTAATCCACAGACGCAAACTTGGCCCAAGAAAACTCGCTCTCCTGAAGGCACATCTTAGTGCTATGGACTGGTCATTTATAACACCCTGAACCCGGAGGGTGCCCTAGACCTTTTCATTCACACCTACAACACTGCCTGTGATATGTTCATCCCTCTGACTAAAAAGATGGTCAAAGGCAACCTGGCACCATGGATAACAGATCACATATCAGCCCTGATGCAGTCCAGGGATTCTCTATGGCAACTCGCCAATGAGACTCGCCAGCCTACTGACAGACAGAGGTGCCATGCTGCCCGTAACCGATGTACCTGGGCTATACGTAAATCCAAAGTAGATTTCTATAAATCTGCCCTTACCAATACCTAGGGTGAGAGTAGAAATTTCTGGGACAATATAAAGAATATCTGCGGAAAAAACCAAAACACAGCCCCCACCCAAATCATGGTAGAGGGAGGACTCACCTCAGATCCCAACTGGATTGCCTTGGCGTTTAACCATGACTTCACAGACCTGGGCCATGTCCTCCCTCCCCATTTCTTCGACACACCCCATGCACCACCACCACCACCTACCGACTACTCCTCCCCCTGCCCACCCTCCTTTTCACCTACATTGCATCTCCCCTAAGTCGGCAGAGCCCTATCTCAAAAAGGCCATTAACCACACCAATTACAGTAGTGACTCCCTAGACCTGAGACTTCTTCGACTCACCCTAAATGAGGTGCTCATCCCTTTTACACATATTATCAACCATTCACTATGTCTCAGGAAAGTCCCCACACACTGGAAAACAGCCCCAGTCACAACCATAATTAAAAACGGTGACCTTACTTCCACCCACAATTACCACCCAGTATCTATCCTCCCACCCTTATCTAAGGCCCTAGAGCGTATTGTCTCAGACCAGCTCACCAACCATCTAAACAAACACAATTTACTTTGCCATCAACAACATGGTTTCTGCAAGGGACACAGCATGACCACCGCCCTAATAGAGTTCACCACCCACCTCCATACGGCCATCGACAGAGGAGAACTCACCGGTGCAGTCTTTCTGGACCTCACAAAAGTGTTTGACATGGTCCACCACACCCTCCTACTTACTACCCTTTCCACACTTGGTCTCTCCCGACATGTTCTCAGCTGGTTCGCTGACTATCTAGCTGACCATTCGCAGCAGGTAAAAACTGGGACCACATTATCCAGCAAGCTGCCAGTCCATTATGGTGTCCCGCAGGATCTATCCTTGGTCCTTTATTATTCAGCCTCTTTCTTAACTCCCTTCCCCAGTCCTATTCTGGTAAGATCCTACTCTATGCGGACGATGGTGTCTTGTACTCCTCCAACCAAGACCCCACTCAGCTCCACATTTCCCTCCAATCCTCTTTCAGTGATGCTGAAAAGTGGTTCACATCTTAGCACCTCATTCTTAACTATAAGAAGACTAAAGTTGTGTATTTCTCACATCCTCAAAACTCCAAGAAGGGCCAATGTCCTCCCCATGAACTGCCAGCCAAAGCACAATCGAACAAGTGGATTCCTTTAAATACCTGGGCATTACTCTTGACCCTGCCCTCAGTTTCAACCCCCATATTCACCTACTGTCCATGGCCCTTAACATCAGGCTCGGCATCCTCTAACGGTTTAAACACTGTCTCACCCTGGATGCCATTCACCTAGCAATCTCCTCCTCGGTCCTCTCCCTTCTAGACTAGGGCATACTTAGCTACAGTGCTGCCAGCCCCACAGCCTTATCCAGACGTTGGATCTCCCTCAACAAAGCCTGCCATCTAGCCCTGGGTTGTGATCGGCTAACCCACACATGTACCCTGTACAATGCTACAGACTGCCTTTACCTTGACAACCAAATCAGGTTTCACACCTGCCTCATGGCCAAAAAGATTACCCTTGGTCTTGCCCCCAGTGGTCTCTCCGCTATGCTACAATGGGCCTCCCCCCAGCAGAACACCCATAGTTCTTGCAAAAACCTATACGTGGTCCCCTGATGCCGCACCTCCCAATTCCAAAGATCATTCAGTTATTGGGCACCATCCTGGGCAAACAGCCTGCCTAATGCCCTAACTAATCTGAATAGACTTGGCCCCTACAAAACCCAACTTAGGCACCACCTACAAGCAACGAATTTCTGTGACTGCCACCGAACAGGCCTATCTCCCCCTCTCCTCTAATCTGGACATAAGCTATCGAATAAACTTCCAGGTTCACACAGTGAAAACCAGGCACTGCAGTTTCCTTATTTTTCAAATTCTCACTTAGTGGCTAGCACATAGGATTCCAGTGGTCCAAATATCAGTCGCTGAAGGTACTACAGTATACTGCCTGACTACTCAGTATCATTACTATTGCAAATGTACTGCAATTTGAATCTATCAATATTAATACCTGGATCTAAATGACGGATGTTTAATAGTATGTATAGTATTATTGCTTTCCTGTTTTCATCTCTGCTCTAGATTTGATCTGTACTGTTCTTTTTCTACTGTATCTACCTGCATTGACGTGGAACCTTTGAAAAAGAGTCTTTGACTCAAAGGTACTTTTCGAATACTCAATAAATAAATATGCCAGTGAGCTCAGTCTGGGAATGGACTTTTGTGGTTTGGTTGCTGGCTGGGGCAGGGAGGATTCTGTGTCATATAGACAACTCTTATCCCTAGAAGAGAGGGGAATCAGGATCCCATTAAGTGACTGCTGCTTGGTGAAAGCCCGGTAACAGTGTAATGGATGCTTGACACAGGGTAAGTGGTGGTGGACAAATGGTAGCATGCATGCATGTGTGTTACTGCAAGGTGGCACCCCTAGCTGTATGAAAAAAACATGGAGCATAAAAATTCTCAAATCTACTGGAGCCATGTGGGCATCCACACAGGCCCATGCAGAGTTGACAGGGCAAGCCACCCGCCACACTGTGGTCTTGGGGAAATGGTAGTTAACCGGTATGTCCCTGAGAAGGTTGGTGATGCCACCCACCTCACTGTGGTCTTGGGTAATGGTAGATAACTGGCATGTCCCTGAGAAAGTTGATGATGGGGCTCATGGGGGGGGGGAGTACCATCCATTGGAGTGGCAAATGAGGGGATTAAAGCAAAAAAGCAAGATTTGAAAAAAAGTCTTCCCCTTGCCGGTGTCTGTCTCAGGTGAATCCTAATTAGATGGTCACTATTTTCCAGTTGCTTGCCACATTTGCATCTTCATTTATGTCACCTGTATTGCTTACAATAGGCTAAAATGGTTTCCTGACAGGTTCCCTATGTTAAATACTGGTTAAGGAGTCAGTATAGTGCAGTGGATTAAGGCTCTGAGCTGCAGGTCTGGAGACCTGGGTTTGTATCCCATAGCCGCCTAGGTGCATACTGTGTGATCCTGAGCAAGTCACTTAACCTCTTTGTGCTCCCAGGTCACATCTGGAAACAAGCTTCAGCTTAGTGTGCTACTCCTGATTAAACAATATTCCCTTCCCTTCCTCCTTCCCTAAATAGCCCTGAATCATATCTGCCAAAATATTTCTACAGTATATGTGCTCCTTTACTGCATGCATTCCATTCAATATTTAGATGGTTAAATTCCCACATTACTAGTTCTTTTTTATTTTATTTATTGAATATTTCAGATAAAACCTTTGAGCTAAATGCTCTTTACATAGGTTCCACGTCAAGATTTGCAAACAACATAGATTACAAAATTGATATAGACAGTCAGGTAAAACACAGCGGGTGATAGGCAAGGAGCAACTAATCTGAACAATAAAGTGGTGAGGAATACATATGTGACAAAAGTGAGCAGTTAACAAGAGCTGGTGCTGGTTACATTTGAGAATAGGAGACAATGGATTACAAACAATTATAATGTAAGTTGCAACAACAATGGTTGTCAACCAATAAGTCCTCATCTTGAAGAGAGAAAGAGAGAGAAGGGGGCAAGGAATTTGGTAGGAAAAGAGGAGGTGGGGAGGTTTGTTAGGAGAAGGAGGGCATTTGCATAAGGTGAGGAGAGTAAGGGCACAAAAGATAGGGGGAGCATAGAAAAGGAGGGAGGGAAGTAGGAAGGGTGAGGGCAAAGTGAGTGGGAGGGACCGTGTAAAGGAGGGAGGGAGGGGAGGAGGGGGAGAGAATGGGAATGGCCATTCTGAAGAACAAAGGATATAAGATTTGGACCAAGTAAGTGCTGAAAGTGGTACTCAACATTGGCAGGTATATCTAGTGGATGCAATCACAGCTAGAAGTGGTTTCAAGGTGCTGTTGAAGCTTGGGTTTAAAGGATCCCGGTGTACAGAAGGAACATATTTCACTAGGTAGAGAGTTGCGTCAGAGCGGGGCCCAATGGGGGAAGGATCTTTGCCCAAGGGAAGCATGGCAGCATGGGATCTTGAAGAGCTGGTTCTCAGAGTTTCTAGTCTGCCAGTGACAGCTGTATGGGGTAAGGAGCTTCTGAACCCCCGGGGGCATAAGTCCTAGGTGAACTTTTTTGTAACAAGAGAAATTTGGTAATTAATTTGGTTATTGAACTGGAGTCAATATACTTGCAAGTAAAGCTCACAGGTGTGAGTGAGACACACAGACCCTGTGAGAAGATAGCAGGCTTTATTTAGAGCCATTTTAATTCTGCATAGGGAGGTATCTATTGCAGACTCATACATTACTAGACCACAGTCAATCAGAGAGACAACTGAGCTGTGAATAGCCAGCTTCAGAGCATCTGGGGTCAGGCAGTGTTTATGCCTTTAGAGCAGACTAATGTGCATGTTTACAGATTTTGCAATGTTGTCAATATGTCTAGAAAAGGTCAAGGAGCTGTCAGTTGTAACCCCCAGGTATTTGAAATGCTGGGCCAGCTCTGTGTTGGGGGGAGTACACCATCTCTCCACATTGGTAAAGCTGTGTTGTAACTAGTTCTCGAGGAGTGCAGGGTCAGGACTGCTGGAAAAATTAACAGCATTGTCAGAGTATAGTAAGATGTGACCATTGAAGGCTTTAGGGAGTTTGTTCAGAAAGATACGGAACAGGAGTGACCCAAGAATGGACCCCTGAGGGACACCCAAGCAGACAGATCTTTCATCTGAGAGGATGTCACCTATTTTCACCCACTGAGAGACGCAATAAAGGTAGCTCCTAAACCAAGCAGCTGTATCATTGGAAAGCCCTATGTCGGTTAACTTGTTGACCAGTAGAGCATGATTAACCATATCAAAGGCTTTGATTAAACCATTAATACTTGCACCAGCTAGGTGACCTTGGTCGAGAGCATTATGGAGGAAACAAGAGAACTCTAATAATGCTTGGGGCCCAGATATGCAAAACAATATAATCTGATTGCTCTTGCAAATTTCAAAGCACTTTCTTGGAAGAGAAAAAGTTATCTGGGCCTCCAGAGACATCATCAGAATGTGTAACTATTTGCTGGCTGGCCAGAACATTAGCAGTTCCGTATAGCCCTTTCCAAAGATAATCACAAATCCCTATTTTCTTATCTCAATAGTAAAAAAGGCAGTAACAGACAAATTGGGCCACTGACCAATGGCACAAACAGCATTACATATGATAGAGAGACAGCCAACACATTTAACACCTATTTTGCATCAGTATTCTCAAATCATACAGCCATAATTAATACAATACTGTCATATCAAGTTCTACTGAAAAAAAACACACCATAACTATTTCTGAAGTAGTTTCTTTGTTAAAAAATGTAAAACAAAATACTAGCTGTGGACCAGACTTAATTAATCCTAGATTTTTGGCTGAAACAGCTGAAAATATTGCCACACCACTTTCCATTATTTTTAATAAATCATTAGCGGAAAGATCTGTTCCATCTGATTGGATAACTGCTACAGTTGTGCCTATACTTAACAAGCATTTGTCAATGCTGAATGTTTGTTTGCTGGCATTGGCAGTGGTAGTGTAGAAGTTACAGAGCTGTGTAATAGGAATGGCAGTGAAGTACTGAACTGAAGCCAACCCCACCACCACCCTGCAGAGAGTGACAGGCATTGGGGTGTGCCTTTGGGTCGTCAGGCATAATGGCCATGCGATTTCACCACACCCCACCCCGCAGACACTGACAAGTGTCATGGTGTGCCTTGGGGTCTTTGGCCCTTAAGCGCACCCCATTCCATCAGGAAATATGGTGAGATGGGTGTGGTATAGGAGAATGGGGTGAACTTTGGGGCCGAAGAGTCCAAGGCATACCTTGATGCCTCTCACTGGCTGCGGGGTGTGGAATGGTATGAGCATTACAGGCAAGAATGCCAAGTCACACCCCTGATGCCTGTCATTCTCTACAGGGTTGGGCATAATGGTTGGAAACCCTAATACCTCAGGCATTCGTTGGTATTTTCACTCCAAATTTTCAACATGGTTTTTTTGTGACCCCACCTCATGAACAGTGGCAATATCAGTTTGTTAGTCGAAAGCTGCTTATGCGCAGTGACTAAGGCATTTAGCACCACAGGTGCAAAAACATTCTGAACAGGATGTAAAAAATGACAGCTGTACTGTTCATGGGGAGGTGTAAAAAATGGCAATGTTGCAAATCTGCAGTAAAAATATTAAAAAAACTGGTGAAGTCATGAGTGTGCATAGAAACTGTGCAACGCACACCCGTAATGTAATTAGTTTGGGGATTTTTTACAGCAGATCGTCAACACAGGCATTTTGGGACCTCCGATCATGAACAGTGTCACTGTGATTTTCTTTATCTGTCCCGAACAATGATTTCCCACAGCGACCACGCATCTCTGCGCTGAAAGTGTGAAAACACATTTCGGCCATGTTGTGAAAAATGACAGCTGTACTGTTCATAGGGAAGTGTGGTAAAATGCAACTGGTGAAAATCTGGACTGAAAATATTACAAAGTCATGAACTTACGAGGGTGCGTGGAAACTGCGCAATGCTCACTCGTAACACAGTCATTTTAAGGAATTTTGTCACCAACTTTTCAAAATAGCCATTTTAAGACCTCTGCTCATGAACAGTGTAACTGTGATTTTCTTAATCTGTCCCAAACATTGCTTTCGAACACCGACTGCACCATTGTGCGCTACATGTGCGAAAACACATTTTGGGCAACATGTGAAAAATGGCAGCTGTACTGTTCATAAGGAAGTGTAATAAAATGGCAATGTTGAAAATCTGGAGTGAAAATATTGAAAATTTGCAAACTTACGAGAGTGCGTAGGAACTGTGCAACGCATGCTCGTAAAACAGTCATTTTTAGGAATTTTTTCACCAAATTTTCAACATAGCCATTTTAAGACCTCTGCTCATGAACAGTGTCACTGTGATTTTCTTAATGTGTCCCATACATTGATTTTGCACACCGACTGTGCCATTGTGCGCTACATGGGTGGAAACATGTTTTGGGCAAGATGTGACAAATGACAGCTGTACTGCTCATAAGGAAGTGTAATAAAATGGCAATGTTGAAAATCTGGATTGAAAATTAAAACTTTCCACCAGCGTCGTAGGAACTGCTAACGCTCGTAAAACAGTCATTTTTAGGATTTTTTCACCAAATTTTCAACATAGCCATTTTAAGACCTCTGCTCATGAACAGTGTCACTGTGATTTTCTTAATTTGTCCCGTACATTGATTTCACACACCGACTGCGCCATTGTGCACTACATGGGCAGAAACACGTTTTGGGTGAGATTTGAAAAATGACAGCTGTACTACTCATAAGAAGGTGTGGTAAAATGGTAATGTTGAAAATCTGGAGTGAAAATATTTAAAATTTGCGAACTTACGAGCGTGCGTAGGAACTGCGCAACGCACGTTCGGAAAACAGTCATTTTTTGGAATTTTTCCACCAAATTTTCAAAATAGGCTTCTTGAGAGCCCACCTTATGAACACTGGCAGTGTTGTTTCATTAATCAGTCCTGAAAGGTGATTTCGTGCAGTGACTGCGACATCACCCGTTGGGCCCGAATAACGCCATGACAGTGACAGCATTCATGAGAAGGGGTCCCAAAAACCCCATGTTGAAAATTTGGTGCAAAAATTCCAAAAAATGCCTGAGATATGCAGCAAAGTTGAAAAAGCCCTCTCTAACCCATTATACAGCTTACCGGCAATTCCTCAGTTCGCAGTCAGCTTTGAAGAGTGCAGACTTGTTCCCGGTCCACGAAGATCGTCGCGTGGTCGGGAGGTAAGTATGGGGTGTGGGAGGCAGGGTGTGCAGTGAGTGGAGTGCGGGTTGTGGGAGGGGCAGGGAGAAGCGCCGAGGACAGTTTTTATTTGCAGGTTTTTTTTAAATGACGGGATGTTTGCCACGCTGGGGTGGGCTCCCAGCATGCACAAGGATGGCTGGTTGGGGCGTGGAGCCGACAGGATTGGGCACCCCGTCGGCCATAACATCTGTTGCCACGCTGGGGTGGGCTCTCAGCATGGCACCCTGTACTCGGGGAGGACAGTGGAGCCGACAGGGATTGGGCACCGGCTATACAGTGTGTGCATGGGGAGCAGTATGCATGCGATGTGTGTGTGTGTAGGGGAGCGCGAGAGCAGGCGTATATCGTATCGCTGCTCACTGAAGCGTAGCTCCCCCTTTCAACTGTACTCCACTGCATTTTGGAGTTGTCATAGACAGCTCCAGCATGCATTGGAGAACTGCGGCCGCGCCTGCAAACACACTGCCTGAACTGGAAGAGGGCTGCCACACCTCCGAAAACTTGGATGATGGCACTATGTTTCTTGCACATGCGTGCAAGCAAACTTAAAAAGGGTAACCGTTCCATAGTGAGTAATTACCGCCCCATCATCCTTACTTCCATCCCATGTAAAGTAATGGAAAAAATTATTAAAGGCATATTAGAGGCAGAAATGCAAACTCTAGGCATTATCGACCACTCACAACATGGGTTCAAGCAAGGCTTTTCTTGCACTACCAATTTAATAACCTTTTACAATACTGTCAACCAAGAACTAGACAATAAGATTCCCATGGATGTCATCCTCCTAGATTATAGCAAAGCATTTCATAAGGTTACTCACAATATTCTCCTAGCTAAGCTATCAGACCTAGGTTTTTCTGGTAGCATAATAAAATGGATCAATTGCTGGTTAACCAACAGGATGCAGCATATTAGGATCAATGGTGCCTATTCCAGTAATATGGCTGTTACCAGTGGTGTGCCACAGGGATCAGTTCTGGGCCCAGTACTAGTCAATATTTTCATCTCAGACTTGCAGATTAGCTTCAGGAACATACTTTTGAAATTTGCAGATGATACAAAGTTAGGTGGTAGGGTGGATTCCGACTTTAATATGGACTTATTAGTAAACGACCTCTCAGTATTAGAGCATTGGGCAAAGAAAAACAACATGACATTCAATACAGACAAATGTTCTGTTCTCCACTTAGGTTACAATAATCCCAAACAAACTTATACACTATATAATATTATCATTAAGTCTTCAATATGTGAAAGAGACTTGGGCATCCTGATAGATGACAAATTATCCTCCTCCAGTCACTGTAATCATGTAGCTAAAACCGCTAATTCACTACTTAGGTGCATTAGCCATACGTTTATATCTAAGACAGAGGAATGTATTATCCCATTGTTTAAAGCATACATCAGACCATATACAGATTATGGGTCACCAGTGTGGAATCCATACATGGTCAGGGACATTCAAGTGATTGAAAGAGTTCGGAGAAGGGCAGCAAAAATGGTGCCCCATTTAGCATCACTACCATATCCAGAGAGGCTTCAAAAACAGGCCTACATTCACTGGAGTTTAGGCGCTTCAGAGGTGATATTCTGTTCTTATATAAAATTCTCAAATCACCCTCTCTGATGGACAAATGTGGTATTGTTAAAACACAAAGAAAAATAGTACGTAGACTTCACAATCAACAACTAATGGTGTGTAAAGCAAAAACAAACAGGAGGCTTCAATTCTTTTCGGTAAGAACACCAAGACTCTGGAACCAGCTTCCACAAGAGCTAGTAGACTGTAATACCTTTGAATCCTTTAAAAAGGGTGTAGATCATTGACTCTCCAAAAACTACAACAAAGTGTAATTTCCCACACATGTGGGGGACAATCAAGACAGGCTTCATGACTTCCTTTTGTCCTCACTTACCTAGTACACTTGCACTGCCAGCAGCCCCGGCTCATGCCCCAAGTTTGGTTCATTGAAAATACAGCATGGGAGAGGACTGAGCACCCCATGAGGAGCTGTCATCCTCTGGAGAAGAACAGAACAGCAGTGCATCTACCTGCACTACCTCCACCTGGGTTACCACATGTGGCAGTGCAGCTCAAGACTCAGGTACACGTGAGTGGGGAGAGCATGCAAACATCAGTGCACTTGGCTTGTTATGTTACGTTGCACACTCTTGTTTGAGGGATCAAAAATGGAAAAAATGTTGGCTGCCCCTCAGACAGCAGAAAGCCTGCTCACCCACCACAATCACCATGAGTTCGGTTATCTGTCATGAGTCCTATCTCCCAGATGCCTAACATGCACCCTCTACAGCAGCTGCAGGTCACATATAAAGGGACTCAGTGCTTGCTTGATGAAGTGGTAGAAATGGTGAGAGCTCTCTTTGGAGCACTGCATCCAAAGTAGAAGCTAATTGGGGGAGCTCCAAGTGGGGTGTATATGTGGGCTAGGATAAGGGCCTAGTGTGGATGTGGAAGGGAGTTTTGTGAGGATAGACCCAAGAAGGATAAAATCTATTTCTTTTAAAAAAAGGAACTCAGCCATTGTAAATTCTATTAGCACAACCAATACATTGCAAGTGAAAGTTTTTAAGCAAATTAATACCAGAGATTTCAAGTTCATAAAAGGGTTCAATACAGAGGATAAAACAAATGTATCGTTGGTTTACGCCAGAAGGGAGACAATTAAAAAAACTCATTAGAAAGTACTGTTTCACAGAAAGTGTGGTAGGTAGGTGAAACAAACTAAGAAAAGGTTGTGGAGGCAGAGACTATATCAGGGTTTAAAAGAAAGTGAGATACATTTAAGGGAGTTGTAAGACACAATAACATTGTAAGGAGAGAGAAGTGTGACGGAAAAAACACTAGAAAGATTCTAAGTAGGGAATCTGGGGACTGACTAGATAGGCTTCAGGTTTATCTGTTCTTCTCTTTTGGATGTTTCTATACACAGTACAAGTCAGATGTTGATTCAAATGAGACATAGAGTAGTCTGTTTAAACATCCATGTGTTTCAGAGTCAATTTAGATTTGCAAACACCATGCAGAAGGGCTGCAGCAACTCCCATTTTCATTATGGAAAGAGGCAGGGTTTGTCTGTTACACAAAGAGCCATCAGAAGCAAAGTATTAGTTCTCATGCCGGGGCAGTGGTTGCAAGGCAAGGGGAACTGAAGTGGTTTGAGGCTGTGAGGGGAAAAAACTGTACAATGTTTTTTTTTTTTTTTCACTTTTTGTGATTCAATACAGATTTATCACTGGAAGTGTGTCAGAAACCCAACATCTTCATTATGTATTTGTTTATTTTATTTATATGAAAGCTGGTGACCAGGGTATGCACATTTAGCCAAGTCTTGTAATGTTTACAGGCATGGCCCAAGGGACGGCATTACAGAGAGGAAGAACAAATACAAGCAGTACAGACGTACAATAATAACAATAAATACAGTGAATAGAGTGACCTTAATTGTGCAATACAACATATGTGTAACTCCCACCCTCCAAATTTGGGGCTGAGGTAAGGTAAAGTAAGAATCAACAACTAAGTTTAAATAATCAGATCCACTAACCAAATTGATATATATATGTATATGTATGTGTGTGTATATATATATTAATTCTTTGCAAAAAACTCTGTTAATGCATCAGTTAGGGTGAATACCACAGCAACAGAAGCAGGGAAATGAGGTGCTAGGGTTTCCAACTCTAACACCCCACCCCACCCCCAGGGTTCCCACCCCTTCCAACCCACCCCATCCCCTCACCCTCCACACACCAACAGGCCCTGGGGTGTGCCATTGGATCATCAGGCCTATCTCTCACCCCATTGTCTTATACTATAGTGTGTAAGCTTGTCTGCACATGAAATGGGATGAGAGTTAGGCCTGACAACCTTTTAACGCAGTATGCACCCAACATATATCTCCCCTGGTTCTTCTGTATTGAAATGAAAAAATACCCAAGTGTTTTAACCTTTCATTATAGTCCTTGCCCTTCATTCCAGCTATCCATTTTGTAGCATACCTCTGTACCCGCTCCAATCTTCTTATCTCTGTTTTTGTTGTGGAGCCCAAAAGGGGCCACAGTACTCAAGATGTGGCCGCACCAGAGAGAGATACAGAGGTATCACTATCTCTCTTGCCCAGCTCCTGATATTTCTTTCTATCGCAGACAAGACACCATAGGCCTTTTTGGTCACTGTAGTACAATGTTTGTAAAACTGAGGGTTCTAGTAATGACAACCCCCAAATCCCTTTCAACCTTAGTTGTTTTTAAGGTTTTCCCATCTATGTAGTATTGATGCCTAAAGTTCTTACTCCTGAGATGCATTAGTTTGGCTTATCCAAATTGAATTTTAGTTTTTTGGTGCTTACGTTAGCAAATAAGATGTTAATACTATTTTGGAATGCAACTGCATCCGCTGTGTTAGTAACTAGGGCTCCTAATTTAATATTGTCTGCAAATTTGGTTAACCATGCATTTTTATCTGTACTTAATGATGTCACTAATATATTAAATAATATAGGTCCCAACACCGAACTCTGAGGAACCCTGCTAGTCACTTGAATCCAGCAAGAGCAGTGTCCTTTGACGATTACTTGTTGTTTCCAAGCAGTCAGCCAGAATGTGATCCAACATATGATAGCAGGATTAAGATTAATCTGATGTAAAGTTTCAATTAATACAGCATGTGATATGCTGTCAAAGGCCTTTTCAAAATCAGTGTTTAAAATATCAACTGGTATGTCATTATCTAGTGATAGGCTGACAGGTTCGAAGAATTTCATCAAATTTGTGAGGCATGGAGCTAAGCTAAACCTGTATATTCTTGGAAAGAAGACACCACACGCACTTCAGCTTTATGATATGCAGCGATAGAAAATGTCCAAGTATGTAAAGAGAGTCAAAGAATTGAAAGAGCCTGCAAATTTGGTAACGCCAGAACAGAAGAAGAAAACGAGGAGCACTAGAAGGGAACCAGTTCAGACCACCATATTCTCCAGCAAGTATAGCAAAACAGTGAAACCCTTAGCTGTAATTCTTTCCCCACTACAATCACCAGCAGGTATGCCAGATCGATCAACAGCAGCTGGAGCAGAAGAACATACGAACATGGAATGTGCCAGCAGAAACAGATTACCCGGTCTATCTATGTATGCTTGAGTGTGCAGCTAGCACCCCTAGTTTGCAGCTGCTCCACCCTCCCTCCCATACGTCATCACACTGCCACCCTTCGCCTCCCCCTCCCTCACTCTCCCTTGTTCACTGTCCCATGCCCTTTTGCAGCTGTTCACAAATTTACATGATACCACCCATTTCAGTAGGGCATTCCATTTTGTTACCACCCTCTCTGTGAAATAGTGTCTCCTCATTTCCTTCCTAAATCTTCCCCCCTCTATTCTTAGCCCACGCCCCTGGTGACCCTCCCCCTCCTTAACTTAAAGACCCCATCTGCTCCATCCTTACTGGTTCCCCTCAGATACTTGAATGTCTCTATCACGTCCCCTCCTGTCCCTTCTATCCTCCAGGGTGTACATATTCAGGTCTCTCAGCCTGCTGTCATAGTCTGTCCCTTCCATTCCACGTATCATCTTTGTTGCCCTCCTCTGTACCCCCTCCAGTAGCCTGATATCACACTTTTGGTATGGCCTCCAAAACTGCACACAATACTCTAAGTGTGGCCTTACCAGTGATCTGAAGAGGGGCAAGATCACCTCTCTTCACCTGGATGAAAATTCCCTCGCTATGTACCCCAGCATTTTGTTCACTTTTGCAGCCACTGTCCTGCACTGGGCAGTGTTGTCCATGGTCCTGTTATCATTACCCCTAGGTCCTTCTCCTCCTCAGTGATCCCCAGCTTAACCCCTCCCAGCCAGTATTCTCTCCTTGGGTTCTTCACCCCAAAGTGCATAACCTTACACTTCTTTGCATTGAACCCCAGCTGCCACCTCTTTGACCACTCCTCTACCTTGCTTAGGTCCCCTTGCAGCTGCTTCCATCCTTCCTCTCCATTCACCACTGCTCTGATTTTGGTGTCGTCAGTGAACAGACTTACCTTGCTCATCACTCCATGTGCAATGTCTGATATGAAGAGCCCGAACAATACTGGCCTCAATACAGACCCTGTGGCACCTCACTCATCACCTGCCTTGGAGTTGAGAGCTCCCCTCTCACCACCACCTATTGCAGCCTCCCACTCAGCCAGCCTGTAATCCAGTTCATCATTTTTGTCCCTACCCCTACACCAGTTTGCTTCCCCCCCAAGCCACCCATGAGACACAGAATCAAAGGCCTTGCTGAAATCCAAGTAAAGAACATCCACTGCGTGACCCTTATCCAGCTCACCTGTCACCCAGTCATAATATTGTATGAGGTTGGTTTGACAAGACTTCCCTGAAACAAATCCATGCTGCCTCACATCCTGGAGGCCACTGTCCTCCAGGTACAACACCGGTCTTTCCTTTAGTATTGTCTCCATGAGTTTGCACATTATGGAGGTGAGACTTACTGGGTGATAATTATCCAGTTCATCCCTAGGTCCACTCTAGCGTAATGGTACTACATGTGCCATCCTCCAGTCCAGTGACACACATCCCAACTCCAGTGAGGTGCTGTACAGATCTACCAGCGGATCCGCCAACACCTCTGCCATCTCCCTCAGTGCCCTGGGATGGATACCATCCGGCCCTGGTGCCTTGTCTACCTTCAGTGCCCTCATTCCCTCTTGGACTCTACTTCCCTCAATTCTTCCATCTGTTGCCTCCTCTCTCCCTGTCCCCAACCTCCCAGCCCATGGTGGTAGAAGTCCCCCCTTTTCTTCCGTGAACACTGAGCAAAAGTATTCATTCAGTGCTTGCTCCTCATCCTTTCCCATCCACTCCCCACCCCTTTTTATCCTCACTATTGTCTCTTTGCATTTCCTTTTCTCCCTGATGTATCTGAAAAAGTCTCCCCCCCCAATTAATTCCCTGCACTAATCTCAGCTCCCTCCGGGTCTTGGCTTCTCTCACTTTTCTGGCCACCTTCCTGGACCATCTTGCATACTTCTCCATGTCCACTTCCTTCCCCATCATTCTATACCTCTGGTGTGCCTCTCGTTTTGCTCTCACCACCTTCACTAGCTCGCTGTTAAACCAGCATGGTTTACTTGCTCTGCTCCTCTTACTCTGTATCTTGCTGCAGGCTTCTGTTGCCTCTGTAATCCCCCATTTAATAATATCCCTTTTCTGCTCTGCATCCATTTCCTGCCTTATGCCCTCTAGTTTCCCTTTTAATACTTCCTGCATCCTCCCAAAGTCTGCCCCCCACCAGAAGTTTACTATCTGAGTAACTGATTTCTCGGGCTCCCCGCACATTGCGATATTAAACCACACCGTTTGGTGATCGCTGTCGGCTAGTGGGTCCTTCACCTTTATTTCCCCTTACTACCTCCCCATTCGACAACACCAGCTCTAAAGTGTTCTTTAGTCATGTAGGTACACTAACCAACTGTGTCAGGAGACTCTCCTGGATTGCGTCCAGGAGCACTTGTTCCTTAGCACTGGAGGTGACCAAAATGCTCCAGTCAACCCCCAGCAAGTTGAAATCACCCATGATGACCACCTTCCCTTTTCTACATACCTTTCTGATTTGTCCTGCTAATTCCCTGTCAAGCTCCTCAAACTGGGACGGTGGCCTGTATATCACCCCAAATCTCAGTTTCCTACCCCTTGAGTCTAGGAGCTGCAGCCAGATTGCCTCTGTTCTCCTTTCTTCCCCCTCGTCCCTTGTGCATTTGATCCCATCCCTCACATAGACTGCCACCCCACTGCCCCTCCCTTCCTTACGGTCCTTCCTCTATACTTTGTATCCTGGGATTGCCAGATCCCAGTCCAGGTGTTCAGTTGCCCATGTTTCTGTGACAGCTGCAATATTCACGCTCCACACTGCTAAGAGTGCCTGTAGCTCAGCAGATTTGTTGCCTAAGTTTCTTGCATTCAACGAGACCACCTTCCATCCTGCCCCTTCCATTCATTGGCCTCCATTTCCTTCCTTCTACTCCCTCCTTTTTTGGCCACCCAAGTCCTTCCCTGCTAGCCTGGGGGGGGTAGGCTGTGACTCCACTCTATCGGATCTCTGCCTACCTGCTGTCCACTTGCCACCCCTCATCTAGTTTAAATCTACCTTTGTCGTAATATAGCTTCCCAGTCTTTGCTTTAATACCTCCTTCCCCTCCCCACTCAGGTGCAGCCTATCCCTTGAAAACAGATTGGTATTATCTCAGGTACTGCCCCAGCCACCCACAACCTCATATGCCTTAGTTTGACACCATTCTACCAACCATGTGTTCAACTCCCTAATCCTCTCCTCTCCTTTCTCACTTGCTTGTGCAGGGTACTGGGAGCACTTCAGAGAATGCCACAGACTCCCCAGTCTCCTTGCACAACCATCCCAGTTCCTCAGTCCTCTCCTTTGTTACCACCACCACCATTTCCCCCCACTAGGTCATTTGTCCCCACAGGTACCACAATGTGTGGTTTCCTCCTACCGCTCCTTATGCACCTCAGGATTGCCTGTCCTGCCTTGTCTGCCTTTAATCCTCATATGGCCTCCATCCATATCTGACTGTGCCTCTCCCCCTTGCTGCCCCATCTGATCCCCTTGAGTATGGAGTCCCCCAACACTAGTACACCTCCCTCCTCTTTCCTTGTGCCCGTCGCCACCCCCCCACCCAGGTTCTCATTTTTGGGGCCACTCAAGATGGTGCTTTTACAGTGTGTTCCAGTGTCTTCCCCCTGCCCTTCTCAATTGAGACTCCTCCCCTCCTCCTATTTGACTGCCAACCTTCCACCCCTCCTCACCTCTGCAATTATTATGCCTCCCCCTGCTGTGCCATGCTCAGTCTCTCCATTAGTAATGCCCCTCTCTCCCTTATCTTTGTGAGTACTATCCCTTGTGCAATCTCCTCCTGTGTCCTCTTTCCCATGTGTTGCTAGTACAGCAAAAATGTTCCCTCCTCTCTTTGCCTTATTGTGTGTTTCCTCTTCCCTCCTGCCTATTGCTGCTCCTCTTTTTCTAGGTCCTACCAGAGTCCACCCTTCATCAACTGGCTTCCTGTCTGCTTTGCCTCCTCCTCCAGACCTCTCCCTTGCCCCACTGTTCCTTCTCTGTGGTGCCCCCACAATACTCTCAGATGTCAGCCCTCCTACCGACGCAATCCTCCCTTCCTCCTTCAACCTCCCCAGCTCCCTGCCAAGCCACTGAACCTCTTCCTCAAGCCTCCTTATCCTGTGGCATATTGGGCACCCTCCCAACCTCCACAGTACGTTCATCTGCATTGCTGCCCCACAACCATTGCACCCTACTATCCTACTCATGGTCCACACTACCTATACAGTCTCTCCACACCACTCTCCCTACAGCAAGTAGAATTAACTAATCCTAGCCCAGCCTCTAACAGAAATTGTGATCCTAAACACCCTTGCATGCAGCATAAGACAGCCAACTACTGTACTAACTGGAAACCACAATCCTACTCATAAGGACTATAGATCTACTCATACGTTTTATATATTTATATGTCCTTAATATTTAGCTCATATGGCTGTTCCTTGTTTCCTCCTTCCTGGCCTGTTTTGAGGGCTTAGATCAGTTTGCAGCTCCCCAAGCTCCTCCCTCACAGCCTTCAAACCCAACCCCCAGTGGTATTTCAGTATTTAAGAAAGGCTGGTAGAAGGTGTGGGTTGGAGTGCTTTTACAGTCACTCCAGCCACAGAAGCCTTTAAGCAAAATTCTACTTTAAGCTAAATTAAAAAGAAAATAAAACAATATAAAAACTTACAAAACCCTCTATAAATTAACTCCCTCAACAGCAAGCAGAATGAACTAATCCTTCTCTCCTGTAGTTTTTACAGTCACTCCAACCACAGAAGCCTTTAAGCTAAATTCTACTTTAGGCTAAATAAAAAAGAAAATAAAACAATATCAAAACTTACAAAAGTTCTCTACACATTAACTCCCTCAACAGCAAGTAGAATTAACTAATCCTTCTCTCCTGTAGTTTAAAAAAACAATAGCAAAACTTACAGAAATCTTCTCCACAGCCAGCAAGCCGAGTTACCCAATCCCTCTCCCCATTAAGGCCATTTAGCAGAAAAATATTGGCACCAGCATATCTGCAGCAAAACTAAAGCTGGAAGAAGAGGATGTGGACACAGAAGGAGATGCAATGAGCTTGGTCACTGCAACAGAGATGTCAGACCTGGAGGAACCTCCAGAATAGGATGTGGAGGGCCTTGGAGGAATGGAGAAGCCACGACACCATGCAGAAGCACAAACAACACAGGAGAGTTGCCAGAATGCAATGGACAACGCCATACACAAAATGGCACAGGAAAACAAAAACAAACACCAGGATTCACCGGCAGAGCAAAAAAGGAAACCAAACATGCCAAAAGAGAAAAGAACAAATAAAGCAAATAAACCTTTGGAGAGCACTACAGACCAGCGGGAGACAGAAAGAAAAAATTACTCACCTTAGTAATGTTGTTTCTTCTAATGGAGTCTTGCTATATTATGACAATTGCAGTTTGTCCCAGCCTTAGAACTGCTCCGGAGGTGAAAGAGTTAACTTCCATGCCAGGCATGGAATCCTGAGCGCGAGCTCGGTTGTAAAAACCCTGTCTGGTGATATTCAAACCGAAACTGTCAGATCTTTACGATCAAAAACTCACTAAGGTTGTGTGTGGAAGCTGTAAACCTACACCAGCCAACTGGCTACTAAAATATTAACACATTTTTCTGGTCCCAAAACCAAGACTCAAGTCAGGGGACCCAGAAAATAAAATGAAATACAACACCCAAACACCCCAAAAAGGAGGGGTGAAAAACACAAGGTGGGCATCATTAGGTGCCACACTGCACTGCCCACCCACATCCCAAGAGCAGAGGTTCTGAGAGGGGCAGGCGGGTGGAAGGTCATAATATAGCAAGACTCCATTAGAAGAAACAACATTACTAAAGTGAGTAATTTTTTCTTCAAACAACATGAAGTCTTGCTATATTATGACAATTGCAGACTACACAGCAGTACCTCCATGGATGAGGGACAGAACCTACTTAGGAAATAGGCTCTGAAGCACAGCTGTGCCAAACCGAGCATCCCTCCTAGCCTGGATGTCCAGGGAGTAATGCTTGGTGAAAGTGTGTACTGTTTTCCAGGTAGCTGCTTGACATATCTCTAAGATTGGGATGTCCCTGGCTGCAGCTAGGGACACAGCTGTACCTCTAGTAGAGTGAGCCCTCAGGCCTGAAGGGGGAACCTTGCCCAGTTTTTGATAGCAAAATTGGATACAAGAGACAATCCACCTGGCAATGGATCTTTTAGTGGCAGGTTTCCCTTTCCCAATCTCACCATAAGTGAGGAACAGTTGGAAGGAGTCAAACCTGTGACCCTTGGCATGCTCTATGTAGTAACTAAGGGCTCTCTTTACATCTAAACTGTGCAACCTCCTTTCGCCAGAGGAGGAATGGTCAGTGAAGTACACTGGAAGAGATATAGATTGATTAAGGTGGAAATCTGAAACCACCTTAGGCAAGAACTTCCTGTTAGTCCTGAGGACTACCTTATCTCTGTGAAAGGAGATAAAATCAGGCTCCACTGACAAAGCTTGTAATTCACTTATGCGCCTGGCAGAAGTGATGGCTACTGAAACACAGTTTTCCAAGTCAAGTACTTAAGCTGTGCTGAAGACAAAGGTCCAAAGGGGTTGCATCAGCTGAGCAATGCAAACATTAAGATCCCAGGCAGGAGCAGGGTCCCTGAATGGAGGGTTGGTGTAAGCAATCCCTTGAAAAACTTGGAGAATACAGGGTGAGCAGAAGAAGAGGTCTTTCTGCTGAAATAAAAGCAGAGACAGCTGCCAAATGCATTTTCAGGGTAGCTGGCCTCAGCCCCAAAGTATTTAGATGGATCATATAGTCCAAGACTGTGGGCAAATCAGCAGATTCTGGGAAATATCCCAGAGCACCATATGGAAAATCTTTTCCATTTAGAATTATAAGTAGCCCTGGTGGAAGGCTTCCTAGAAGCTTTCAAGATTTTGAGTACACCTTGAGAAAGGTGTAGGTCAGCAAACTCTAACTCCTCAAGAGCCAGGATTTGAGGTTGAGGGATTTGAGATTCGGATACCAAACTCTCCCCAGGGCACAGGTTAACAGATTGTGATTCCTGGGGAGACACAGGGGAAGATGGACTGCTAAGGACAGAAGGAGAGGATACCAGGGCTGTCTGGTCCAATCTGAAGCAATCAGAATCATCTTGCAAGGTTGAGATCTGATTTTGACTAGCACCTTGAACAAGAGAGGGAAGTGGGGAAAGGCATAAAGGAACTTCCCTTTCCAATCGAGAAGGAAGGCATCCAGAGGGACTGAGCCCAACACTGGGGGCCTGCAACAAAAAGCGGAAGTTGGTGGTTGTCTGGGGCTGCAAAAAGATCTATCTGAGGGGTGCCCCACCTGGCAAATACTAACCCTAGTACTAGGGGATCCAGTGACCATTCGTGATGGCCCTGGAAAATCCTGCTAAGAGCATCTGCCAGGACATTGTCCTTGCCTGGGAGGTGAACTGCTATGAGGGAGGTGTTCAGGAAATAAGCCAGAGACCACAACTTCATTGCCTCAGTGCACAAGGCCGAGGACCGAGTGCCCCCTTGCTTGTTGATGTACCACATTGTAGTGGTGTTGTCTGTTCTGACCTGTACCACTTTGTTCTGAACAGATGCAGAAAAAACCTGAAGTGCTAGCAAAACAGCTCTGAGTTCCAATAGATTGATGTGGAGCAGAGATTCCTGAGGGGCCCACAATCCCTGGGTGGTGAGGTCGCCCATGTGAGCTCCCCATCCCAAGAGGGATGCATCTGTAGTAAGGGTCAAGGAGTGAGATTGAGGGATGAAAGGAACCCCCTGTCTCAGATTGCTCTGGTCCTGCCACCACTGCAGGGCCTGGACCAGGGTTCGAGTTACTGGGATCAATTTGGTTAGGGTATCTCTCCTTTGAGACCAGAAGGCTCTCAAATGGAACTGAATGTCCCTCATCTGAAATCTGGCTCCTTGCACTACAGCTGTGGAAGCAGCCATGTGCCCTAGAAGCTGTAGAAAGTGCCTTGCTGGCCGAGAGACCTGCAGATTGAAGGAGGAGGCCAGAGCCACTAGGGTCTTTACCCTTTCTAGAGGAAGGAAAGCTCTGGCCTGCTTTGTGTCCAGTTCTGCACCAATGAAGGTGAGTAGCTGAACAGGCTCTAGAACTGACTTTGGGAGATTGAGAAGAAAACCTAGAGATGTAAGCAGCTGCTGGGTAACCTGAAGGTGTGATTTGACTTGGTCTGGAGACTGACCCACTATGAGCCAGTCATCCAGGTAAGGAAAGATGGCAATCTTTTGCCTTCTTAAGTGAGCAACTGCTACTGCCAGGCATTTTGTGAATACCCTTGGGGTAGAAGTAAGTCCGAAGGGCATTGCTCTGAACTGGTAATGGCCTGAGGGCAGTTCGAATCTGAGGTATTTTCGGTGGGAGCTTCTGATGAGAACATGGAAGTAGGCATCCTTGAGGTCCAGGGATGCTAGCCAGTTCCCTGGCCTTAGGGAGGGTAAAATAATTCCCAGAGTCACCATTTTGAATTTTGGTTTTAAGAAGTGCTTGTTTAGATATCTTAGATCCAGGATGGGCCGCCATTCTCCTGTCTTTTTTGGTGTAAGGAAGTACCTGGAGAATAGTCCTTTGCCCTGGTGTAGGGGAGGAACCCTTTCCACAGCTCTGAGAGCCAGGAGGGTTGAGACTTCTGATTCCAAAGCGAGAGCCTCTAATGGATTTGCAGGTGGAAAAGATCTGGTTCTCATCTGCAGAAATTTTTTGAAGCTGAGAACCAGTCCCTGGCTTACTACTTCCAGGACCCACTTGTCTGATGTTAAAGACTCCCAGTCCTGGATGAAGTAAGCCAGCCTGCCCCCTACAGGTAATGGAGAATTGGCCCTGGGCATCCCATCAGGATGCCTGTTTGGCAGGGGCTTTAGGGTGAGGGGTGGAAGCAGGCCTGCTAGTACCCCGTCTGCCTCTCCCTCTGAAGAACCCCCTCTGGGTATAAGATGAAGAGGAGGCCTGGGCTTGGTAAAAAGGCCTGTGAAAAGGCCTGCCCCTGCCCCCGGAAGGCTGCCTCTGAGGAGTGGCTTGCCTCTCCTTGGCCTGTGCACTCCTATAAGTGGTCCTATACTCATCCATTTTCTTCATGTAATTCTCTGTCTGCTCCCCAAACACAGAATTACCCACAACAGGAAAATCCATGGCCTTAGCCTGGGTATCCTGTGACAGGCTAGTACACCTGAGCCAAGCCATTCTACGAAAAGCCACAGATGTAGCCATGACTCTTGAAGATACATCATTAGAGTCCACTGCAGCATGGAATTGCACCTTGGATGCCTCAATACCATCAGCAGCCACCTGTTCCAGCCCCTTGGCTAGCTGGCCAGGGACCTGTTTCGCTAAAGCCATAATAGTATCCCATCTGGATTTCTGATATCTTGCAACATAGGCCATATAATTTGCCTGTCTGAGTCCCAAGGATGCTGCCATGTATTGTTTCTTTGCCATGGCATCAATCCTCCTGGAGTCCTTATCAGGGGGGTGTGAAGCCAAGGGAATATTTGCCTTAACACAGGCTGCAGCCTGCACTACCCCAACATGGCTGCATTGTTGTGAAAGGAACTCCGTATCAGGGCCTCACAATGTGTACCTCTTGTCCATCTTTTTATCTACAGGAGGTAAAGAATTAGGAGCTTTTAACATTTTTATTGTCTGTTTCCTAAAGGATTTATGTAAAGGAATAGACAATCTCCTGGACTCTGGGATATCCATCATTTCCACATAGTCAGGCTCCTCCTGTTCATCCACAGCTTCTTCCAAAGGGAGCTGGAGGGTTTCAGCAACTTTTTATAAAACAGAAAATGAGAAGAGGACTCAGAAAGCCTGGGGAGACACTCCTGAAGGTCTGTCTGGGGAGATGTCCAGTTCAATGGGCACATCCAGACTTTCAAAATCACATTCACACTCTTTATAATCCTCCTCCCCCTCCTCCGGTTCATAAAATTCCTCTATATCATATTCTTGAACTGGTGGAACTGACCGAACCGACCGTTTACCTGATAGTGGCGGTTTGGACAGAACCGGGGAAAGCGACTGGACAATTTGGATCGCTTTGGCTATCTCTGCAGCAGTTGGAGAAGGAAATTTTGGCTCCACACCTGCTGATTTTCTAGTCCTCTTTGCTGGAACTGGCTCCTCCGAGTCAGCTCTTCATTTGCCCGAGAAAGTCCCGCCCTGGTCAGAGGGCACTCCCTCCGGTTCGGTTGGCACCGAACCGGGCTGGCCATCCGGGTCAGAGGACTTTTTGGCCTCTTGTTCCCTGAGCCTACCAACTCTCTTATCCAGGGTAGCTGCAGGGAAATTCTTGCAAATCTGGCAGTCTGCATTGAGGTGGTCAAACCCCAGACAATAAACACATGTGGTGCGTGGTGAGCCTTGGCAAAGAGCTTCCCACAGACACTACAATACTGAAACCAGTGGGCCCGGTTTTTCCTTTGGGTTTCTCAGACATAATGCCAGCCTATCAAAAAACTTGCCCTTTTCCGGCAAATCGCCAGGCAAGACACCCTTATCGGTTCCCCACCGTGTCACAGGTCATGGAAAAAAACGTAATGAAATCTGTTTTTTTTAGAACCGATAAGAACCGGGAACCGCACTCTAAATGTAATTTAACAAGTTTTAACAACAACCTGATCGGTTCAAACCGAACCGATAACAATGTTTGCAAGTTCCACACAGAGAAAGAAACCCTATCTATTACTTACGATACCACAGACAGAGCTTGAACCGACCAGTTTGCGGTTAAAATAATATAATTGTGGTTTAAAATAAACCGAGAATAACACTTTTTAACCGAGAAATGAACCGAGCAGAAGGAGGAATCTCCAGAGGGACTGTTCAGTGAGACGGAGTAAAGAATCTGACAGTTTCGGTTTGAATATCACCAGACAGAGTTTTTACAACCAAGCTAGCACTCAGGATTCCATGCCTGGCATGGAAGTTAACTCTTTCACCTCCGGAGCAGTTCTAAGGCTGGGACAAACTGCAATTCTCATAATATAGCAAGACTTCATGTTGTTTGAAACACACAGGTACAAAAAGAGACTGACTTTCAAAACTCTGTTTCAAAAAGGTATAGCTGACATACAGACTTCATTATGCTCATTAATAAATGTAGTGTCTGGGATAAATCAAAAGTTAAAGACACTTTCGATGAGAACCTCTGATACTGAGAAAGAATCAGTGATGTAGAAGACACTATAGGCACAATAAAAGAAACTACTACCCTGCACTCAGCACAATTAGCACATTTGTTCCTATAGACACACACCATATGGCGTCAGAACCATCCATTGCTAGATCTGACCCAAAATGGCCACCGGGAGCAAATGAGTTAGAGATGTTAGTTAAAAAAGTACAAGACCAGGAAGACCGCTCACACAGAGGAAATATAAAACTAGGGAAAATACCAGACGGGGCCAAAGGCAAAGGGTCCCAGTTCCCTACTTTGAAGAACTAGTAACGGAAGCAATAGGACTAGATTTTCCAAGGCAAAAAATCCTTTTGGACAGGGCCCACACAGCAGGACCAGCCAAGTACTCAGAAGATATAGACAGATGCAGATTTGTGTTTATCAAACCACATAAATTCCAGGACAAGGAAGCAATTCTTAGAAAGGCAAGAAAAGAGAAAGGACTAAGGGCTAAAGGTTTAAGGTTCCAGGCATTCCCAGATTTCAGTAGTGAAACTATGAATGAGAGACATTCCTTTAACCTTGTTATGGCACTACTGTACTAAGGGAAAAGGGCACACAATGCTCCCTAATACCCTCTGCTAAACTAAAGTTGTATTATACAGGAAAGTTATGTTTTTTACAGATCCAGTGGAAGCAGAAAACTTGCTAAAAGAATATGATGAGCATTTTTTTAGAAAAGGGAAGAATCCACAGGATTATGAGCAAGCACCAACCAGCTCAATGATGACATTAAAGTAGGTGTTGTCTTATGGAAACAGATTTTCAGTATTTGGAAACCCGCAATCTAAAAAAACAAGGGCGTATAGAACAGAATAATGAAGAATTAGGAACTCAACAAGAAGAAACCACAAATTTGGATTTACCCTTAAATTTCTTGATAACAGACATACAAGCCCAATGGGAAGTCTAATGGGGTGTACATACTGGGGTATTTCTATATGACTGCATAGAATAACACAGTTAATAATTGACAGAGGGACAAGATAAGTAGTGACACTGAATATTAATGTTTTAGAGTATGCTTTTTTTTACACAACCATCTGTATATCCGTAGAGTAAAAGCTCAAGATGTTGTGTCATGGGATGTGAGACAGGAAGAACTGTGGCTACCTTGATGATTGCCTAGTTTCACAAGTAAAAAATTAATAATTAAAAGGAAGAAAAAGGGGGATTACTTTACAAAAAAAAAATCTTCCCTTCTCTTTTCTTTTCCTCTTTCCCATAATTTTCTTACTGTTTTGATTTTTTTCCTCTCCTTGTTCAAGTATTTTACTCTCCTTTTCATTTTCTTAAATGGGAAACATGTAGAGTGGTGGAAGTATATGTCAGTGCTCCCTGTGTCTCCTAACTTTCTCAGGAGAGGGAGGTAAGCAGTAGCCATCTTTGTTGGTATAAGAAGGGAAAAGGAGATTTCATCTCCTACACAGGGGGTGGGGGTGGAAGTAGGGGCAGAATGTATAGTAAACTGTGTGAAATAAATTTTTCTTTGTTTTAGGTAGGATTTAGGAGGATAAGAATAAAAAAGAAGACAGAGCTAACAGGGATTGGAATGGTTATAACAGTTGAATGGTACAACAATATTGACTTAATAAAGGTAAAAAACCAGAAGAAGGAGAAATTTATACTGATTAATAGTTTAACTTGGAATGTGAAGGGTCTAAGAAACAGACAAAAAACAAAAAAGTATTTAATTAAATAGACAAAAGAAAAGTGGATATACTATTACTACAGGAAATGCACTTTTGCAAAAGGGAAGCAATGTTTCATGCAAACAAATGGGGAGAAGAAAGATTTTCAAATCATACAAACTCGGCAAGAGGTGCTGCAAATTTTGCTAAAAAAACACAACAAAACTATTAGATTTAGAAAATCCCTAGAACCTTAAAATCCCTTAGGACACTTTGTCGTAACAGAGGTTAAAACTCTGGGTGGAATAATTACAATAGCCAATATTTATGGTCTGAATATGTTTCATAAAGATTTCTTTACCAATTGCTGTCTTCAATTAATGATATTTGAGGCCCCTTATATTACAGGAGGGGATTTGAACATGGCTTTACATTGTAGATTGGATCCTCCTTCCAAAACAATATGGCAGAGGGAGGAAACAGCTAAGGAACTTTGTGGAAGACCTGAACTTAATTGACATTTGGAGAGAAGACAACCCAGACACACAGCAATATTATTTCTTCTCAGCCTCACATCAAAGCTACTCAAGAATAGATTACTTCTTAATTTCACAACAATTACAGTTTTGTACCAATAGGGCCAAATACAATAACAATATTATATTGGACCATGCGCCCCTGTAACTGGAAGTTAATACTAACCAGCTAGAAGAAAATAAGCAATGATCACTCCATCTGGCAATATTATAGGACAAGGACTATGTGAAACATGCAAACACAAATAAAATATATTTTTTTTAATTTAATGATCCAAAACACACCTCCCACAACAACAACTGGTATGCATTTAAAGCCATAATAAGGGGGGGAGACCATTGCTTATTCGATTGCAAAAACATAAGAAAAGGAAAGAAAGACAAAACTCATTAGAAAATGAAATTAATTACCTGGAAAAAAAGTATATGTCAAATCAAGATCCAAATACCTACAAAAAAACCTATAGCGTCAAAAGTAGAATACAATAAATTGATCACCCAAGTGGCAGAGAATAGTTTAATAAAAAACAAAGCAAAATGCTATGCACTGGGAGATAAGCCAGAAAGGAAAATGGCTTTCTAGCTTCAAAAAGAAAAGCAAGAATGAGCCATTTTTTCAAATTAATACAATGACCAATGATGTCATCCAAAAGACACTGAATCCAAAAGAAATTAACAACCAGTTCTCAGAGTATTACCAAAATTTATATACATTGGAAAGACAGAGATATCCACAAGCCATAAATGAGTTTTTTAAAGATGCAACACTTCCCACAATTAGCAAAGATGAAGCAGATCAATTGGGTAGGTAAATTACAGTAGCTGAACTAATAGAAAGTATAAAAGAACTACCATCAGGTAAGGCCCCAAGACCAGATGGCATATTAGTGGAGTTTTACAAAACATTCAGTCCATATTTAAAAAAAAAAACACATGACTTAGTTATGCAATCATAGTTGGAACATTGGTAAACTTCCAACCACACTGTACGATGCAAGAATATCAGTATTTTAAAAAACAGACAAAGACCCTACCCGAGTATCATCTTACTGCCCAATATCACTACTTAATTCAGATACGAAAAGTTTTGTAAAAACTATGGCAAAAAGAATGTAAAGTACACTAAAAAATATAATCAATGAAGATCAAAAATGGGTTTATAAAGGGCAGGAAGATAGGGACAAACAAAATGAAAGTGATAAACCTGGCAAAAAAAAAATAATAATTTGTGAGGCATGATCGACCCCTAGTAAATCCATGTTGATGCACATCTATCAGACCTTGTGCAGCTAAGTGTTGTTTAATTGAATCCTTTATTCAATTCAATTCATCTTTATTTATAAAAAAGGCGCCTTTTCAAACCAAGGCGCTTGTACAATAAAAACACAATTAAATAATTATACCATTAAAGTAAAACCAATAAAATACCATACTAGCTTCAATAATCAGGGAAGCCAGTTCAAAAAGGTATGTTTTTAATGCAGTCTTAAAACTCTGAATGGTCAGGCAGTCTTATACCCGATGAGGTAGAGAATTCCACAGGGTCAGGGCTGCATAATTAAATGCCCTTGCCCCAGATGTCTTTAAACGGGCCCTGGGAATCTCTAGCAATCCCTCATCAGTGGATCGGAGACGGTGGAGGGGAGAGTAGGGACAAAGGAGATCTTTCAGATAACCTGGTCCCTGGTCGTGTAACGCCTTATAGGTTAAAAAAGCTACCTTGAAGGTGATCCACCACCTCATCGGCAGCCAGTGCAGTCTGCAGAGCACAGGCGTTATATGACTGGTTCTAGAAGTACCAGTCAACAGCCTGGCTGCCGCGTCCTGTACCAGCTGCAGGCGGCGGATATCAACACCCGGTAGCCCCTCCAGTACCTTCCTCAAAATAATAGTAAGGCTGACAGGGCGATAATTGGAACAGGATGATTTTGTTCCTTTTTTATGTATTGGAACCACATATGCCAACCGCCAATCCTTGGGTACCACTCCCTCCTGTAAAGATTTTTCAAATATAGCATGGATAGAGTCACTTAGCTCTGCTCCTAATTCTTTCAATAGCCTCAGGTGTAGACCATCTGGACCTTCAGATTTGTTAGGGTCAATTTTTAATTATTTATCTTTGATCATTTTTGGTCAATTCGTTCAATTTTTTTTTTAGAATGTAGGGTGACAGCAGATTACAAAAAACAGTTAAATTTTGCTATACAATAGCTTATTCAGGATTGCCAAACCAAGTAGGGAAATGGGCAGACTGGGTGGGCTATATCGTCCTTATCTGCTGACAGATTCTGAGTTTCTATGTTTCTATCTAGACAGAACACAAAAAACATACTAGTAAGCCTTGTTCTGTATCTCATAATATAACTTAAAAAACTGTTACCAGATCCCGTAAAGATGATTGCTTATGTGGTGGGGAAAAGGGCTGCAAAACTAATTTAATTATTTTAACCTATACAGTTTGTTTGAAACAGAACAGACCTTATTCTATGCAATAAGAGAAATTAAATACTGGATTTACCTGTTTATCACTTCGAATTTTAACATCCCATAATGGAGTTTCCCCTTGGATTGCGGCAGTCATAACCTATGGAAAAAATTAAATACATTCTAATTTGAAACATAGAAACACAGAATCTGTCGGCAGATAAGAACATATGGCCCACCTAGTCGGCTCATTTCTCTACTCACTGCTGCAGCCCCAGATCTTATTTGATCTGCGACACTCCTGCTCTGCACCTCTCCAGGGTATCTTTATGTCTATCTCATGCACTCTTGAACCCCGGTATTGTTTTTGCACCCACCACTTCTGCTGGAAGGCTGTTCCATGGCTCCACCACCCCTTTCACTGAAAAAGTACTTCCTAACATTAACCCTGAGCCTTCCACCCTTCAGCCTCATATCATGCCCCCTTGTTCTTGTGCAGTTTTCTCTGAAATATGCTTTCCACCTGTATCCTGTTTATTCCTCTACTTGAAAGTCTCTATCATATCTGCCCTCTCCTGTCTTTCCTCCAGTGAATAGATATTAGGTCTTTAAGTCTTTCCTCGTAGGGCTTCTGGTGTAGTCCATGTATCATCTTTGTTGCCTTTCTCTGGACTGCCTCTATTTTGTTAATGTCCTTCTGTAGATGTGGTCTCCAGATCTGAACACAGTACTCCAGTTGAGGCCTCACCAGTGATCTGTACAGTGGCATCACCACCTCTTTCTTCCTGCTTGTTATGCCCCTCCCTATGCACCCCAACATTCTGTTTGCTCTCCCCACCTCCTTTTCACACTGTTTGGTCACCTTCAGGTCATCAGATATGATAACTCTCAGGTATCTCACCTGACTTGTGGTGGCCAGAATTTCCCTACCAATCCTGTACTCCTCCCCTAGATTCCTGTGACCCAGGTACATAATATTGCACTTTTTAGCATTGAAACTCAAGTGCCAGACACCTGACCACTCCTATAATAGGCTTAGGTCCTTTCTCATTTTTTCCACCCCCTCCGGTGCCTCCACTGTGTTGCAGATCTTGGTGCCATCTGCGAAGAGGCAGACTTTTCCCCACAGGCACTCTGCAATGTTGCTAATGAAGACATCGAATAGGACTGGCCCCAGCACCGAGCCCTGTGGCACCCCATTGGTCACGTTCCGTTCCTCAGATTTCATGCCATCTACCACCACCCTCTGAGTCCTGTCCGTTAGCCAGTTCCCAACCCACTTTACCACTGAAGGACCCACTCTCAGGCTCCCAAATTTATTGAGCAACCTCCTGTGTGGGACAGTGTCAAAGACCTTGCTGAAATCCAGGTAGGCCACATCCACCGCCCCTCCCTGATTTACAACCCTGGTTACCCAGTCAAAGAAATCTATGAGATTCATCTGACAGGATCTTTCCGCTGCAAATCCATGATGACTTGGATCATGAGTCCTGCTATCCCCCAGAAACTTCACAATCCTCTCCTTAAGTAAGGACTCCATTAGCTTCCTCACTACTGAGGTAAGGCTTACAGGCATGTGATTGCCTACCTCCTCTCTGCTTCCACTCTTGTGGAGAGGGACCACATCTGCCCTCCTCCAGTCCTCAGGTACCTCTCCCCCCACCCCCGTCTCTAGTGATGCACTGAAAAGGGCAGCCGGAGGTTCTGCTAGCACTTCTCTGAGTTCCTTTAATTTGTTCAGTTCACCCACTCCTTAACATATTGCAAAATCATCAACAGTATATAAAGCATTGGTTTATACCTTGTGATATTATTACCCATACCCACTACTGAGCTGTGGATTTGGGATTAGGACATTCCCCCTAATAAAATCCAATTTGTTATTTTGCTTTAAACTACAAACAGACTTTGTCTGGTTCAGTGACTTCTGACTAGTATGCTCCTTTTAATGTCTTGTTTTGAATTCACTCATTCAAGGAAGCATTTTTCATCCAACTTCAAATATCTTACTTGGCTATATTTTTTCAGAACTGAAACGTCTTTTCAACTTCTTTCATTCGTGTCAATGGTGAGCATCTATCCCTCCATTTTAAAGCACTGCTCTCAACGCAGTTGGTGCAGAAGGGAATTCCATAAACACTGTACTGCCACCATGAAGGCTCTTTCACTGCAATGCTTCAGACAAGCCCCCAGGACAACCAAAAACATACCCTCAGTACAGTGGACCAGTTAATCAGGGCATACCAGGCTAAGAGGTCTTTACGATTGTCAGGCTGCAATCCATGCAGGACCTTGTAAGTTTACAAGAAGATCTTGAAGGTGATACACCACCTAATAGGCGGCCAGTGCAGCTGCTGCAGCACAGGTGTTATGCGAACTGAACAGGAACATCCAGAGATTAACCTGGCTGCAACATTCTGCACCAGCTGAAGGTAACATACATATCTTTCTGATAGCCCTAGGTAGACAGTGTTATAGTCGTCCAGTCTTGAGGTCACAAGAATATCAATCGTTGCCAGGTCATCGGATCCTAGGTTGAGTTTGATCCATGAGATATTTCTTAGCTGAAAAAATCCACTATGGACCATGACAGACACCTGATGCAGAAGTGTTTAATCTGCATCCACACTGACTTCTAGATTATTTGCTCTATCTATGGCCACGAAGGGCATGCCGCTCAGGGATGGTACCCTAACAGACACCAACTTGACTGCCATCTCTCGTGGACAAGGGTCCACCAGTAACAGCTCCATTTTGGTTGGATTCAAGCTCAGCCAGCTAGAGTCCATCCAGTCCATGAACTCCTGAAAGCTTGGATCCAACACATTAAACTATATTCAGCCTGTTGAGTGTAAATGACAGGTACAGCTGAGTATCATCAGCATATCAGTGAAAACTCAAGCCTTACCGTCTAATGACACATCCCAAAGGTAGCATATACACTGCAAATAATATGGGTGACAGACCAGACCCTTGTGGAACCCCAGAGCTGACCACTCTCGGCTGTGACAAGAAAGTTCTCATTGCAACCTTCCATGCACTTAACTGCTGAGCCAGTGGAGGCTCAGGGTGGGTCGACCTCTGATGCCTGTGCCTAGCAGCTGGAACTGCTGTTGGAGGCCAGGTGAAGAGGAGTAGCAGTTTGATTTGTTTTTTCTTATTCTGTGCTGCTGATGAAAGGGGTGCCCATGTGTCTGAAAAGGACTAGAACAATCACCACTGACATCATTGCCATGAACCAGATTACAATTATGTTTGGCTTACTTCAGAAAAAGTTAAATAATGCAGCAGGCAGCAACGAACGTATGTACAGGCAGCACCAGTTACTGTGTGCAGAAGGTAAACATATGAATGTCGCCATCTTACTGACCTTTGACCACCCACAATCAGCCAGTCAGAATCCATGTGGTCCTGCTGGAGACTCAACGCACTCTGAAAGAAAAGCAGCAGAGTGCTTGGTGCCTTTTTCAGCCACTAGAGGAACCAGGAAAGTAAGTGACAAGGGAATAAGCCAATAAACAGCCAAACTGGGAGCATTCTGACAGAGATCCCTCCCACACACAAGGATTAGTTTCAGTCAGTCCTGCTCAGGCATTTGAAGGAGAGAGAAGTGCTTCGGAGGAGAGAAGAAGGCCTAGCTTTGCCTCAGAGCCAGACAGCCTGGTTGTATCCAGATTAAAACAGCTACAATTCTGTCCAAACTGTATGTGTTGTGCTGCTGAATCCTGCAAAAGCTGCAAAAGGAGACCCGCTATGTTGCTGAAAATTCTTGCTATGCTTTCATCAAGACCACTGCTGTGGTAAGGGATAGGAACTAGCCTGTTCTACCCTGCTTAGTGTGACCAAGGGAAGAGGTGGTCAGAAGCTTTAGAGGTGGTCAGAAGCTTGTCCGTGGGTACCTGGCACCCATGAGCAAGAGAGCAACTACTGGAGTGAGGCAGGGAGCTCTTTGGTCCGGGTCCCTCAGAACTTGCCACACTACCATGTGCTGGGAGAATGAAAAGAGGAGACACGAAGTGGAAGTGTCTAGGCCCAGTCTTGGCCTGTATCAAGGCATCTGCATGCTTATGTAACCAACTGTGTCCAACTGTACCAGAGGCCTGTGAGCTAGCCTGTTTGGATCCTGATGTTGCTGCTCCTACATAAATCCAGGATGTGGGAGTACTGGCCTAACCAGCCAGAAGTTGCAAACAAAGCTTTTGTACTGGATTACAATTTGTTGTGAGTTAACATTTTTTGCTAGATTGCAAATTGCTCTCATTTAAGTGCTAACCAATAAAAGTCAGTTCGGTGAGGTAAAATCACAAGTTTGAATTTAATTAAGTGCACCAATGCAAGATGCCAGGGAACTACGATAGCAGGCCTGCAACTGTGTGTTTTACCAGGGTACCCAGCAGTACAATTTAACTGCAGTTTGAAAATGAAAGTGATTAAAGTGTTTGTAAACTGCGGGGATCTGCTACTTTGGATAGTAGGAGTCCTTACAGTACAGTAGGCCTTGCTTAGGACTATTGTGTCTGGGCATCGGGAGGTCCTTCGTGAAGAGGCCAGATGTATCCATAGATAGCTTGCTAGGGATATAGCACTGCATTATTGAAATTATTGTTTTCGCTACTACTGCCAAAATAGTTGCATAATTACTCAAATGCTTAATACCTATTCTTATAAGTCCTGTTGTTAGTGTCTTAAATTTTAGTATGTGAACATATTAGAGACCTACAGTAACTGGTACAGAAGTGTAGTTCTCAGAGAATAATGTATGGGTACTGGTACTGGCTGGTCTCAGGGAGGTGTCTGACAATCACTGGAGAGATGAGCTGGTACTGCTTCTTGGAGGCAATATCATACTTTTGTCCCGATCCTCTACTTCCTTCTCTGGGTAAGACACCAACCTATTCACTTTGTGCCCTTTTAAATTCAACCCCCACATGAGGAGTTTAATGAGCTCAGGCTTTTCAACCTTGCTTCTACAGGCACAAGGCAGGGGTAGTAACCAAGAGTAACATCTGTAACATCTGCACAATGACCTGGTCACATCTTTGGAGGCACCAATAGGATCTCCTGTTTGCCAGCTGGACATATCTGTGACTACTGTAGGAGTGCTCATGAAACTGAGCAACATTTCAGAAAATATTGAACATTTTAAAACATTCTGGGAAATCTGAAAATTGAAAATGTCATTCAAAGTTGAAAAATGATATTCACAACAATATATGGACCTCAAGAACATGTTATTGGTCAGCAGTGTCCCAGAGGGAGGGAGGGAGGGAGGGACTCCTCTGAATTTTTATGTGTTGGAATGTAAATGACTAGCATTGGGAGAATGAAAATATAGCATATGCTGTGAGTACCTGATAAAAAGATCATAAGTTTGTTTGTGGAAACTGAAAAAGACTTTACAACTCTTGAATAGCCCAAATTGATGATTCCCAAAGAATCATGCACCTTTATAGCAAAGAAAGTCCTGCAGCTATTGTAGATGGATCACCTTCTCCCCGGGAGCTGGGGGAAACAGTACAAAAGCTCTAGAACAAGAAGGCAAATTAGAACAGGATTTGAAGGACTTGTTAAATGTAGCTGGTCAGGAAACTTCACAAGCCACTGATCTGCTAGAGTTTGTGGGATGACTGACAGAAAAGGTATGACAGCCAGCAGGAGAATATAACGAATATTGTAGGCTTTGATAGTTTTCTGGCTTAAAACCAATTCCCATTGGGTAGGATGACTTTGACACCTGGACTGAGCAAGCCACTAAGATGGTACAAGACTTAATAGTGTTCTGATGCTGAAAAGAGCTTGAAAGAGAGAGGGTCACCATGGACCTGCTTTAGATGCTATTGTTGCCCTCAAAGCTACCATTTTGAATGGGACTATGCAGCACTACTTAGTAACCCTAGAGCAAATGATTGGCCACATAGAGAAAACTGGAACCCTCCTTACAATGTTGTCAGTAACCAAGCAGCGAGGAGGAGAACAGTTATTTGGCTTTTTGGTGAGGTTGGGCAAAGTGGTGCTGTGAGCCTACCAGAAAGGATGCTTGGTCCCTGACATGATGGATCATGTCCATGCTACACAAGTGTTCGACTGAGCCCTATGTTCTGATCAAATCTTGTTAAACGGAAACTGTCATCAAAAAGATAGAGATGGGTCAAATCCACAGATTTCGCTCCGCAAAATATGATGTAAAATTTGCGCATTTCACAAAATATTTCATGGGTGCGAAATGTGAAATTCCGCTGCCGAAATGTGGAATTTCACCCATGAATTGCAGAATTTCATCTTCAGATGGCAAATTTTGCTACTTGCGGGCAAAATTCTGCATTTTGCACCCGTGAAGTATTTTTGCGAAATTCGTGAAATATTTTGCAGGGTGAATTTCCCAATTTCACCACAAAATTAAATTTTGCTGCATCTCTACAATAAGAGCCTCACACCCATGTGTGAAGCTGACCCCAATTAGCCCTCTGTGTGCAAAAACACTTTTTTTTACTTACTGATTACTGCTGTGTAGTAGATTGGATCAGGATAATTTAATTGATTCACAAGCTGACATTTCCTGTAACCAGAAATGCTAGACTCCCCAGCAGCTGACATCAGAGGAGAGCTGCAGCAGTGGGAGATTCAATAGCCTGCAGTGAATGTCAGAGTTTTTTTATAAACTGCAATCTTTTGTATGCTGGTCTGCTGTTCTCCTGGGGCTAGGTATAGTCACAGTGGACTGTACTAAGCCCCATGAGCAGAGCAGGACCAGTAAACATCTGATTTTAGCTTACAAAATCTTTAACAAGTATACTGAAGTCTATTGAAAGGCTATTGAACCTCCCAGCTCTGCATCCCACCTCTGATGTCAGCTGCAGGGGATTCTGGGGTTTCTGGTTACAGAAAATGGCATAGTAGAAGTCAGCAAAATTAGCCTACTACATTCTACTATACTGTAGTAAACAATAAGTAAAAAATGTGTTTGTACATAAACTGCAAATTGGGATCAGCCTCATACTTGAGTGTGAGACTCTTTGCTGACAGTTCCCCTTTAAGCATTAATTTGAGAGGCCATTCGAGAGGCAGAATGGACACACCATCACACTATGATGAGCTTATGGAAGAGGTGTGAGAACAACAGGAAAGACTGTTGCCAGTTAAGAGAGCTATGACCCCCAAATAAGCACATGGAACTGCTCCTGTGATCACTCTGACAGGGCCCAGCCATAAGGAACATATTGACAAGCTGACACAACTGGCACTTGTAGGTTACTCACCTGATAAAGGTAATTGTGTAGGTATATATCCATGACATTTCAATTCCTTACAGATTGGGTTATGTATCTTCACCTGATAGGCTTCTGATGCACATGTAACTTTGGATCAAATTCTGACCCCACGTAAGCTCCCTGTGCTCCCATAATCCTGTTAGATTTTTTCCCTTGTTTGGATATAACCTAAACACCTGAAGAGTGAACCTTGTTAGATACATAAACTTGCAAGAAACTTGTGATCATGACAGACATAACCATGCTACAAATTCTGCTAAAGGATTTATTAAATGAATATCGTGAACATTCAATACCAGTCTGTGCAGAATGCTGGTCATATCAAATCTTTATTGGTTTTGGGCACACAACTCTTATCAAATGGGTGGACCCTAGAGTAGTGGGTATATACTAACACAATCACTTTTACCAGGTGAGTAACTACCATTGTATTTTGTAAATACCCATGGTTCTACAATTCCTTTCAGACTGGGTTTCGGAATAAGCAGTTCTCATGATTAGGGCAGGAGTGAGTGACTGTGTTCTGAGCCTGTAAAGATGACAGCAATCAATATTTTGTTTCCAAAACTGGAAATTTGGGAAAGAGAAATGTCCAGTCTGAAATGTATCATGAAGGTATGGATGGAGGACCATGTAGTTGCTGTGAATATTTCTGTGGCAGCTGCTTGATTTCTCTCCATCCAAATGGTGGCCACCACTCTGGCGAAATGCACTCATGTCCTTTGGTGGAGTCAAGTTGTAATACTTGTATGCCTCCTGGATTTTCCTTTGTCTCTTGGATTGTCCTTTTTAGTCAACTGGCTATAGTAACCTTCACTGTTGCCATACTTTTCTTGAGGCATTGCATAATCACTGTCTCTCAAATTTCCCAAAACTAATTGTGCTGTCCAAATAAGTTGTGCATGACCATTTTATATCTAGTATGTGCACAGCTCTTTCCTCATCATTTGAGTGCTCTGTATAGAATGTCCCCAGTTCTATTGCCTGATTTTTGTGGAATGGTGATAGCTTAGGGATGAATGCTGGTACAGTTCTCAGGGTGATATCCTCATGAGTGAAACGCAGGAAATGTTCTTTGTAGGACTGAGTACTTAGCTCACTTATTCTGTGTGTGGAGCATATGGCAACCAGGAAATATGTTTTTAGTGCCATCCAGAATGGATCTATGTGTTTAATTGGTTTAAATGGACAAAGTGTAAGGGTGTTCAATACTAATGTTAGGTTTCATGGTACTGTTACTGACTTGTTTCTGGGCTTGATGTTGTTAGCCACTTTCAGAAATGTTATCACACCTGGGTATGCCCCTGAACTGTGTGGCCTATGTGGCCTGTAGCTGCTCCTTTCACCAAGAGTTGTACTTTCAACAATGCTGGTGAAAAACCTTTGACTAGGCCCTGTTGTAGGAATATTAGCACTCATGGAATAGATGCACTGTCAGGTGTTATGTTGTTTTCATCACACCATTTTGTAAAGATTCTCCACTGCCTTCTATTAGTGGATACAGAGGCCCTCCTGGACTGGAGCATGGTATCTATTACTGATTCATGGTACTCTGCTTTCAGCAGCCTCTTCCTTTTAGGAACCAGGTCATAATTGTGAGGATGCAGATGCCTGATTAGTCCTTGCTTCAGAATGTCCAGTCTGTAAGGTAGATGCCATGGTTGGTTCAGTGCCATGGCCATGACCGTGATGAACCAAGCCAGTCATGGGCTCTATGGCTTTATCAGTATTTTGATTCTCCTGGGCTGTCTTATTTTCTTGAGGACCTTGTGGAAACACATATGCTCAGTCATGTGTCCATAGGAGCAATAGAGCATCTATGCCCATCGATTGATGCTCCCTAAATCAGGAGAACACTGTGCTGCCTTTTTTGTATTTGCTGGTTGCCATTAGGTCTCTGGGGATGGGTCCTCATTGTCTGTGTATTGGTTGAAATGCCTGAGGGTGAGATTGACATTATGTTCCCCGGGGGATCTGTTGGTAGCTTAGCCAGTCTGCAGTGTTGTTCAGCTTCCCCACCAGGTGTATGGCTGAGATATGTGACAGGTTTTTTGTGCTCATTGCATGGCCCTGGACACTTCCATGAAGAGACTCATTCTCCACATTCTACCCTGTTTGGTTATGTGTGCCACAGTCTCATTGGTGCCTGAGTGAATAAGTACTGATTTGCCCACTAGACTTGAGTGGAAGTAGGTCAGGGCGTCGAACACTGCCCTTGCTTACTGTAGGTTGATGGAGAATAATGCTTGCAGCCTGTTTCATCTTCCTTTTGCCACCTTGAGTTCGATGGTGGCTCCCCATCCTGAAAGACTTATATCTGTGTTTATTACTACATTGTGTTGATTATCCCTTTATTAGGTTCTTCTGTATTGCTCACCAGTGCAGCAACTGGGTTATCCTGCTGGGGAGGTCTGCCTTTGTCTCCAGATTACCTTCTGAAACTGTACCATACTGGATGGCCAACATTTGCAATGGTCCCATGTTCCATCTTGCCAAGGGTATCAGATCTATGCAGGATGTCATGGATCTTGATACTTGTAGAATCTGTGACAGTGGGGCCAATTTTATTTTTGTCTAGTTGTGTGGCCTGACACATCATATTGACTCATCTCTTCTGTGATGGCTTGACCAGACCTTTGTGAGTGTCTGTTTCTGCCCCCAGATGCATTCATTATTTGCTGGCTTGCTGTGAGGGAACTCTTCTCCTCATTCACCACCTAACCATGAGAAGTCAGTCTGTAGTACTGTTGGAGTGCTGTTAATGTCACCAATCTTGATGGAGTGATTCAGTGGGAGCTCCGAGATTGTCATTGCTCAGATGCCTCTGTTTGCCAGTTTCAGCCCAGCACATTTTGATTTCATTGATGGGAGGTGACAGTTAAGCATGGAGGAGCAATGAAAAATCTAAAAATAAGAAAAATACATTGCTTACCACCAAAGATTTTTTAGCCTCAGATTTCAGCCACACCTCACCCACCTCCAACATGGCTTCTTCCCCCCATAGGCCCTGCCATGAGCCTCAGACCTCTACTCACCGATGAACATATTCTGGCAAAATTGCAGGCATTTAAGGCCAAGGTGGCTTCTTCACTTCATGTGGTGAAATCAGAGGTGGCTACCCTTCAAGTAGAGAACAAGGACATGAAGGGGTCTCTCACTGATTTGTCTGAGTGGACAGATGCTATCAGTGACTTGATTTTTCATATGCACCACAGACAGCTACAACTCAATGCTAAATGAAGTGATTTGAAGAGGAGGATCCAAAGGTAAAATCTGTGCCTTTAGGATTGACACTGGGCACGGAAGGCCAAGACATTTCTGAATTTATTGACAAATTTAATAAGGAAATACTGAACTTCCCCACCGAGCAGTCCCTCTATATGGAAAGAATCCATCGGGCTCTTGGCCCTAAGCCAGCTTCAGATGCTTGGCCACACTCAATTAACATGCTAATCTTAAGTTTTCAGACCAAAGAATGAATTTTATCGGCAGCCTTGTGGAAAAAAGTTACACAAAGGGACAACATATAATTAATTTTGATCAGGACTATGCCCTGGCAGTCCAGGCTCAGAATGGCATACTCCTCAAGCTTAAAAAAACTGCAAGCAGCTGGACTCAAATATCAGATGCCGTGTCCTGCCAAGCTCAGGGTCCACTACCCAAAGGGTGTCATACTGTACCATAGAGTACAAGAGGCGCAGATGTATTTCCAGCACTGGGGTTATAACATTCTCCAACAACAACAGCAGCCTGCTCATAGATGGGGTGGACATGACTCCAGGAACACCTTGGATGGCCCTCTGTCTAAAGCCACATCAGATATGTGCCTTACCATATCAGAAGCAGCTCAGCAACAAACCCTAGAGACCTTACAAACTATCAAGTACATCCTAAAGCACTTGCAAAAGATTTCAAGATCAAAAGGAAACTAGGATTCTCCTTTTCTTCCTGAACTATTTGGACTTCATATAACCTGCTACTTGAATTAGTAACTATAGGTTGATGCGCATGTTCTGGAAAATTTGTTATGTGGGATATATGTTGTCTGGTTAACTGACTGGCTGGATTAGCTTTTTGGCAAATTTGTTTTTGATTCTGTAATGGTTGCCTTGGCCATATCCAGAGACTCTTGTATTAACTTTTCTATTTTGGACAGGCCCAGGCACCACTGCATAAGTCCTCCGCCAGTTGCTCTCTAGCACCAGCTCCATAATTACAAGTCCTTTTTAAGACTGCTAAATGACTGATTTTGGTATGCCCGTGGAGTTCTCCACCACAAGCTCGGGTAACTCAGGGTGGGCTTGGGGGCTGGTAGTGGTGGTGGGGGGGGGGCCTCCATCTCTAAACCTTTTTTTTCCACTTTCAAAATTGGTGCAATTGTGCTTCAGAGCTAGTCAGGTGTGTGGCGGCTTCGGGTCCATCTAGGCATAGGCTCCACTGCAATTACTTGGGGTACATCCTTATCTAGATAATTGATTGTGTGTGAAATTATGCCAGCTATACTTCTCCCTGCAGTTTACTTAAGTCCTCAGAGAAAGATGAGGATAATCCTAAAGCACATGGGTTGTGGGGGGTGGCAGGTGACCCTAGGTCAGGGAATCCTCCTCCATGGGGTTGACCATCTTGGGCCTGTTCAGGTGTCCCTGGGCCCATGCAAGGGAGCAAATAGCAAAGTAATGCTTCCTCTGTACCTGTCAGGTTCTTCTGCTGACAGAGGGGGGTCTTGGAGCACATCCAGGCAGTCTCATTGACCACAGATGGTTCCTGGATGGAGAGTCAAGTGGTATAGTGGGCAAGTTCAATAGCAGCATGTATCTGGATGCCACAATAGCCAAGGTGCACCCAGAATGGGGGCCTGGATCTGGCATCACATGGGGGAGTCCAGGAGCACACATTTTCTATCTGAGTGGCTGGGGGGAGCTGCTCTCCACACCAGGGACTCTCCTCCCATAATGAGAGTCGGCCTATATCATTTTCAGCATGTTCAGGCTTCTCCCTGGCTCCTTAGTTGATAGCGTCTTTAGATCACAAACCCCCTCATTTCTTGGCTCCATGCTGCTCCCTAGATCCTCCTCCTATGGACTACGTTCCATCGACAAAGCCTTACTTTGTGTGCCGAGATGTAAAACCCCAAAGGGATCTTGTGCTTTTTCCCACTCTGCCGCGCAGCTCTGGAACTCCTTTCCCCTAGGTGTCCAGCAGTCTCCGACTCATGCCGTCTTTAAAAAAGAACTTTGCAATTTCATATTAAAATCTGTCTTCTGCTCATGGTTTAATCCTCCTTAACACTCTACAGTTTGTCTCAATCTCTCCTCCCCTTCTATGTCAGTATCACAGCACTCCCTTTTACCTCCTCTCATCCTTGCCTTCTTCTCTCTGCTGACCCTTACTATGGCCCTTCATCCTACCACTCTCCTTGCCTACTTGGTATAATTTTTTTTCCGCCTTGTCTTCACTACTCAACCATAGCAATCCTGTTCTTCTCACAGCACTTAGCTCTCTCCCCCCCTTACCCTAATTGCTCTTTTCTTAGTTGCACTTATCCTATATTGTTGTCCTCTCCTGTTTCTCTGTCATTTGGCCCCTAGACTGCCTTGCTCTTGTTTTTGTTTTCCCCACTACTGTAAATGCTTTCCTGTCATATTATGCTCATGTTCTTTAGTGTATGCACTTATTTCCCTGTTTATGTTTCTTGTCTAGTTTCTGCATCGTCCCCTCGTGCTCAACCCTCCATACGATTTCTCCCGTCTTTCCATGCTTCTGTATAGTTTAGCACAATCTATACTAAAAAGTGTATTCTGGGCCTACTTTTATTTACATTGTTTACATGTTACAGCTAGGCTCACTTGCTGTTTTGTTAGTATCTGTGTGCCTGCTTTTATTTATTTTATTTACATGTTACAGCTAGATCACTTACTGTTTGTTAGTATCTATGGTATTGTATTTGCCACCTATTATAAACCCTTTTGTAAATCCATTTCTATTTATCTCAGCATCCTGTAACTGTACTGCTGTATCATCTTCCTTGTAACCTCCCGGGTCGCGTCTGAAAATAGTCTTCTCTATGGCTAGCGCACCCACTTGGTTACCATACACTAAAATAAATAAATAAAGAAAGCTTGGGATTGAACTTTTGTAATCCTTTTGGGCTACCATTGCTGAGCTTCCTGGAATGGTGGAAGGAGGGACTGGTACTCTGGGATTTATTCCTACAGAGTCAAAGATGACCCCCCCCCTTTCTGTGAACCACTTCTTTTATTAATGTCTCAATTCTCCAGCACTCTGCAGGATGTGTCACACAAGTGGCAACTTTATCTTCACTTCATGGGCTACCCTATGCAGAGGGCCCAGTTTTCAACAGGATTTCCCCATCCCAATGCTCCTATCACCAGAGCTGTTGGACAGGAGAGTTGGTATAATCCATACTTCCTTTGTTGGAGGTCAAAGTTGCATCCCAAATGCTTGGTTTTCCCATTGTTCTTATTATTCCATGTATCTGGCCCTGTTGGCCACTGTTCTTAATACTGTCTTCTTCATGTTCTTTCTACCTGACTTTTTACTTGTTTCTTTAGATGTCAACACACATTAGCAGGTATGACTCTGGCACAGTAAGTATTGCCTCTGTGAATAGGTGTGCGGTATATCCCTATGCTGTTGGTACCCAAGCAGGGTCATATAGGAGTACTATCTATTACTCTCATTCTTTTACTACGGCATTTTCCACTAAGATTCTTTCATATAATGTAAATGGGGGGAGGGGCCCTACTAAACATTACAGGTTGCTGTAAATGTTTAAACAACACTTCTCAGAGGTTCTGCTGTTACAGGAACCCACCTATCCCCCACCAAACACAAAACGTTCATAACATTTTGTTAGATATTGTAGAGGCCTCCTCCCATAAAAGTGGAAGAAGGCAAGGAATGGCAATGCTTTTCCTCTGGGGGTACACCCTTTATAATGCAAGATATATTGATTTATAAAAATTTGTTATACTGGTGGGCCATTTATATGAAGAAGTGGTAACCTTTGTTAGTGTCTACCTGCCTCCAGGTTCAGAAAAAGCAGTGGTGAAACACTTTTTTAATAAACTACTGGACATTTCCCAGGGCATGTTAATCATGATACTGAACCCAGCCTTAGATGTTTCTGTCCAGGGTACTCACCAAGCTTCAGCAGCTCAAAAATACTTTAAATCCATAGTCACCCAGTTGGGCTATCTTGATGTCTGGCACCAACTTTTTCCTACAAACCAGGCGTACATGCACTACTCCCCCCATGCACCAGTCAGCGGCTTGACAGTATTACTTTTTTTTGTTACAGAACACCTAGAAAAGATACAGAATATTAATGTGGGACCTAGATTCCTTTCGGACCACTCCCCTAATTGATAGTGATCCTGGGGAAAGAAAGAAAGTCCACCATGTGGAAGTTCAATTTGTCTCTGCTTAAAGACCGAGAGTTACTAGCCCTGTTTCAGGAAAGCGTACATACAATTTTAGCAGAAAATTACATGGGTAATGTTTCCTTAGGTATATTGCGGGACACAGTGAGATCAGTCCTCAGGGGGGTACTTAAAGAATACTCCTCCCATAAAAAGAAAAGGAGGGAACAAAAATATGAATTACAGCAGGCCTTAACAACATATCAGCTTCTATATACTCCGGGGCAGTAGCATACCATATAGCCTAGGTTAAAAGGGACCTGCAGCTTCTTATGGACCAAGAAATACAGTAGAACAGGCCTTCTTTTACTTAAAGCAATATTGATATGAATATGATGCACAGAGCATTTGCAGGTTAGCCAAGCAACTCTGTACACAGAAAAAGCAGATCTTCATTTTACAACTATGAGATCTAACTGGGTACACTTACTAGGGACCATGCAAGTATATGACAGACCGTAGCAGTACTATGGCGAGTTGTACACCCAGGTTGCCCCCCTTCCCCATAACGCAGAAACTTCAAAACAGTTTTTGAATAAGCCCCACCTCTTGAAGTTGTCACTTGAGCTTCAGGTGTGCTTCCTCACTCTCCTCATGCCGGACAAAGTGATGGAGGGAATTACAATTTTGAAAACTAGGAAGTGTGTGGGCCCGGATGGGCTATCAGCAGAATTGTATAAAAGTTCCATGAAAATATTCCTTCCTATACTATACCAGAGATTTACATACATTAAGGAAGGAGATTTTACCCCTCCATTATGGAGATATGCATCTATTTCAGCATTATTGAAGCTGAGGAAGGATCCCTCTCCCCCCACCACTGCCCCATATCAACAGTAAATATTGATTATACATTTTCTACATGGCTTTTGGCCAGGAGATTAGATGCTATGTTGTTTGGCTTATTAGACAAAGACCAGAGGGGGAGGTTGCCTATAAATGGCACACTCATAAGACTGTTTGCTGCACCCTTCTGTTGATAGATTATGTAGAGCAATGCTCCATTCCCATAGTAGCGATGAGTTTGGATGCCAAAAAGGCATTTGAGAGGGTGTTCTGGTCATTCATGTGGGACACCCTGTCAAATGTGGCCTTCCCCAAGGAATTAATACAAGTGTTACAGATTTCATACAGTGATCCTCAGGCTTACGTTAGAGCTTATGAGGCCTTCTCTACCTTCATTTAATTGTCAAGGGGAATGAGGCAGGGGTGTATCCTCTCCCCACTGTTGTTCGCTCACTATCTTGAACTGCTAGCAGCAGCTATTTGACAAGCAGATGGAGTGGAGGGGATCCCCCTGGGAGGGTCGCTCATTTAAAACTGCATTACTTGCGATGATGTGATTTTAACCCTCTCTTCTCCAAAGACCTTGTTACCTCAAACCTGGACATTTATTGAATCTGGGGCCTGTCAGGCTTTAAACGAAATATGCTCAAAACAGAGCTTTTCACTTTTAATTTTACCCCTCATTGGAATTACAATCAGCTTCCCAGTCCAATGGAATAGAAGGGCATTAAAATATTAAGGGATAACAATCACTAAAAACTTCTCTGAATTACGAACCAATAACTCAGCAAATATGGTATGTTCATCAGCAATGGAAGCAACTTCCACTACCCTTCCTAGCTAAAGGAGACACACTATGACAAAATATTCTACCCAGCCTGCTTTACTTTCTACAAATCCCACCAACAGTACCTCATAAGAGTTATTTCCAATACTGCGATACTGTTATTTCTAGATTCCTGTTGGGGGGAGGACACCCCCATATAACATATTCTGTGCACCGGCTCCCCAAGGCCCGAGATGAACTTCATTTGCTGCACATATTAGCTGCACAAATGTGTATAGTATGCTGTTGGATAAAGCCATACTATCAATCGCAGTTGAAGAGGATAGAACTTGTCTTAAATGACCTTGACAATACTGACAAGTATTTGTTTTCCAACCCCTTAACATCACTGCTGTTAGCCAGTTGTATTACATATACAGCCTTCCCGTTGCTACTGTGTATTGGAGGATTTGCTGTTGGCAGTATCTTCCAGAGTTTTAAGATCACCCTGAAGACGTATATATTTGGTCTTGCCTTCTCAGGCTATTTATAGATTTACTGAGATGGTTTAAATAATAATGATCATATGATTATTTATGATGGCCACTGAAAGTTTTTTCTGACAAACTCTTACACCTGTTCATTGGGGTTTTAAATAATTGTATTGTTTTTAACTTTATGTTATTTGTATTTAAATTTTATGTTTTAATTTATACAAGCACTTTGAACATTTGGAATTGTGCACTTTCATAAATAAATATTTGATTGATTGATTGGTTCCCAAGGAGGAGGTGGAATGGTTTAGGGCAGTAGCGTATGATTCAGTATTTCCACCTAATACTATGGATGCAAGTGTCAAACACTGTGGGGGGGGGGGGCCAAAGGTTTAAAATATAGGCACTACTTTTGCACTGCTGAAGGGATATGCCCCTACCAGGATTAACAACAAGAATTATCTCTCCTTAGGAAAGCACATTTTAGATACCTGCAGCTTAGATCCTATTTCACGAGGAAAGAGTCAGCTTTCCAACACTTCCCTGAAACCCATTCCACTTTATATACTTTATTCCAGGACCCTCAAAGAGGGATAAACTGGTCTCATATGATAGGCTCCTTGTCTAGAGGATTTGTAGAACTGACCCCAGAATACACCATTACAATGCTGGAAAAGTGGAATGCCTTATTGCAAACATCCTATGACACAGACCGCTGGTTCAAATACTCAGCACATAGCCACAGAGTCACATCCTCAACACAATGGTGCAACTTTGCTTGGAAGTGCAGGGTGTGCTATTTTTGTACCCCTGCTATCCAGGCCACATACATGGGCCCTCAAAAGGGTGTTTGTTGGAGAGGATGCTGGGAGGGTAAGGAAAATCATACCCATATATTCGGGTCATGCCCCTTTCTGGAACCAAATAAACATGGACTTAAATGCTATTTTCCCACAACATTTGCTGACTCCATCTTTAGTACTTTTGGCTATCCCGAGTGGGGGTATGGGGATCCACCTTAAAATTATTACTAACGTTCACAGTGGCAGCTAAGAAAGTAATCACCCATCTCTGGCTAATGGATAAAATACCTATGAGGGGGGCCTGGCATACAATGGTTAACACCATATACAGAATGGAGTTATTTATTTACACACTGCATTGATTGCAGGAAAAAGGGGAGGAATTGTGGTGTTGTTGAGTCTTTTATTAATCCAAGGACAACCCAGACATTATTCTATGGTCGTATACTGTACTGTTGCTGATATATTCAACCATTACATCTTTCTATGTTTCTGGTATTATTTGAACTTCTGTGTATTTCAGTTTAATATACAGGTGTGTGTACCTTCTCTGTATACCTTTAAAGCAGTTGGATGTTTACATCTCTGCTTTCTGTACTGAAAATTATTTTAATACAATATACATTTAAAATAAAAGAGTCTGTAGTACTGTTCTTGTGTCCCTGTCCAATTGAGCTTTGGAACTGGTTCTGATTAGCCAGTCATCCTGGCATGGTATTGCATATATGTCTTGCTCACGCAGCATTGCCACAATCACCACCAATATTGCACTGAAAACCCTTTGTATGGATGCCAGCCCAAAGGGCAGTGACTGGTACTGGAAATGTTGTCCCATGATATGGAATCATAGGAACTGGTAATGTGAGAGACAAATGGGTATATGAAGGTAGGCATCTTGGAGATTGATACAGGCGAGGAAGTTCCCTTGCTTAAATACCTTTAGTGTTGACCTGATGGTCTCCATCTTAAATTTGAGTGGTCGCACAAACTGATTCAAAAATGTTATGCCTTGCACTGACTGTAGGGCTCCCATTTTCTTTGGGACCATAAAGAAGACAGAGTAGATCCCCTTTCCCTCCTCTGGTACTGGTTATATGATCTTGCTTGACTGCAATTTGTTTAGTATGAGCTGTACTTCCTGGGGTTATGCCTTTTTCTTTGCTACTGTGGAGCTGACTAGTGTATCCTGGAATGGTCTCTTCTTGAATTTGCTCACACAGTCCAGCACTAGGACTTCTCTTACCCATCTATCTGATGTTATTGACCACCACTTTACTTTGAACTGTGATAGACATCCCCTTGTTGGAGGGACATGTTCTGTCTGTGCCAGTAGTGTGGGAGGTGTACTTGGAGCATAGTCATTGTTATAATTGTTGTTACTTCTTGAGTTAAAGCTATTGAATCTTTCACTCCCTAAATGGCCTTTGTTCTTGAATTTGGTGTTGTTACTGAAGGAGAAGGATGACCTCTGATTGTGAACTTTGCCACTATTGTTGGAATTACATCTTTTATTTTGCTGGTACCCGTCATTAGGAAATCCACTTCAAAAGGATGGCACGCAGGGCTACTTTGATTAATCTTCTGCTAGGTTTTTTCCTTCCTCCATCATTTTCAGAAACTCTTCGTGGCCCTTGCTAAATAGTTCTCCTCCTCCTCTGAATGGCTGTTTTTGTAGCAAGGTCTGGGAGTTGCTGTCCACCTTCCAGAGTTTTAGCCACTGTGATCTTCAGGCCCTGTTGGCTACTGCTACTCTTCTTGCATTTAATTTCAGCGCATCCACTGCCACATCTACCAGATATTTAGCCATCTGTAGAGCACAGTCCACCAGGTCATCTTCTAGTTACTTTGGAGCTACTGTTGTAGCTATATCCTCCATCCACCTGATCTGGACCCAAGTAGCATAACTTGCTGTGTCAGCTACTCTCTCTGTTCATCCCACTACCTCTAATGTTTTCTTGAGCATCCCCTCCAGTTTTCTGTTGGTCAGATCATTCAAGGTTGCTGAGTCTTCTGCTGGAAATACTGTCTTTTTGCTCAGTGTTGCAATCTGCATTCCACTGTGAGAGGAATACACCACAATTTTAACTTGTCTTCCTGGATTGAATACTTTTTGTCTAAAGATCTCTGCTCTGGCATGCGGGAGGGCTCAGTCACTTCCCATTCCTTAGCAAGGATCTCCTGTATAAACAAGCAAATGGGAAAATAGTCTGTTTGTTTATTCTTTGGCTGAATCATGGAATCCAGCTTATTCTCTGGATGTGGGGGTGGGGGAGCTCAAACCCCATGGTAGTTTTGATAGATTTCATTCACTCTGGGATATTGCCAAATGAACAATGTTTAGAGGTGAAGAAAGCTTCTTCTTCCCTGGCTTCCTCCTTTGCATCAGACTTGCACTCCAATTTATCTCCTGGGTCTATCTCTCCCTCATCATTGGGTGCTGGGACCCTGGATTCCAGCTGTGGCTGTGATGGAAATGTTAATACTGATTCAAGGTTGGAAGGAAGCACAGCAAGAGGGATGGAAGGATTTTGAGGCTGTGTTGGCCCTTGGGGTTCAGTATTAGACATGGCCCCCAAGCGTTGCATCATTTTCAACATGAATGTCTGTGCATCATGTCTGACATGGCGTGCTGGGTTTAGATCATGAAAATGCTGTTGGATTCATATACCATTGCTGCTGGCTTATGGTCTCCATGACCATGGATGATGCTTTCAGACATGAGGTTTGTTCATTGGACAGCTTGGAATCCTCCAGGTCAGGGGGGGGGCAGCATCGGCCCATTTGATGTGGAAGGAATGGCACATTGCAGATGGCACACTTCCTGTCCTTGGTCACCTGTCAGAACAGAACAGAGTGAGACACAGTGTGTGGCCATTAGCTATACACTGTCAGTCTGTAACCTGACACCATAAACTAATTCCTGCATCCAGATGTGGGACTTAGAGTAAGTGACATATGAGATGTATTCCCAACCTCCATGCAACCATAGTTGGGGACAAGGTGGACAGACCACTCTTATCGGGGGGATGGTATCACATATCATGTGAAATGGAATCAGTACATAGGCCTGTTGGTCCTGGGCCTCTATACTTATAGACTTAATTAGTGTATCATATGCATCCAATTGCCATGCAGAGTGGTGCTGACCAGGATGCAATGCGGTGTCCCAAGTTACTGCATGACAAAAGGAATTAACTGCACTGAAATTGTCTTGTTTACCACAGTAACTCTACTGTAATATGCTGCAGTTCTACGATGCATCCTGGCTGGCACCACTATACATATCATCCTTTGAGGGGTACAAAATGGCCCTCTTCCTGGCTGCTACTTTGAAAATGACCAGCACAAGTGAGTACCTTCACTCACGTCCTGCCCAGCTGTAGCCCTGAAGGAATGAATTCACATACAAGATGGCCACTGGAAGTGACATAGTTCCTTCACTTCTGCAGCTCTAGCTCCCCCCTCCCAGCCATTGGCCTTTAAAGAAATCAAGCCTCTCTGGCATGCCATCATGTACTGTCACACATGTGCAATGATGCAAAGGTTCATCATGCAGCATTGCCCTAACCAGGACTTAACAGTATGACCCAGGATAGTGTGAGGGGATTTCTGGTGGGTGGCTTCATGCTACTGCACAGTTGAGTAGAGAGGTAAAGTAGTAACTCTCAACTTCAACATGGCCACCAGTGGTAGACAGAAAGTGGTAATATGCAACGCAGTGAGCATGCATCATGCAGCACCTGCAGCCGTGTGCATGCAAGCATTGGTGACACTGGAGCATGAACAAGAGTGTCATGGGTGTGTCACCACAACGTGCATGACATGGCACATATGCACAATGCAGGACACTAGTGCCCAGAGTAGAAAAAAGATCAATTAATATGGCCACCAGCTTACCCGTTCAGCTACACATGCAAGCATGGACGGTATCAAGCATGCCATTACTGAACATTTTGGCAAGTATAGTCATATGTTTTCTGGACACTCCTGTCTTTTTTACACTAGATGTCCTGCATGCTTCTTCTCTCTCTCTCTGCAATGAGCCTCATTAGGAGGAGAATAGGAGAGCAATGTCATGCCCCTAAGCCTTTTCACACAGGGGCTTAGGGAGAATGCCATGCGCAGCCTCGTCCGCCAGCACTGAATGCCCTGCTGCTTCAAAGAAATGTTCAGGGGACTACAGGAGCCATGGAACAGTACACAGTAACCACTGAATTCAGTGGTTTCAGGAACACTAACGCTCATGCCACTCCCACTTGGGAGGGGGCAGCGTGTGAGTGTAAGACATGAAACCAGAGCACAAAACTTAAAAATTCTAAAAGCACATGAAAAAGAAAATAGAAGAAAGTTTGACAAAATAACTATAGGCCTAGTCAGAACAGTCTAACCAAGACCAACACCAATTCCTGAGTCGTGAGCTATCAGAATACAGTACAGTCACAGATAAGACAGGGCAATTATAAGGAAATTAATTAATTTGCCAGAAATGGCTAGATTTCAACAGAAATAGAAAGGTCACAAGGGAGTTCTTATCATAAAAAGCAATTCTCTACTATAATAAAACGCTTAAAAACACTAGATAGACACCAATTATGTTTTAACTTTATTGTTTTCCAGTTACTTTTTTTTCACTTTCACCTGCTATTGGTCTACTAAGTATTTTAGGTAATGCAGCAATTATTTCACCAAATCTTTCAAAATGTATCTGACTCCCCCTGCTAACCACATAATTGCTGTTTGTGACATCACAGTCTGCTGTCATGGTGAGCATAATGATGTCATAAACAAAGACAAAGCAAAGGATTATGGGAGCACAGAGAGCTTAAGTGGGATTGAAATTTTATCTGAAGTCACATGTGCATCATCAGCATATCAGGTGAACATAACTCAGTCAGTAAGGAACTGGAGTGCTGTGGATATATACAACACTTAGTAGAAACCAGAGAGACTGCACAAGCAACTACTGACACTGGAGTGGCCTATTCTGCAAGAGATATGCAGCAAACTGGCATGAGTCATCTGAGAAGCCTTGGCTAAGGGACTGTCCCTACACATCAAGGTGATATAGGACATCTTTTTCTATAGATGTGGTGCAAGGGACATTTGAGGAGAAAATGCCAAAACCCAGCAGATCTCAGAAAGGTAAACATATAGAATAGTGGATAGGTGGCCATCCACAAAAAGGCGGTGTTTCCATCGAGGGTATTGATGACATCATAGAGACCTTGACAGCAAAGCTCGAGAGGTCTCACTGATGTCATCAACTGCCCTAGATGGAAATGCATACTTAGTTGTGGATGGTTACTATGGCTGTCCGTGTCCAAACTTTCTGTGAAGCGCTCACCCAACCACTTGCTAAGTGCCACTGTCATTTTTCTCTGATTTTTTTTGTGTAGAATTCAGTTTTCTCCCAGGTTGCAGGACAAGCTAAAAAAGTTGTTTTGCTATTGATGTGGTGTGAGAAAGTACAGTTATGTAAGAACTTACCGTAATAGTAGATCTTTGAGAGGAGTTCTTGCAGCAGGCAACACCGGTAGGACTGAAGCCATCAGGCACCAGGACAACATGGAAAACATCTAGCTAGCAGTCAACAGCAGGGGACTGCCCTCACTGATGTCAGCACACTGATGTCTGCCTATCCTATGAAAGGGACGGTCTCCCAGATCTACCTCAGTTCTCCCTCTGGAAACCCCAGTGCAGAAAGCAAAAAAAAAAAAAATGGAGAACCGAGGCAGTTCCTTAAGGCTGAGGAAAAGCAATGAAACTGCAAAGGAGAAGAAGCAAACGGAGGAAGAAGGGAGGAGGGAGGGAAAGCTGTGCCTGTTGCAAGAGCTCCTCCTGAAGACCTACTGTTATGGCAAGTTCATACGTAACTGTACTATCTTACTTCGAGGGGCCTCTTACAGCAGGCAACACCAGTAGGACTGAGTCCCAAGCAGTGCCAGAAGTGAACTTAAGTCAGCCGGGAGGAGGCAAAAACAGGCAACACAAGGTCATTCATGATAGAAGGCCCTGAAGGACAGCTAGTCCAAAACTAGTCCTGCATCTGGAGGCAATATCCAAACTGTAGTGCCGGATAAAGGTGTGAACCAAACAACAAGTGGCAGCTGTACAAATGGCTGCAGTGGACACATTTCTGAAGCAGTTGGTAGAGGTTGTCATACGTTTGGTAGAGTGGCCCTTAACTGCCCCAGGCAAGGGCTTGTCGTAGTTATGGTAACAGTACACAATGCAATTTGCCAACCATTTAGACACTGTTTCAAAATGGGTGCCCCTTCCCTCTTAGGGGCAAAGGAAACAAACAACTGATCAGTCTTATGAAGGTGTTGGGCGCCATTAGTGTAATAACATAATGCCCTGTGAACATCAAGAGTATGCAACAAGGCCTCCCCTTGATTAGAATACTTAGGGAAATAAACTGGAAGGTGGAGGGATTGGTTTAATGTAAACTCAGACACCATCTTAGGAAAGAAAGGGTTGGTATGCAGATACACCCTCTCTTTGTGAAAAACCAAATAAGGCTCTGTACAGATCAGAGCCTGAAGCTCAGAAATCCTTCAAGCAGAAGTAACAGCAGCTAAAAATTATGCTTCCATGTCAGAAAGCATAGCTCACAACTCATGGCTGGCTCAAAGGGAGGTAGAGTGAGCTTTTCCAAAATGAAAAGAAGGTCCCAAGGCAGGACAGGGTCCCGAATGAGAAGTTTCAACTGTAGAATGACCCGCAAAAATGTGCAGGAGAGGTCCAGTTGGGCAACAGCCTTGCTCTCAATAGGTGCATGGTACACAGATATGGCTGAATGATGCACCTTTAACAAAGAGTACCCCAGGCTGGAGTCTGAAAGGGAGAAAAGGTGAACTGGAAGTTCCACTGCCAGCAGCTGAAGCAGAGGGAACCAAATCTGATGTGGCCAGTAGGGGGCTATGAGAATTATCTCTGCCCCCTCCAACTGGAGTTTTAGAAGAACCCTCTGCAGGAATGGAAAAGGGAGGAAAGGCATACAGGAACCTCCATTTCCAGGAGAGGGACAATGTGTTGCACTGGAAAAACTCCAGGCCCTGGATTGAGCGAGCAGAAAAGTGACAGTTTTGCGTTGAGTGTAGACGCAAAAAGGTCCAACTCTGGGCGTTCCCACCTGTTGAAGAGATCTTCAACTACCAAGGCAAGAGTTCCAACTCATGTGCCCTTGACCTGGACGAACTTAGACTGTTGGCCAGGGCACTTTGGATGCCTGGAACATGGATGGCTGAGAGTTCCAAGTCATGCTCATTGGCTCAGTACCAGGCTTTCACGGCTTCCTGACAAAGAGGATAAGAGTGAGTGCCCCCGTATTTGTTGATGTAAAAGACTACAAACATGTTATCTATCTGCACAAGCAGCTGGCCTGGAAGAACTGACCTTATCTCCTGCACATTGATGTGAAGATGCTGTTCTGACTCAGACCAAACTCCCTGGGTCTGAGTGATCTCCTAGGTGAGCTCTCCAGCCCAGCCCTGAAGCATCCATGATTAGGATCTTCTGAGGGGATACCGAGTGGAAAGGAACCCCTATCAGGAGGTTGACTGGGTTCTGCCACCACTCCAAATCCATCTTACTGTTTCAGAAACCAACACCGGTTGTTCCAAATTGTCAGTGCATTGGTCCCATGGGCTCAAAGGGTCCACTGAGGAACTCTCATATGCAGGTGGGCAAGGGGAACCATAGTTATGGCCACCATCATGTGCCCCAGTAGATGAAGAAACACTCTGGCCAGAACCTGGCAACTGGAAGAGAACAGCCAGGCCTGTACTCTCAAACAATCTGCCCTGTTCTCCAGCAGGAAGACATTGCCTCAGGATGAGTCCAAGACCACTCCTATATACTGGAGGCATTGGATCAGGGACAGACAAGACTTTGGCAGTTTGATAATTTACCCCAAGAGTTGGAAGAGCCAAAAGATGCCTTCTAGGGTCTGCAGCAAACTATCCCTAGAGGGGGCCATCAGTAGCCAATCATCCAGGTAAGGGAACACATAAAATCCCTGTCTCCTCAGAGTCACTGCCACCACTGCTAGGCACTTGGTAAAGACTTGAGGTGCCAAGGAAAGGCCAAAAGGGAGGGCCCAGAACTGGAAGTGGTCCCCCTGAAAAACATAGAAACATAGAGGTTGACGGCAGATAAGGACCGCAAGGCCCATCCAGTCTGCCCATTTCTTTTTCTAGCTTATAAATGTGCCATCGGTCTTTGCTCTGTCAGTGGCCTATCTATTCATACTCATCTGTATTGCTCCCTTATGCCTATCCCATGCCTGTTTGAAGCTCTGTACTGTATTCATAGCCACCACTTCCTGAGGTAGGCCGTTCCATGCATACACCACTCTTTCTATGAAAAAGAATTTCCTCACATTTCCCCTTAATCGGCCTCCCTCTAATCTCATGCTGTGTCCTCTTGTCCTGCTATTTTTCTTATATTTAAACATGTTAGACTCTTTCACCTTGTTAATGCCCTTAAGGTGTTTGAATGTTTCGATCATATCACCTCTCTGCCTCCTTTGCTCTAAGGTATACATATTGAGCTCTGTTAATCTGTCCTCATATGTCTTCTGATGCAGTCCCTGCACCATTTTGCTGCCCTTCTCTGACTGCCTCAATTTGGTTAATATCCTTGTGAAAGTGTGGCTCTCCAGTACTGCACGCAGTACTCAGATGGGGCTTCAATCCAGTGTCTTGTAAAGAGTGATTATTACCTCCTCTACGACTTGTGATACCCCTACTAATACACCCTAACATCCCCCTAGCCTTACCTACTGCTTTAGAGGTCTACTTGGATGATTTCAGGTCATCGGTGATGATGATGCCCAAGTCTCTTTCTTCCTTTGTGACTGCCAGCAACTCCCCTCCCAGTCTATAGGTGGCTTCAGGGTTTCTCTTACCTATATGCATGATCTTGCATTTCTTTGCATTAAATCCCAGTTGCCACTCTTCTGACCATTTTGCTAGTTTATTCAGATCTCTTCTCATTCTGCCCACCCCATCTGAATCATCTACTATGTTGCAGATCTTGGTGTCATTGGCAAACAGCCAAGCCTTACCCTCTAGTCCATCTGCAATGTCACTAATGAAGATATTGAAGAGGACTGAAACAGAAACAAAGGAAGCGGTGGTGGGGCGGGAAAACCAGGATATAGAGATAAGCATTCTTCATATCTGGGGAACAGAGCCAGTCTCCCTAGTGAATGAGTGGTAACAGCCCCTGAAGGGTCACCATCCTGAAGGGCTTATACTCAATGTAGCGGTTCAGTTGGCTTAAATCCATGATTGGATGCAGATCCTCTGTTTTCTTGGAGACTAGAAAGAAGTGTGAGCAGAATCCATTTCCCCTTTGACCTGGGTGAATGGGTTCTATGGCGTCTTGTGCAGGAGTGCCTGACACCTGGCCTGGATGAGGGATGAGGGCTTGCGGGTAATGGGAGAGAGAGGAAGGGATTTCCAAGGGGGCTCTAGAAACTTGAGGGTGTGACCTCCGCTTGATGATCTAAAGTACCCATTTATCTGAGGTTACAGTGCACCACCCATTTTGGTATAGGGAGAACCAACCTCCAACTACCTCTCCCAAGGCCTCTGCTGGAGGGGAGGGGTCAGACAAGGAGTCAGGTAGTGGATCCTGGGGTGGGCATAGCAGCTGAGGGTGCTCTGGGGGCCCTGGGATGGATGCTGTGGAAGGCAGGGTGGTTGCCTTGTGTTTAAAGAGGCCTTTTGATTGTTGGCCCTTGGTAGGCTGGTGGGAGGTCTGGCAAAAGGGCTGACGCTGGGAGTAGAGTGGCTGGGAGCAGTACGTGGAGTGTACTGACCTCAGGGCCTTACTCAATTCCTGCAGGTGGGAAATGATATCCTGGGCATCTCCCCCAAACAAGACCAAGCCCTGAAAGGGGGCATCCATAATCTTGGCCTGAACATCAGGCACAAACCTGGACACCTGGAGCCAGGAATGATGGTGAATGCAGACCCCTGCTGCCGCCCCACGACCAGCAGCATCGACCGTGTCCTAGGTTGCTCTGAGTATATGAGTGCCTACATCAGATCCAGACTTAAGAGGCTGGGCTAACTGGGTTTTGGTGGAATCATTGAGGAGTGCTGCCACCAAATCTCTTGCCTAATCCCAAATGGCATTCTGGTACTGCACCATATGGGATAAATAGTTCTGCGCCCAAATGGCCAGGGTAGTAGAAGGGTAAACTCACTTGCCCAACTGGTCCAGCTGGTAGGATTCCATGTCTGAAGGGTGGGTGTTCAAATGTTTAGGCTTCTTTGTATGGTCGTGGGCAACATTCATGACCACTGAATCGGCTGTGGGTTGCTCAATATAGAAGGGCTTGCCTACTGGTGCGTGGTAGAGGCGATCTGCCTTCTTAGCCAAGGCCAGAGTGGAAGAAGGGTGATTCCACGTTACCTTAGTTACATTATCATATGCCTCAATCAAGGAGGGGGACCATCAAAGTAAGGGTATCTGACTTGTGCAAGTAAATTGCCAGGCGACAGAGTTCTGGGTTAAGTTCCTCAGTATCCCATCCCATCAGGGAATGGATATGGTGCATCACATCCATGAAGGAAGCATTCTCTGGGGGGAACTTGAGGATCTCTTTAGCCCACCCCTGAGTATCAGAGGAATCCCCAGAGCCCTCTGACAACTCTGATGAGGAAGAGGAGACATCTCCCGAAGGGTCACTCTCTGGGATTGGCTTCAGTGGGTAACGGTCCTCAGTGCATGGGAGGGAGGCTCCTGTATTACTCCTAGAAGTTTCATAGTATGGGAGTTGCTGGGCTTAGTCCGGCCCAGATCTCTAGGAGGGGGTCCTGGGGGGGTGGAGAAGGAGGCTTTCTAGGAGTGTCCTTGTCCTTCATAAAGGCCCACCAGGTTATGAATAAGGCATTGCAATCCATCAGAGGAGGAGGATTGTACAGTGGATAATGTTAGTGAGGTGGAGGGTACTGGTACATCAGTGGGGGAGGCAGCATAAGGTGCCCTGGCATCGGTCCAGCAGGCATCAGCTGGGGATCTCTAGGAGGGCCAGTAGGCAATGGCTGAGGTGCAGAGTGGGGCAGAGGCAATGACAGTTGAGGCATCATTGGTGTAGGTGTCGGTGGAGCCGGCACCAACTTAGAAGGTGAAGGCTGGCACTGGTACAGAGAAGGAGTGGATGTAAGCCCCAGAGGAGAGGCTGGTGCCTGTGAGGGGGAGTTTCCCTGAGACAGGAGCAGAGGTGTCACCTGCATTGAGGAAGAGGCAAGTGCCTGCTCTGGGTGGTGTCTGGGAGGGCTGGCACCAGCCCCAGAGTTGGAAACTGACAAAGGCCTTGACCGGGGGGGTGATGGGTGGAGCTCTTCCACAGGAGGAGCCAGCCCTGATCGAGTCACCTGGCTGAGGACCCATGGGGACTAAGGGTCTGAGCATCAGGAGCTGGGATGCAGGGGAAGAGTTCTGCTGCTCTGAAGAGCTGCCGCCCATGACAGAGATGAGGGCAGGCGGCAGAGCCACTGGCAAGTCAGAGTGAGTGGGGGCTACTGAGGCTGGAGCGGCCCCCCACCCATGGGAGGAAGACCCTGAAGCAGAGGCCAGTTTATGTGGTGACCACTAGCGAGAGGCAGACTGAGCATGGTTCCAGTGCTTGTGCTGTCCACTAGATGACTTCTCCTTCTGGGAAGAAGAAGAAGAAGAAGACAAAGCCCCAGAGGTAGGGGAGGTACAAGAACTTTTAGCCTGAAGCTCCTTGTCCATCACAGCTAATTTTTGCTGAAGCAATTGGCTTTGTGGGGTCTTCAAGCAGCATCTCTGTGTGACCTGGTTGAAGTCCTAGCAGTGCTTGCAGGCCTCGGTGTCATGGTTAGGGCCTAAGAAGAGGAGACTGGAAGAGTGGCCATCCTTGGCAGGTATCTGATTGCTGCAGGCACACTTTGTAGGCTGGTCAGAAGATGAAATTGGAGAAGAAGATATAAATGAGAAGGAAAAAACTCAGAAATTCGATGTTGCGGACACTGAAAGAAAGAAATTGCAGGTAAAATGTTGAGAATAATAGTGGTCGACTGAAACAGGTGTTCATGCAGGTTCGACATGCGCAGGTTGATGGTGGGAAAAGAACTGAGGTAGGTCTGGGGGACTACACCTTTTATAGAATAGGCAGATGTCAGCGTGCTGATATCAGTGGGGGTAGTCTCCCACTGTAGACTGCTAGATAGAAGTTTTCCATGTATTCCTGGTGCCTGATGGCTTCAGTCCTACCGGTGTTGCCTGCTGCAAGAGCCCCCTTGAAGTAAGATCGATAGTACAACTTTTTTGACCTTGGAACTGTCCTACAAGAATTTGAAAGCCACTGATTTACTTCCACAATAAGCTCTAACCATATACTATAAAACTGTTAATCAAAAGATGACAGGAGCAGGGAAGTTCCAACAGGGCCTAGTAAAGGAGCACATTGGAGCCCTGGAAGCAAGACATTCCTACACTGTGACAGCTGTACCTCAAACCATCCAAGCTGTGAAGAAAGCAAAACACCGGAAAAAAATGATGAGCCCTCATCTGAAGTAAAGGTAGATATCGAAGTAATGCCCACATGGGCATTGCTGGATAGTGACTCTTAAGTTACTATTGTAGTCAAAGATCCCTATGACAAGTTTCTAAGTAACATACCATTGAAGCCTCCAGAAGGACTAGATGCGTGGAGTTTGAGCAATGAAACTTATCCATATCTAGAAGTAATCCGTACCTGGATCACATGTCTGAAAATGTGACTGGAGTAGAAGAACCCATTAAAATCTGTACTTTGGTATGTCTTCAGGCCAAACTGTATGATGGCATACTGGTCATTACTGGAACCAGTGAAAACTTGTTTGGGTGACTGATATAGTTACATGAAGAAAAAAGAGAAACAAACTCATAGAAAAATGGTGAATTTACATTGGCTGGTCCACAGAGCTTATGCCAAACATGCAAAGAAGCAACCTAATCAAGATGATGACCCTGGTGGTATTGTGTGGCATTGGGACAGTAAGGAATTGGTCCTGCCACTGAACTGTGAGTGTCCCTTTTGAGATATGGTCCGATTGAAAGAAAATGCCAAGAAGCAGTTATTAATGAATGACACCCCAGCAGAACATGGTTTGTCCAACGGATTGCTCATAAAGCCAAGTATTTTGCCCAAAACTGACCATGCTTCTGTCCAAGGAATAACTATGCATGTGAAAAAAGTTACTGAGCACAACATCATCATGTGCAAGTTGGGGGGGTGGGGGCCTTGGCACAGGTATACAGTGCTAACATTGTGGCTCAACACAGGTTGATCTTAACAGCCACAGTTACTGGAATTGATCCAAACTTGTTTGATTTTGCACAGAAACAGAATTTTTTGGAGAAAAGGACCACCTGACCCATCCAGTCTGCCAGAAGTTCCTTGTCTAATATGCCTCCTCAGACCCTACGTGGTCTCCAGCAACACTCATGCCTCCTTGCTTCATTTCTAATATACCCTTATATTTATCCTGGTCATGCTTGAAGCCCCCCTACTGTTTAAACTCCACCACCGCTGCTGGCAGTCTAGTCTAGGCATCTACCACCCTTGGTAAAGAAAACAGCCCTCTTGAACCCCCCCAGCTTCATTGCATGTCCCCTGGTCCTAGTGCACTTTCTTAATTAAAAAAGACACACATCCCTACACCCTGTGCACTATTACATCACAACTCTCTCTCTCAACTCTTCCAGGGTGTACATTTTGAGATCTCTTAGTCTTACCTTGTAGGGCTTCTCATACAAACTCATCACCCTTTCATTTACCATCCTCTGGACCACCTACACCCTGTCTATGTCCTTTCTAAGGTCCTTTCTAAGGTGTGGTCCCAAAATGGGACACAGTACTCTGGCAATAATACCTTCCTTCTCCTGCTACTGATACCCCACCCCGTATGCATCCCAGTATCCAACTAGCTCTACCCACTGCCTTGTCACACTACCCTGCCACACACAGGTCCTCAGATATAATAGCTCCAAGGTCCCTTTCCTGTCTAGTGACTGTCAGTACCTTCCTCATCATCCTATACTCAGTGCGCACATTCTGTGCCGTAGGTGCATGATTTTGCACTTTTTGTCATTGAACTCAAACTGCCATGTTCTTGACATCTGCTCACATTTCCCAAGATCCCTGCACATTCTCTCTAACCCCTCCCCCTTCCCTGAGTGTCCACCCTATTGCAGATTTTGGTGTTGTCTGCAGAAAGACATTCCTTCACTTGCAGTTCTTCTGCAATGTCCCCTATGAAGACACTGAAGAGGACTGGTCCCAGGAGTGAGCTGTGTTGTAACCCACTGGTCACTCTCCCATCATTAGAATGAGTACTGTTAACCACCGGCTTCTGTTTCCTATCCGTTAACCAGGTTCTAACTCATTTCCCCATTTTGGATCCAACTCCAAGGCTGCTTAACTATATCAGCCTCTTGTGTGGCACAAAGACAATGGCCTTGCTGAAGTCCAGATAGTCCACATCCACTGGCTTCACATGATCTATTTCCCTGCCCACCCAGTCAAAGAAATCTATCAGATACATTTGGCTTGCCCCCCCCCCCAAAAAAAAAATCTATGCTGCTTGTGGTCTTGCAGCCTACTGGATTCAAGATACTCTAGTAGTGTTTATTTCAGTACAGTTTCCATTAATTTCAGAAACAAGTTAGTCAGGTTATACAAACACCAAAGCAAGGCAGAAAGTTCAGCATATTAAGGTAAGTTTAGTTGAAATCACTGCTCCATGACTGGCCATATCATGCTACTCCCAAACATGTTCATTTCTAGCAAGGTATGGCTTTAAAATTCTGTACATTTCTTTTGAGGCCAATAAAAGGTATCAAATCACCCACTTTGTTTGTCTTTTAATACATACCAGTGTTTCCTTTTCTGTTAGCTTCAATGTTGTCAGTGGGGACTTAAGTACACATATAGGTAATGTGCTCCCCTACTGGAGATAATGATACAGCCCAAAAACTGTGGCCATGGCCTAGAACCCTAGTGACATGAATATTTTGTCCACAGTAATTACTACAGTGTACCTTTGTCAATGCGGTACTCCAAAAATACATGTAAATTCTATTATTCATGTCTCTACGAGAGCCTCCTTGAAAATATTGCCTAGCAGAACTTAGGTAACAGGCTAAAAGAAAAAATACAGCCAACCTTAGCTTGTATGACAGCTTCAGCAGCCAAACCAGTCAATCGTCTAATCTCACACCACAGGATCGCCATATTAACTTTACAGTTCCTCTGGACTGCAAATGGCTTGTGGAAACTTTAATCAATAACTTTAACAAATAACATTTCAAAAATGAAAATGCCTTGAACTTGACTGTAACAACTAGTGGGTGTTAACCTAAACAAGGTTCCCAACCAGACCACTTAAGGAATCACAACAAGCTAGCTTACTGGCCCAACATGCCAAATAAAGGCATTATACTGTGATGCCCAAAGATAACTAATAAATGCCAATACCTGAAAACAATTTGGTAAACATATCTCATTTAAAACCCCATATTCATAAATATAATGGACAATATTCTCCAAAAGGTGTCAGTGACTCCAGGGAGAGGCCCCACTGACAATGTTGGAGCTAACAGAACAGGAAATTCTGGTAAGTATGAAGGAATTTCTCCCTTCTGTATCATTTTACGTTGTCAATGGAGAATTTAGTATAAATGAGTTCTAAGAAGCTCTACAAATCCTTGATAGGGTGGGGGAAAATACTTTCCTATATATGACACATAAGAGTAGCTAAAGGATTCATCTGTTAACCATAACCTGCAAACCTCTGCCCCAAAGGCTGCATTGGTGAAACTCTAGACATCAGGTCAATAGTGCCTTGTGAACGTATGAATGGAGGACAACCTTGCTGCTTTGCAAAGTTCTGACACTGAGGCCTCTGCCCTCTTTGCCAAGGATGCCATGTGTGCCCTGGTGGGGTGTGCTCTGAGCAGAGCAGGGACCTTCTTCTTTTCTGCCACATGCACCTTTGTGATGTAGAATCTTTCCCACCTGGCCAAAATGGCCGTTGATGCCTTTTGCCCCTTCTTATCTGCTCCAACCAGAACAAAAAAGCTTTCTGAATTCTTCTCTTAATTATATCTTGAGCCCCCTGTGCAAATCCTGCAAATGAAATGATTACTCTTTTGGATTTGTTGGCTTCAGACAGAAGGAGGGAAGACAAACTGACTAGTTCACATGGAATGCTGTGGAAACCTTGGGCACAAAGGATGGAACTGTCCTCAGTACTACCTTACTGTTACTACTGTAATGCTGCCTACCTTAGGGTTAGCAGAGGTACATTGGGGTGCCTGCAGCTGCTGCTACAAAATGCGGCTGTCCAGTTGCTAACGGGCCTTTCAAGATCGTGCCATATCTGTCTGGCATTGCATGATCTGCATTGGCTGCTGGTTAAGTGGTATATCTCTTTTAAAGTGGGACTGTTAACCTACAAAGCTCTACATGGGGTGGGTCCAGACTACCTGGCTGAGCTGCTGCATCCACGCACTCCACCAGGGAAAGCCTCTTCGTGGTTCCGAGGGCCAGGTTGTAGACTTCAGTGGACCAGGCTTTTGAGGTAGCTGGCCCAGTCCTCTGGAATTCCCTGCCTAAAGCCTTGAGGGAGGCCCCCTCAGTGGAGGCCTTTAAGAGAGTCTTGAAAACATATTTATTTCAACAAGCATTTGGGGAGTATTAGTAACTCTTTACCCCAGAACATATCCTAAACTGTTTTATTTATAATTATCTATCTATTTATTCTGGTGGTTTTAAAATGGATGGGTTATATGTATTTGTGGTTCTATGTATTGCCTTGTTGTGTTGTAATGGCACCCTGAGCCTCCAGGGAAGGGCACCATAAATAAAGACTACTACTACCAATACTACCTTGACCTTATGCAATTTAAGGTAAGGTTCTCAGTTCAAAAGAGCCTGGAGCTCAACAGTCCTCATGGCTGGGCAAATCACTATCAGAAAATACACCTGATAAGACAGAACATCCAGCAGAAGCAACAGAGAGGGTTCAAAGGGGGAGAAAATGTCCTGATTACTATGGAATCTGTTGAGGTACTCTGAGTAGCAGTGAAAGTGGTGGGAACAGATATACACTGCTGAAATCCCATTCCTAGGACACAGCATCCACCGCTTCTGCCCAGGGTCACTGAAACTGGCTGAAGAACCTTGGCAAATGAGTTTTCTCTTTTGACATAAAATGATCAATCTGAGGTCATTGGAACCTCCTGAACAGCAGGTTGAACACACCTCTGGGAAGGACCACTACCCCAAGTCTACTCTTTCACAAATTAGCAACTAAGCATGAACATTTAGTGCCCCTGCTAGGTGTGCTGTTGTCAGAGAGCAGCTTGCCCTGTGCCAACTGAAGGGCCCTGATTGGTTCTGTGAGCATGTTTGAGCTTCTTGTGCCTCCTTGATTGTTGATGTATACCATGGTGATATCAAATCGCACCTTCATCATCTGGAACTGAACCCCATCCTGAAAATGCATCAAAGCTAGATACACTGCCCTCATTTGCAAACATTGATCTGGAGACACACTTTTGGAGGGCTCAAGACTCTCTGTACCAGAATCTGGTTTAAGGATGCCCTTGACCAACAGACTGGCACTGAAGGTCAAAATCAGCTTTGGAGGAGCTTCAGGAGGGTGTCCCTGAAAAGATTCTTGAGGCTGTACCACCATGCAAGCAACTGCAACACTTGCTTGGAAAACTGGATCACAGCTTGGTAGTTTAAAGCCACAGACCATACTGATAACATCCTGCTTTGGAGAAGTCTCTTGTGAAACATGGCCTATGGTACCATTTCTATCACTACTTTTGTCAGACCCAGGACTTGCAGCAGCTTGTGTGCAAGGACAACTGAGTGGGATCTCATCTACTAAATCTCTCACACTAGGTTTGCCTTCCTGGCTGTGGATAGGAAGACTTGTCTGTTTGAAACACCACCCTCAAGTGATCCAAACTCTGCAAAGTGCTAGGGAGCTCTTCTCCCTGTTGATTATCCAGCCATGCTTCTCCCGGACTTACAGAGTCCTTGCCATTGGTGCTGCTGAAACCGTGATGAGTAGATTATCCAGGTAGAGGTAGACATGATGCCCCTCCTGTCTGAGCCATACTACCAGCACAATCAGAACATTGGGAACACTCTCAGTGCAGTCACTAAACCGGAGAGAGCTTGGTACTGAAATGTTGCCCATGAATTGCAAATCTCAAGTATTTCTGGTGCGACTGGCAAATTAGAATGTGGAGATACTGAAAAAAATTATCTCTTGTGGGCATGGCTGAAATTCTATGGAATAGCCCAAAGCCAGGATTTGCAGTACCCACATGTCAGATGTTATCTGAGCCCATTGCTGTTAAATATTTAGCAGTCTTCCACCATGGGAAGGGAGGCAGAGATGAACCCATGTACCTTCATTGTGAAGATCCATCTCTCCTTCCTTCATTATGTCTATGGGAAAGGTGCCTCTAATACAGTTGCTTTTCAATCCAGAGTAAGCTCCTCTGCTTTTTTGATTATCAAAATTTTGAAAATGCCAAAATCTGCACCTCAACTGTTGAAGCAGTCAAACCCCCACCACCTCAAGATTGAATTGTCTTTTTGTTGTGACTTACAGACTAACAATTGTTCCTTCTTGTCCTGGATATCCTTCAAAAACCCATCCAGTTCTGGACTGAACAACAAATCCTGAGCAAAAGGCATATAGTGCAGCTTCATCCTAGATGTCTCATTTGTGTCCCAGTGGTGCAGCCATATTCCTTCCATGGGATTTCACAACAGAGTAGACTGACCGAGCTAACATATGCAAACTGTCTACCGCCACGTGTCCCAAGAAAAAAGAGGCCATTGAAATGAGATATAAAAAAATGTGTCCCTTCCATAGCCTGTGGGATTAACCTGCCTAGTGCAGTAACACATGAATAATGTCATTTGCTTGTTCACCCCAGCTCATGTCTGGTCAATAATTTGATCACAGTGACAGAAGTTCAGAATTCAAAGTCGAAATAATGGGGTTCACTCTGGGGATCTCTATGTCTTGGACCTTCTTTAGCTGCAATGTTCTACAAAACTCAGTAATAAGATAGGACAATGACTGTATCAGCAATTAGGAGAATATATTCTTCTTTTTGGGTTCCATCCAACCCCTCTCTTCCTCAGAAAGACACTTCCTCACCTGATGGATCTAGCTCTGTTGGGTCAGGATTCTCCCCAGACCCCCCTGCATCCTTTTCCTGGCCCTCCACATCGTCAGGGTCAATAGTTGCCTGTAAATCTGGGTATGCAGGGACATCCAGCTGTGTCCCACCTAGACATGCCTGTATGGACCTCACCTAACCTGAGAGGCCCATTTTGGATCTGGCTGTCTTCACAGGCAGGATCTGCACATCATCAGCATAAAGCAACTCATTTAAGATAAGCATTATGGATTTGTGCAACTCTGCTTTACCACTGTCTGACTGTACCACAGGTGCGTCTGTACTCCTCCAGTCCAGAGGTTTGGCTGGGGCTGGGGGAGGGCCAAAGTAGACACGTCAGATTGCATTACATGGAAAAAATAGTAGGATCCCAAAGGCAAGGGTGTCATAGTCCTGATGCAGGTTTTACCTCAATAATGGATTTGTGATAAGGTCATGGTGCCACTGACCTTTACTGAGAATGCAAGGCCTATAAGAAAAAAATTATTCATCATAGCAATGTTGTTTCTTCTTAATGGATCCATCAGAAATATTCCAAGGTGCACCTCAGTCTGCTGGATTCAGTTGTCCCAGAGACAGAATGCTAATTATGGAATTTAGAATTAGAATGAAGTTCAAACTCTGTACTGCAATCACCCTAACCGCTTTTCTTCAGATTTGTTTCTAAGGCTAGGTGGAGCTGTGACCACTAAAACTAGCTAAATGGCTACAAATTGTTTTTTCAAAAGTTTTAATAAAAGTTTAAAAATAGTAAACAATAAAAAGTAGACTCTTGATTAGACCAGTTCAGAATTGTAACTCACTGTAATAAGTAAAGCTCAAGCCAATAAAAAATAAACTGATTCTTGTATGAATATATTTCCAGGTTCTGTAAGGGGAGGCAGGGTAAGGGATTGTGAATATTACTGAGGGATCCCTTAAGAACAAATAACATTCCTGTGGTGAGTAATTTCTTCTCCTAACCCCAGGAATCCATCAGCACATCTTTGCAAGCTGCAGACTCCATAGCAATACTTCGGAAAGTTGGGTCCAGAACCTATTTCCTGAAAGGAAATATTACATGGAAGGGTCAGAACCAAAGGTATCAAACAGTGGAAGAGGTCTGGGGATATACATTACAAATTATTTAAAAAATAAGAAACATGGCAGGCCCAGTGGTGCTGAGGGTTGAGGCACAGGACACTAAATCTCATGCCACGCCGGCAACCTGTGTTCAGGAATGAGCATGGGCCACCGGGGGTTGGCAGGGGAGGAGAAGGATCAAGTGTCCCAGGGACTGCTCTCCTTCTCCAGGGAAGGGAGGCACCAGTAGTCGGCATATGCCTGGCCCCTAGCAGAAGCTGGGGGGCAGCACATCGACACTGACAAGGTGGGTAGGGGATGGAGCTGATGCCTGGAGTAGCATGCATGGGAGCATGCGCATTGCCTCCACAGGTGTCATTGCATGCCCCACCCCCAAGGGGAACAAGGAAATAGAGAACAAATGCCATTGTGCAGCTTGATGGCCATCCTAGGATGCGCTCAGCTCCAGAGGTATCGTGCCCAGAGAACTGGATCCGGACTTGGCGATGACTAAGGGCAGCTCACCGCACCCTGCCATGGGGGGAAGGCCATGAGGGTATGTCTGGGGGTGAGGGCCTTAATGAGAACGGGGTGTGCCAGGACAGCAACAAGATGTGGGCTGACCACAGGGGGTAAAAAGTAATACAAAAAAAGAAATAAGAAACAGGTAAATGTAATTTACACAAGATCTAACTACATACTAAATACGATTAAGAAACTCTTCACACACAGAGCAGAAAAAGTATTACTACTATTATGTTATGTTTTACAGTTCTGGGGAAGGGTAAGTATTGGTGACAGCATAAAAATTGAAAGGTTTTAACATAATGCAGCAAAGACAATCAGGGACTTAAATAATAAAATATATAATGATAGGTTAGATCATTTGGGTTTGCATACATTAGAAAGAGGCACAACACATGGAGATTTGCTATTTCTTTACAATATTTGTGATACAGAGCTAATGTAAGATCTTAACATGGCAAAGGGACAGCATACATATGCTCTGAAACAATTATAAACATTTGAAAACGTCACACTACTAAGCTAACACAAGGAAAAATTATACACAAAGAGTGATAAATATCTAGAACAACTTACCAACTGATCTAATAAACAGTAAGAAAAGTTAAGTGTTGAAAAAGGGGTTGATAAATGGATGAATGGATGGATGGATGGAGGAAGAACAACACAAATCATATATTAAATAATTCAGAGATGAACTAGTATGGACATTTGTTGTCTTGTTTCATCTCTAGAAACCTAGTAGTCAGCAAAATGGTTCAGCAAAACAGCAATACCAAAGCTGGCATCTCTCCTGGGTAATATGTTGATACAGTACTGTCTTGTGAAGGTGAGTGTCACAGCGTGTGGGAATAAACTTCAGACGAGACAAATTTATAGGTTTCAAACACACTGTGGTGTGATATTTATTTTTCAAAAGTTAGAAAAATAATAAATGAAAACAAAACAATTGCAAGGAAAATCACTACTTAATATCAGTAGTTTCTCCCATAATGCAGTCCTGGATCTTAGAGCTTCTAAGACCCTTCTCATCTGCATTCAATAGCTTGTCTGCCTCATCTCCTCTCTCAGGGCTCAGCCCCACTGGACTAAACTGAAGTGAACTCAATGAAGAAGTATTTATATCTTTTTGGTGGGATTACCTGACTGAGCCCTCTTCTAGTTACAAGTCTGGACATGTTGCTTCATGTCTGAACATGTTGTTTCAAAAGCAAGGGGGAGGAGTTATTTCAGGGGACTTCCTTGTTCAGTTAAAGGTACAGTGTATATATCCACAGATACTGACTTTTCTATATCTCTGATCCACAGTGGCTAAGCTCTTTTATACATATAACCTTATACAGTAACAAGTTTATAATGTGAATTTATGAAAATACCTTTAGCATTTCTTGTAGCTGTACTAATCATGACATTATTATTGTTTTATATGACTTCTGACTCCTTTTTCTTTAAAAGGGCTTTACTAATTGTATTCATTCCTATTTAAAATACCCTTCATGTTTTTTGTACACAAAATGCACTTATGCACATTACACAACACCTCTCCAGGTGTTTGGCATCATTCCAGGGACTGGACAGATGGAAATGGAAAAAGAATGAAAGGAGAGAACTAGTAGGAAGTTTAGCAGGGATAGTAAAGAGCTACAATAGGTGGCCAACCTGGGGTGGGGGGGAGAATAAAAGCAAAGAGAAAAGCATTAACTATTGCACACCGGAAGTTTTGGTAGCTAGGAAATAAGGAGATAGAAAAGTGGTCCATCAGTCACAGCTGGGGGTGTGGCCTAACTCTGCCACACACCTTCCTCCTTAAGAAAAAAACAGTTCTCAAAACTATACTGTTTTTTCAAGAACCCCCTGTCAGTCATAAATATTCTACCAAAACAGTAGAATGGGGGTTGGCTGAAACTTGCTCTCACCCACTATGAAAGCTTCACCCCAGGGTCCCTTAAGTTAGCTATTTTAGTATTGTTCTCCATACAAAGTTACTGCAATACAACAATACTTTCACAACATTACCCGGGGGGCTGGCATACAGTTCAGCACAGTACCCATCTGTGCTCTCAGAGAATTTCAGTCTGTAGTGATTATCTACCCTGTAACTGTTTCACTCTGGTTACTACAACTCAGACACTTCATAGTTAATATCAGGCACCCATCAATAGGCATAGTTTTAGCGCTCATCACTTAACATCATTTCAAAATCCATTACTTGGCATCATTTCAAAACCCATCACTTGGCAATGTTTCAAAACCCTGTGCACCAACTATCGTACCTTCATCAGTACAATAAAAAAAAGAGGAAGCAATACACAGCAGTTTTATGCTGACTTCCAGCTTCCTCCATACCCATCACTTGGCATTGTTTCAGCCCTGTGCACCCACTATCATACCTTCATCAGCACATTAAAAAAGAGGAAGTAATACACAGCAGTTTTATGATGACTTCAAGCTTTCTCCATACTCATCACTTGGCATTGTTTCCACTCTGGGGCCCAATCATAGGTTCTACCCCATACCCAGATCCTCCATGACCCTAGGTTCCTCATTTTATATCATACCATATAGACATTTCTTTTATGTTACACATTTCTTGTAATCGTTTCGTACATCTCATTTATCCAGTTCCCTTTCATATATTTTCTGGCAGACAAGGAACCTTCTCATGCTGAACATCAACCAGCCAGTTCTTAACTCCAAAACCTTTGGGATTTCCTTTCAACTTTTACTTTTAACATACCAGGGGTTTCTTTTCAATCCTTACACCATTCTGGTACCCTCAACCGACTGTACTCAGCACCAGCCTTAATGCTATAATCATTTTAAACATCACATGTTTCAAACATTTCATACCATATCACAGGAGTTCAAAACATGGGAAAGTCCATTTAACCATTATGATGTCTTCCCAGTTGCTTGTAGTCTTCATCCCAGTATGCAAATGTCCTGAAACTGTCTTACCTAGGGACTTCATCTCATCGTCCTTCAAGTAGCAGCAGCCCAGAAAAATGGGCAGCAATGGGATTTCCAAAGTGACTGGCAACAAAGGTTCCATCAGGGGCTCCTCCTCCTCTAGAACCCATGGATTCTGGTCCTCTGCTTCGACCACAAAATCCTCCAGTTAGGAACCTTCCATCAGCACCTAGCAGGGGTACTCTGCCTCTCTCTGGCACTGGTCCACCTCCGTGTTCCATCGCACTCCAATCCAGGCAATAGCTCCTCTCCAGTTCTCCTCACCTGGGCTCTGGTATGCACATTGGTAAGCCCATCCTCCTTCAACTGATCCTTGGCATCAATGATGTCCTGGAGGTACGTCATCCTGCTCTTTTCCCCCATGTCTGGATATCAGGGCTGGTATCTGGGTACTGGTCTCCCCTTTGTTTCTCTGGACAACCAGTACTATCCCAGTTCTGACACTAAGTTTGTCACAGTGTGTGGGAATAAACTTTGGACAAGGCAAATTTACAGGTTTCAAACACACTGTGGTGTGATATTTATTTTTCAAAAGTTAGAAAAATAATAAATGAAAACAAAAAAATTGCAAAAAAAAATCACTACTTAACATCAGTAGTTTCTCCTACAATACAGTCCTGGATCTTAGAGCTACTAAGATCCTTCTCATCTGCATTCAACAGCTTGTCTGCCTCATCTCATCTCTCAGGGCTCATCCCCACTGGGCTGAACTGAAGTGAACTCAGTGAAGAGTTATTTATATCTTTTTGGAGGGATCACCTGACTGAGCCCTCTTCTAGTTACAAGTCTGGACATGTTGCTTCATGTCTGAACATGTTATTTCAAAACCATGGGGGAGGGGTTATTTCAGGGGACTTTCTGGTTCAGTTAAAAGTACAGTGTATATATCCACATATATTGACTTTCTGTATCTCTGATCCACAGTGACTAAGCTCTTTTATACATAGAACCTTATACAGTACCAAGTGTATAATGTGAATTTATGAAAATACATTTAGGATTTCTTATAACTGTATTAATCATGACATTATTATTGTTTTATATGACTTCTGACTCCTTTTTCTTTAAAAGGGCTTTACTAACTGTATTCATTCCTATTTAAAATACCCTTCATGTTTTTTTGTACACTTATGCACTTTACACAACACCTCTCTGGTTGTTTAGCATCATTCCATGGACTGGATGGATGGAAATGGAGAAAGAATGAAAGGAGAGAACTAGTAGGAAGTTTAGAAGGGATAGTAAAGAGCTACAATAGGTGGCCAACCTAGGGTAGGGGGAGAAGAAGAAACGCAAAGAGAAAAGTGTTAACTATTGCACAACAGAAGTTTTGGTAGCTAGGAAATAAGGAGATAGAAAAGTGGTCCATCAGTCACAGCCGGGGGTGTAGCCTAACTCCGCCACAGTGAGTACTGCTTTCTAGGTTCGTGCTTTACAAATCTCTTGAAAGTGGATGCCCCTTGCTGCTGCCACAGAGGCAGAGGTTCCCCTTGTAGAATATGACCTCAGATCGCTTGAGGCAATTTGCCAGCATTTCCATAACAGAACTGAATGGAGGAGACTATCCAGCATTAGATATTTCTCCAAGTTGCTTGTTTGCCTTTCCCCACTTCACCATAGGTGATAAAAAAGCTGAGTACTGTTGGACCGGACATATTTTGTGTGGTCCCGGTAGTGGCTCAATGCCCTTTTTACATCCAGGCCATGGAGTTTTTGTTTGCTTGTACTGGACTGCTTAGTAAAAAGCATGGGAAGGGCAACTGACTGGTTCAGGAGGAATTCTGACACCACCTTAGGGAAGAATCTTCTATTAGTCATAGGAACTACTTTATATCTATGAAAGATTATGTAGTCTGGATCTGTGCAGAGAGCTTGGAGCTCACTCAGCCTCCTAGCAAATGTCATCGACACTAGGAGTATTGTTTTCCAAGTGACATATTTAAGGTCAGCAGTAGCCATAGGCTCAAAGGGAGCTACCATCAACTAGACAATGCACTCATTTAGGTCTCAGGGAGGGACATGATCCCCTATAGGAGAGTACAAATAGTTGAATGCTTAAAAGAACATTTTGAAAATAAGTTGTGAGGCCAGAAATGTTTTCTTGCCAGCTGATGTGACACAGGGTGAAGTGCCTCAAGCCTAGGGACTGCAGGTACACAAGCTAATCCAAATTGTTGGCAGGCCTGCCCAAAAAGGGATTATTTTTTTAGGAGCACACCAGAATGAAAATGTCTTTCATTTTGAAGCATGTATTTCTTATTCCTGGTTTTCTAGGAACCTGCAATACTCTAATTACTTCTTCTGATAATTAAGACTAGAGAAGTCTAACTCTTCAAGAACCATGCCCTCAAGCACAGAGTTCTGAGGTCTGGAACTGTTATCCTGCCCTGAGACAAAGTCAGCAAGATCTGCCTCTGTGGCAGGTTGATTGGACACTTGCTGGACAGGGCCAGGAGCATGGCATATCAGGTCTGCCTGGCCTAGTCTGGTACTATCAGAATCATTGTTGCTAGCTCCCTCCTGAGCTTTATGAGCACTCTCTACAGGACTGGAAATGATGGGAAGCCATATACTGTAGGAACTTCCCTGTCCAATCCAAGAGAAGGGCATCCTTTGGGATTGTCCCTATTACTGGGTGAAAGCAACAAAAACGTGGGAGTTGACAATTCTCCCAGGAAGCAAAAAGGTCTATTTCTGGTGCACCCAACAATCTGAACACTGATGCCAGTACCAGTTAGTTCAGCATGCACCTGTGGTTTAATTGGCTGATTCTGCTTAGCGAGTCTGCTAGGACATTTTCCTTACCTGGCAGGTGTACTGTAGATAGCGCTACACCAATGGAATAAACTAGGTTCCAGATCTTCATGGCTTCTGTGCATAGTCTTGAGGGACTTGTTCCTCTCTGCTTATTTATGTAATACATTGTTGTAGTATTGTCTGTTCTGATCTGGACAGACTGACCCTGCATTTGGGAGGAAAATGCTTGCATTGCTAGGAACACTGCCCTGAGCTCCAGAGGACTGATATGTTGCTGAGTCTCATGTGTGCTGTAGTTCCAGGTGTCACTCACAATAAGATCCTCTGGTGGACACCCCACACTAGGAGTGAGGAATTTGTTGCAGGGATACTTGTTGAGGATTGCTAGAGGAAGGGAATGCCCTCTCGGAGGTTGTTCTCTTCCTTCCACCACTCTAGCGCCCTTAACAAAGTTTTTATAACTGCCACTAGTTTGGACAGAGGATCCCATTTTTGAGACCTGTGGTCCCTGAAGTGGTACTGAGTGTCCAACATCTGGAACCTGGCCTCTAGTACCACTGTAGTGGAGGAGGCCATGTGTCCCAGAAGCTGCAGAAAATCACTTGCAGGTCTTGGCTGGGCAACTCTGAAGGATATTGTAGTGGACATAAGATTTGATACCCTTGCCTGTGGAATAAAAGCTTTCCCCTACAGGGTACCCAGTTGTTTGTCTATGAAGTCCAGTACTTGAGCTGGCTCTGTTTGCGACTTCTGTAGGTTTAGCAGGAATCCCAAGATTTCCAGGGTAATTTTTATTAATGTATAGAGCACCTGCTTTCTGCTGTGTTTTTCCTGAGACTAACCAGTCATCCAGGTAGGGAAAAACCACCACACCATGCCTTCTTAGGTAGGCAGCCATCACAGCTAGTCACTTAGTGAAAACCCTTTGTGCCGAAGTGAAGATGAAAGGAAGGGCTGTGAATTGGTATTGGCAATTCCTTAGCCTGAACCTGATGTCTTGCAAAATCAAGCATTTGGGGCACAAGAACCCAGGGAAGATTACACGATGGGGGGGGGGCGATAGTCACTAAACAGGAAAGGGATTTGGGAGTAAACATATCTGATGACCTAAAAGTGGCCAAACAATGTACCAAGGCTGTGGGGAGAGCCAGTGGAATTCTGGGGTACATAAGGAGAGGTATCACCAACAGAAGGAAGGAATGAGGTAGTGATGCCACTGTACAGATCATTAGTGAGGCCTCATTTGGAATACGGTCTCCAGTTCTGGAGGCCACATCTCCATAAAGACATAGGGTGGAGGCAGTTCAAAAAAGGGCAACAAAGATAGTGTAGGACATGCACCAAAAGTCATATGAAGAGAGACTGGGAGACCTCAGTATGTATACCCTGGAGGAGATTAGAGACAGGGGAGGTATGATAGAAGCCTACAGATATCTAAAAGGCATAAATAGGGTACCAGAGGGTAAGATCTGTTAGAAATGGAGATGCACAGGAACAAGGGGGCATGACATGAGGTTGGAAAGGGGTAGACTAAGGGGTACTATGAGGAAGTATTTCTTCACAGAAAGAGTGGTGGATGCATGGAATAGACTCCAAGTGTAGGTGGTGGTGGCAAACACAGTGGGAGGATTCAAGCATTCATGGGAAAGGCATACAGGAACCCTAGCAATAGGAACGAGGAGGTAAAGCCGGAGCTCAAGTAGGGTCTGCAACTTTTACAGTAGGCAGGGAAAATGGGCAGACTAGATGGGCGGTCCTTATCTGCTGTTAGTTTTCATGTTTCTGTGGATGGGTCTGACTGGGATGTGGAAGTAAGTATCCTTCACGTATGCCTCTGTCTTGTCACCAAACAAGGAAGTTCCCTCAAAGGAGAAATCCATAGCTTTTGTTTGCGTGTCCTGGGATAGGAGATTAGCACTGAACCAGGCAAGCCTTCTTAAACATACTGCATGGGCCAGGATCCTGGAAGCAGTGTCATTAATGACCACAGCCATCTGGAAATGGTACTTGGTGGCATCCAGTGCTGCTGTGTCCTCCAAATCTGTGCCAAACCACCACTTTCTTTTCTCACTCAGTGCCAGTATGGAGTTCCAAACTGCTGCCTGGTACTGAGCTGTGTATAAAATGAACTCAGAAAAAGCCACCCTTCCAGCTGGGTGTGCATGGGATATGAATAGACCAAATCTCAAGAAATCCAGCATCACCCACAACAAAAGAGTCAACAAATATGATGTTATTCACAGCATTTATTAAAGGCAAAATATGTAAAAGGCATATAAAGGAGTACATATCTCACAAAACTGCAAAATGCACCAAGGCAAGATAGCACAGGCAGAGCTCTCACAAACACTCTAACCGGTTTCACCCAAAAGCTTCCTCAGGAAGTGAAACACACCTTCAACCACACACCTATTTAAAACATCAGTCTTAAAGGGGACAACCCCAATTTCTAATTAATACTGATGAATACATATTAAAATGTAATATTGAAAAAAAACATTTAAATCTTTAAATTACATAAACATTATGAACATATATATATATATTACTACATTATAACAATAAACATGCTCTACTTTAACCCCGCAAAACACCAAAACATGTGATGCTGGAGTGTCTCACCTACACTATGAATTAGATACAGACACCAGACTATATTATGGGGGAAAAACAGTTCTAACTATACAGTACAAGATACGAAGTGATACACACTACTGGAGAATAAAGACCCCTTATGTATACATATAGGGGCTGAACTAGTGTATAGATTCTAACACAAGCAAAAACTAGCAAAACACCATGGAAATACACATGGTTATCTACAACTGAACTTTCATCAAAGGTAACATGAATTGAGAGACTACATTAACGCAAATATATGTAAATATTTAAGCAAGCATTGGAATGTAAAAAGAAAAGGGTTTTTGTACAAATTTATAATACAGAACTGCACTCATAATCACAGTAAACCATAAGAGATCTAAAGCACAGTATAAATTTATTCATTTGTGTAAATGGACTGAAAGATCAGTCTAATCATTTAAATCTGGCAAATTCAGAGCATCTAATGTTTCCTTCTCTGCCAAAATCTGCTTGGCACTGCCCCCTCTTGGACCCACAAAGGCATGGTCAATTCCAAAAAAGGTAAATTTGTGCATGTCCATGTCTCTCTGTGACAAAACATGAGAACACAGTGCACTCTTCTCATCCTGTAATCTAATGGAACTGAGATGTTCACACACTCTAGTTTTGAAAGGATGTGTGGTCATGCCCACATAAAAAGCTGTACAAGAACACTTTGCTAAATAAATAACATAACTAGTGCTGCAGTTAATAAAATGCCTAATCTCAAATGATTTAGAATTGTTACATTAAGAAAATGTTTTTGCTCTGACCATCACTGAACATTGTGTAAACCTACCACAGCTATAACTACCCTTAGGTTTATTAGGAAGTCAGCTCATATTCCTTGGAACTGGCAAATAGTTGTGGACCAACAGGTCTCTCAGATTTGTACCCCATTTGTGAACAATTTTGGGTGGTACTGATGCAATTGATTTAAGTGCTACCTCTGTAGTCAAAATATGCCAATACTTATTGACAGTGTGACTGACCAACTGACTGTCCCTTCCATATTTTGTAATGAATAGAACCTCATTTAAATTGTCCCTACTGGGCACCCTGTATTATAATAGCTGGTCCCTAAGGATCTCTGACACTTGTACTTGTACATCCTGAAGTACGGCAGAGGAATATCCCCGGTCCCTAAATCGTTTAGCCAAATCTGTACTTCTGTCCTTGTACAACTGGGGGTCTGAACAATTTAGTTTCCCCCTTAGAAACTGGGATTTCGGAATGTTGTTGATGGTGTGGCCGGGATGACAACTGCTGGACTATAATAAAGCATTTCTATCAGTAGGCTTACGACAAATATCAGTAGTAATATTACCATCTCCTTTCTTAAAAATAGTTAAATCCTAAAAATTGATGCTCTGTAACAAATACTGTATACTAAATTGTAAATTCAGATTAGAATTTTCAAAGTAAGCTATAAATGTATGTAGCTGTTCAACATCACCCCGCCATACCATCAACACATCATCAATATATCTACTCCATAAATCAATAAACTCATAATAGAGGTTATTTTTCCTATCATAGATGTAACCAAGCTCCCAAAGCCCTAGGTACAAATTGGCATATGTGGGGGCAAAAGTAGCCCCCATAGCCGTACCTTTGACTTGAAGAAAATGTTATCCCTGGAAAATAAAATGATTCATGGTGAGAATAAAAGTAGCCAGATCACACAAAAAATCAAGAAACATAGAACTGTACTCTGTCCCAGTTTCCAACCAGAAGGGAGACCCTCACCATGCTGGACATTTGAATAAAGAGATTCTATGTCTAAAGTGACCAGATACCAGCTTGGCTCCAGTTGCATGTCACCCAGAATGCCCAGTATATGTGTGGTGTCCCTCACATAAAACTGTAACAAAGGAACCAGATGTTTAACCTGTGAATCAACACATTTAGGTAATGGTTCAGTGAGGGACCCAATACCTGAAACTATTAGGCATCAAGGGGGATCAATCAAAGACTTGTGTACTTTAGGAAGTACATGTATAGTCTGACAAACAAGAAATGCAACAGACAAATTGGACTTGAGATCTCTTGAAATTATACCATCAGTGCAAGCAGTGTCTAAATATGTGTCAATCTGCAGTTTGAATTGAGAGGTTGGATCAGTTTTTAAACCAACATAAAAGTTAGAATCTGCCAATTGCCTAAACATGTCCTGCTTGTAATGATGCAAGTCCATGAGGACAACAGATCCCCCCTTGTCAGCAGGTTTCACAATCACATCTGAATTATTTTTAAGATCCATCAAAGCTTTACACTCAATATTGGACAGATTGTTAAACCCCTTCCCCAACACATCATCCAGACCCTGTTCAAACTCAGACAAAACTGCCTTTTCAAATGTAATCACTGCTGGAGAGTATGCTGAAATAAATTTGGAGGGTCTACTAGAGAGCTGTAAATCTGAACAGGGGTTAGGTAGAGAGGAGACGAATCAATATCCTGTGATGAAACTTCAAACTGTGGCTCATCCCTGCTAACATAACTAGTCCCGCACTTAGAAAAGAAAACCTTAAGATTCAACTTTCTGGTGAACTACTTAATGTCCACATATAAATCAAAGTAATGATTAACAAATGTTGGTACAAAATTAAGACCACAGGATAGTACCTTGTAATGTTCTGCTTTCAAATCCATAGAAGAGAGATTAATAACATTCACTTCTTGCAATGGTATGTTCTTGAGGTCTGTGTCGGCTGTTTGTTCTGTTGATTCCCTTCCGTGCATTTACCTGGTGTCTGTCATTGATTTCCTACTCACATACTTCTGTTGTTTCTTGTCGCCTCGTCTGATCTTTTTGGCTCCTGACAGTCTAGCCAGAAGTGAACTGTCCGAGGGCTGCGCCGTGGGGTCAACATCTCTGGATACAAACTGTGTTCCAATCCCTCATTCAGTCCCTCATCTTCTAAAAAATCATCCGACGTTTCCGACTCAGAGTTCGAGGTGAAATGCTATAAGGTTCTATCAAGCTGTGAGTTCTTTAGAATAGATTTTAATGAGGAGGGATTGTCTGCACGTTTATTAGTGTGTCCTGTATTCTTGTTAAAATTCCTTTGCTTTCTATACTTATGATTATTACCACGTGACTTTGAGACACCAGGTGCATATGATTGCTTTTTAGATTGCTGATTACACCATGGGAAAACTCGATCAAGAATGTAGTCCTGATGGTCTCTTTCGAATCTGTGCATTTTTTGTTGTTTCAAATGCTCCTTGTTTAAGTACAGCTTGTTTTAAAATAGCCTCAAAGTCAGAAAAGGCTGAATGATTTTTAAATGCCATAACTTTAAGTTCTAGGGCCTCAACTTTAGGTAATATTTCAATTTGTTGTCGCTTATAATCTCTGATTAAACAATGAATCAGGAGCATTGATGCAGCCAATAACTGGTCCTTCTAATCATTGATGAAAATCTTGCAATCATGTCCATATGCAGGCCATTGCAAAATCCTAAGGCCCTATGGAACTCTGTTAACTCTTACACAGGCCTCCAAAGTAGTCCAGTGCCAAAAAAAACTTCTAGCTTTTAATGCAGCTGCTTCCAATTCATAGAACGCTATGACAATATCTGGTTCAGTTGTAGAAATAGTCTCCATAGGTGAAACATCATGTATAGTCAAATCCTGAACCCCTTCTAACTCAAAAGGATCACTAACACCAGTGTTGGAAAAAAGAACTGAAGAGAGGGCTCCACCAGTACCACCCAGCTGGATGTCTGTAAAAATATTATTAGACATGCCAGTTTTATTAATCCAAGGCAACCAGAACTGAGGAAGTACTCCAATGCCAAACAATTGCCAAAATATTGTTATGCTTTACACATACAACCCAGTTAGCTCACAAGTGGTCGCTGGAGGCTAGCTACAAAATCATTATCTGAACTCAGAAATAGCTGCCCTTCCAGCTGGATGTGCATGGGATATGAATAGACCAATCACAAGAAATTCAGCACCACCCACTACAAAGGTGTCAACAAATGTGATATTATTCACAGCATTTATAAAAGGCAAAATATGTAAAAGGCATATAAAGGAGTACAAACCTCACAAAAGTGCAAAATGCACCAAGACAAAATAGCACAGGCAGAGCCCTCACAAACACTCCAACCGGTTTCACCCAAAGGCTTCCTCAGGAAGTGAAACACACCCTCAACCGCACACCTATTGAAACTTCAGTCTTAAAGGGGACAATATCAATTTCTAATTTTTGAGCTGTGTATGCCAACTAAGCAGCTTGCCTGAGGAGCATGGAAGCAATGTATACACTTTCTTGGCCATGGTATCCATTTTTCTGGAATCCTTCTCAGGAGGCTAGGCAGAGAAAGGCACCTTAGTCATTTCACATGCAGCTGCCAGAACCACTCCCTCATGATCAGGGTAGGCATACAGGTACTCAACCTCTTGTACATCCACCTGATACCTATCTATCTATCTATCTATCTATCTATCTATCTATCTATCTATCTATCTATCTATCTATCTCTATTAGGGGTGCAGTCACACCCCTATAATTAGGGTTCAACCTTCACTTCTATGTTAAACTTGACATTTTGCACTTTAATAACTTTGCAACTGTTAAAGTGATTCACATGATATTTCACATGCAGCATCAGGATAAAAGGATATCTTGATGTGACAAGTTTTGTTCTGGTCAACTGTCAGAATACGGAGATATGGAGTGTCACAAAATGTGAAACGTACCATTTTTTGTCAAATTCTTTGTCATGCCACTGTGCAAAAACAATGTTGAATTTTGGTCTGAAATTTTTAGGGTGCAAATGTCTTGGGTAGCAGATATGCCTTTTAAAGATTTGGTGAAAAAATATTAATCCATTCCAAATTTATTACATTTCAAAGTTTCCCATTATTTTCTATGGGACCAGTTAAATGTGCCACTTGAAAAAGGATTCTTTGTTGCAAATATGGAATCAATTTTTGCAAATGTGGGATCATTTGCTACAAATGCAGAATCTTTTACCATGCTTCTGCCATTTTGTTTTCATTTAGTGGTGACAACAATATTAAATAGCTCAAAAAATATAGAGATTAACCACAGACCAACAATTATGTTTACCTGATCGGAAGCCCTACAATCTGATTCTGGGGTCACTTTTTTGATAGGTTACTCATAAATGTGTTTTTTTTAACATGCCAAAATCCTTTTTTGCAAATTGCCAAAAAGGAATTGTGAAACAGGATCCTTTTTCACAATTTGCAAAAAAGGATTTTCTTTTTCTGCAAATTGCTAAAAAGCAGCCACAAAAAAAAGGATTATTTTCTGCAATTTGCCAAAGAGGAATTTTAAGACAGCTGTTTCTTTGTCATGCCACAGTTCACAAACAGTTTGTGATTTTGGACTGAAATGTTCAGGGTACAAAGGGCTTGCCCCACAGGCATGCCTTTTGCTGGTTTGGTGAAAATATATCACTTTGCTGTTGAGTTCTGCAGGTTTAAATTTTGCTTTGCTTCCCATAGGATGACATTCGAATGTGAGGTGTACACACTTGTTTCTTTGTCACTTCGCTGTGAAGAAATGGTTTGCAATTTTGATCTGAATTTTTCAGGGTACAAAGAGCTTGCCACACCGATGTGCCTTTTGCTGGTATTATGACAATATATTAATCTGGTGTTGAGTTACACAGGTTTCAAATTTTACTGTGTTTGTACAGGATAACATTGCAGTCTGAGGTATTTACTGGTGTTGCACACTATGGAATGGGAGTGCAGGGCCGTCTAGAGGCAAATAAGGGTACCACTACACTATCTCAAAAATTATGAATGGATGGGAACACAGGTCCCAGAGGGCCCTGCACTCCCACATGCAAATACCAATACCATTATGGACTGATGGGAGTGAAGGGCCTGGAACTAGGGACATGATTACAATATCTCAAAAATTATGGATGGATAGCACCATGTGCTCCCACATGCAAATATGAATCCCATTGTGGAGTGATGGGAGCACAGGCCTTATTGATGGATGACGTCCCACATGCAAATACACATACCATTATGGACTTATGGAAGTGCAAGGCCTTCTGCACTCCCATAGGGAAATAAGCATACAATTACAATCTCTCAAAAATTATGGATGAATAGGAGCGCAGGGCCCAGGGGACCCTGTGCTCTGACAAGCAAATAAGGCTATGATTATACTATCTCAAAAAGTAAGGAAATTCATGGCAAAAAAAACTTTATTAATGCATCAGTTAGGGTTCATATTAAAGCAACAAAAAGATGGAAATACAGTGTTAGGGTATCCAACCCTAACTCCTCATCACCCCCCGAAGCAGCAGAATGAGCAAAGCAACACATCCAAGCAGAGACAGCCATCATCACATAAAAGAAACAATATACAACTCTCTGAACATAACACAAGAAACATCCATCATCATGGTCCTCCAGTTGTATGAGGCCCACTGCAATGCCAGTGTCTTGGGGGTATGCCCACATGCTAGGCACCATGGGGAGGTGCCACTGCATGCACTGCACCCCAAAGTGCTCCCCACAGACCTACTGGGAGGCTAACAGAATGGATAGGAATGCAGTCAGAACCCCTCCCCAAAAAAATCATTTGTAGCACTCAGCAGTGGAGAAATGGGAGCACTGGGCTGTGCTCCCACTACCAAGTAAGGAATTAATTACACTACTTGCAAATTAGGAATTCATGGCAGTGCAGCCAGCCTCCCTGCTAAAAAAAAAATGTTGCTACTCAGCTGCAGAGAAATGGGGGCACAGGTACTAGTAAGGAATAGATTGCACTATTCATAAATTACAGATGTATGGGAGTGCCGCTGCCTCCCCCCTGCCACAAAAGAAAAAATTACTCACCTTAGTAATGTTGTTTCTTCTAATGGAGTCTTGCTATATTATGACTATTGCAGTTTGTCCCACCATTAGAACTGCTCTGGAGGTGAAAGAGTTAACTCCATTCTAAGAATGGAACTTAGAACTCGAGCTCTATTAGAGAAGCTCTGTCTTGGTTATTTCAAACTCAAACTGTCAGATCTTTACGAGCAAAAACTCACTAAGGTCTGTGGAAGCTGTAACCTACACTAGCCAACTGGCTACCTAAATATTAACACCCAATGCTGGTCCCAACACAAAGACTCAAGTCAAGGGACCAAAAGTAATAGTATAATATAATAATATGAGAAGTAATATAAGATAAAATAAAAACACCACACCCCAAAACCCCAAGAAGGGGTGGAAAATATATAATGGGCATAACTAGTGCCCACACTAGGCTGCCCACCCCATACCCAAGTAGAAGTTCTGAGAGGGGCAGGCTGGGGGGAGGTCATAATATAGCAAGACTCCATTAGAAGAAACAACATTACTAAGGTGAGTAATTTTTTCTTCAAACAACATGAAGTCTTGCTATATTATGACTATTGCAGACTACACAGCAGTACCTCCATGGAGGAGGGACAGAACCTACTTAGGGAATAGGCTCTGAAGCTACAGCTGTGTTAAACCGAGCATTTCTCCTGGCCTGGACATCCAGGAGTAATGCTTGGTAAGTGTGTACCGCTTTTCCAGGTAGCTGCTTAACATATTTCTAAAATAGGGATGTCTCTAGCAGCAGCTATAGATGCCACTGTACCTCTGGTAGAGTGAGCCCTCAGGCCTGAAGGGGAACCTTCCCAGTTTTTGATAACAAATTGGATACAAGAGACAATCCACCTGGCAATTGATCTCTTAGTGGCAGGTCTCCTTTCCGACCTCACCATAAGTGAGAAAAAGTTGAGGATTCAACCTGTGACCCTTGGTACATTCTATATAGCAACTTAGGGCCCTTAACATCTAAATTGTGCAATCTCTCTCTCGCCAGAGGAGAAATGATCAGTGAAAACACTGGAAGGGAGATAGATTGGTTAAGATGGAAATCTGAAACCACCTTAGGCAAAACTTCCTGTTAGTCCTGAGGACTACCTTATCCTTGTGGAAAGAAATAAAGTCAGTTTCTACTGACAAGGCTTGTAACTCACTTATGGCCTGGCAGAAGTGATAGCCACTAGGAAAACAGTTTTCCAAGTTATACTTAAGCTCTGCAGAAGACAGAGGTTCAAAAGGGGTTGCATTAACTGAGCAATGCAAACATTAAGATCCAGGCAGGGGCCGATCCCTAAAAGGTGGATTAGTATGAAGTAATCCTTAAAAGACTTGGAAAATACAGGGTGAGCGGAAAGAGAGGAGGGTTCCTGTTGAAGTAAAACAGAGACAGCTACCAAATGTACTTTCAGGGTAGCTGGTCTCAGGCCCAAAGAATTAAGATGGACCATATAGTCCAAAACAATGGGCAAATCAGCAGATTCTGGGGAAATATGTTTCCAGAACACCAGATGGAAAAACTTTTCCACTTAGAATTATAAGTAGCTCTAGTGGAAGGCTTCCTAGAAGCCTTTAGATTTCAAGAACACCTTGAGAAAGGTGTAGGTCAGCAATTCTAGCTCCTCAAGAGCCGGGCCTTGAGGTTGAGGGATTTGAGGTCTGGATACCAAACTCTCCCTGGGCACAGGTTAACAGGTTGTGATTCCTGGGGAGACACAGGGAAGATGGACTGCTAGGACAGAAGGAGTGGGTACCAGGGCTGCCTGGCCTAATCTGGGGCAATCAGAATCACCCTGCAAGGCTGGGATCTGATTTTGACTAGCACCTTGAATAGGAGAGGGAAGGGGGGCAAAGAAACTTCCCTTCCCAATCTAGGAGAAAGGCATCCAGGGGGACTAAGCCCAACACTGGGAGCCTGCAACAGAACAGTGGAAGTTGGTGATTGTCTGGGGCTGCAAAAAGATCTATCTGAGGGGTGCCCCATCTGGCAGAAACTATCCCAAGTATTTGAGGATCCAGAGACCATTCGTGATGGCCCTGGGAAACCCTGCTGAGAGCATCTGCCAGGACATTGTCCTTTCCTAGAAGGTGAACTGCTATGCGGGAAGTGTTCAGGGAATAGGCCAGAGACCACAACTTCATTGCCTCGGTGCACAAGGCCGAAGACCGAGTGCCCCCTTGCTTGTTGATGTACCACATTGTTGTGGTGTTGTCTGTTCTGACTTGTACCACTTTGTTCTGAACAGACACAGAAAACACTTGAAGTGCTAGAAAGACAGCTCTGAGCTCCAGCAAATTGATGTGGAGCAGAGATTCCTGAGGGGACCACACTCCCTGAGTGGAGAGGTCGCCCATGTGGGCTCCCCACCCCAGGAGGGATGCATCCGTAGTGAGGGTCAAGGAGTGAGACAGAGGAATGAAAGGGACCCCAGCCTTAAATTGCTCTGATCCTGCCACCACTGGAGGGCCTGGATCAGGGTTCGAGTCACTGGGACCAACTTGGAAAGGGGGTCTCTTCTCTGAGACCAAAAGGCTCTCAAGTGAAACTGAATGTCCCTCATCTGAAATCTTGCTCCTTGCACTACAGCTGTGGACGCAGCCATGTGCCCCAGGAGCTGCAAGAAGTATCTTGCTGGTCGAGAGACCTGCAGAGTGAAGGAGGAGGCCAGAGCCACCAGGTTCCTTACCCTCTCTAAGGGTAGGAAGGCTCTGGCCTGCTTTGTGTCCAATTCTGCACCTATGAAGGTGAGCACCTGAACAGGTTCCAGAACTGACTTTGAAGATTGAGCAATAAGCCCAGAGAGGTGAGCAGCTGCTGGGTAACTTGCAGGTGAGATTTGACCTGTTCTGGGGACTGGCCTACAATGAGCCAGCCGTCCAGGTAGGGAAAGATAGCAATCCTTTGCCTTCTTAAATGAGCAACTGCTACTGCCAGATATTTTGTGAATACCCTTGAGGCAGAGGAGAGGCCGAAGGGCATTGCTCTGAACTGGTAGTGACCTGAGGGCAGTTCGAATCTGAGGTACTTTCGGTGGGAGCTTCTAATTAGGACATGAAAATAGGCATCCCTGAGGTCCAGGGAGGCTAGCCAGTCCCCTGGCCTAGAAAGGTAAAATCATTGCCAGAGTTACCATTTTGAACTTTGTTTCAAAAGGTGCTTGTTCAGATATCTCAGGTCTAAAATGGGCCGCCATTCTCCTGTCTTTTTGGGTAAGGAAATATCTGGAGTACAGACCCTTGCTCTGATGTAGGGGAGAAACCTTTCTACAGCTCTGAGAGCCAGGAGGATGAGACTTCTGTTTCTAAAGAAAAGGTCTCTAAGGGCTTGCAGGTGGGAAAGATCTGATTCTCATCTTTGGAAATTTTTGAAGCTGAGAACCAGACCCTGACCTACTACTTTCAGGGACCCACTTGTCTGAAGTTAGAGACTCCAGTTACTAACAGCAAGCCAACCTGCCCTCTACAGGTAAAGGAGAATCTGCCCTGAGCACCCCAACAGGGTGCCTGTTTGGCAGGTGCTTTAGGCTGAGGGGTGGGAGCAGGCCTGCTCACACCCCGTCTGCCTCTCCCTCTGAAGAACCCCCTCTGAACATAAGCAGAGGAGGCCTGGGTTTGGTAAAAGACCTGTGAAAAGGCCTCACCCCTACCCCTGGGGTCTGCCTCTGAGGAGTGGCTTGCGCTCCTTGGCCTGAGCACTCTTATAGGTAGTCCCATATTCATCCATTTCTTCATATAATTCTCTGTCTGCCTCCAAACAGAGAATTCCTACCACAGGAAAAATCCATAGCCTTAGTCTGGGTATCCTGTGACAAGCTAGTACACCTGAGCCAGGCCAACCTGTGAAAAGCTACAGATGTAGCCATGACTCTAGAGGATACATCATTAAAATCCACAGCAGCATTGGATGCCTCAATACCATCAGCAGCCACCTGCTCCAGCTCATTAGCAAGCTGGCCAGAGGCCTGTTTGGCCAAAGCCATGACAGTGTCCCATCTAGATTTTTGAAACCTTGCTACATAAGCCATGTAATTTGCTTGCCTGAGTCCCAAGGACGCTGCCATGTATTTTTTTGCTATGGCATCAATCCTCCTGGAATCCTTGTCAGGAGGATGTAAGCCAAGGAATATTAGTTTATCACAGGTTGCAGCCTGAACCACACCAACATGACTGCAATGCTGTGGAAGGAATTCTGTATCAGGACCTGACAGAGTGTACCTCCTGTCCATCTTTTGTCCACAGGAGGCACAGAATTAGGAGCTTTTAAAATTTTTTATTGTTTGTTTCTAAATGAATTATGCAAGGAATAGACAATCTCCTAGACTCTGAATATCCATCCTTTCTACAAAATCAGGTTCCTCTTGCTCATCCACAGCTTCCTCCAATGGGAGCTGGAGGATTCAGCAACCTTTTATAAAACAAAAATGAGAAGGGGACTCAGAAAGCATAGGGGGAGATTCTAAGGGTCAGTCTGGGGAGATGTCGGTTCAATGGGCACATCCAGACTCTCAAAGTCACATTCACACTGTTCATAATCCTCCTCCCTCCTCTGGTTCATAAAAATCTCCAATATCATATTCTTGAACCGTGAAACCGCCGAACCAACCTTTACTAGACAGAGGCGGTTCGGACGAACCGGAGAAAGTGACTGTACAATTTGTATAGCTTTTGTTATTTCTGCAGCAGTTGGGAAGGAATTTGGACCCCTACCTGCTGATTTTTAGTTTTCTTAGCTGGAACTGGCTCCTCAGAGCCAGCTTTACGTTGTCTCGAGGAAGTCTCGCCTCTGTCAGAGGTGGCATTCTCCCGTTCGGGTTGGACCGAACCGGCTGGCCATCCGGGTCAGCGGACTTTTTGGCCTCGCCCCTGAGCCTGCCCACTCTCTTATCCATGGTGGCTGCAGGAAATTTTACCAATCTGGCAGTCTGAATTGAGGTGGTCAACCTCAGACAATAAACACATGTGTGTGCGGTCAGCCTTGGCAAAGGCTTCCCACAGACACTACAGTGTTGAAACCCAGTGAGCCCGGTTTTTCTTTGGGTCTTCAGACATGATGCCAGCCTAACCAAGAAACTTGCCTTTTAACGCAGTGCCAGGTAAGAAGACACCTTATCGGTTCCCAACCGTGTCATTGGTCATGGAAAAACGAATGAACCGCTTTTTTAGAACCAATAAGAACTGAACCGCAGACTCTAAAAGCTTTAAAATGCTTACTTTTTAAAGTTTTAACTAACCTGATCGGTTCGAACTCAACCGATAAACATTTACAAGTTCCATACTAGAAATAAACCTGTCTATTACTTACAATACCACAGACAGAGCTTGAACCGATCGGTTTAGGTTAAAATAATAATACTCGCGGTTGAATTTAACCGAGAAAATACTGTTTAAACCAAGAAATGAACCGAACAGTAGGAGAAATCTCCGGAGCGACTGTTCAGTGAGGCGGAGTAAAGAATCTGACAGTTTGAGCTTGAAATAACTAAGACAGAGCTTCTCTAATAGAGCTCGAGTTCTAAGTTCCATTCTTAGAATGGAGTTAACTCTTTCACCTCCGGAGCAGTTCTAATGGTGGGACAAACTGCAATAGTCATAATATAGCAAGACTTCATGTTGTTTGAACAACATTTTACTAGTCAGTTATGGATGAATGGAAGCACAAGGCATGAAGGGCCTATACATCCATTTGAAAGAAATGAATTTGGGGTGGAGCTTGCCATCAGCAATGGTGACAGCTTAATTTCTACAGGGACAGACCTACGAGGGAGACTATCGCTAACATCTGTAAATTCTAGCAGGAAAATCATTTAATTCTAGTGGGGATCAGATAGGTGACAACTTGAGAAATTGGCAGATACCAAAATGTTGGACTTTTATGACAAACCTACTACTATTTCTACAGATTATCTGCTGACCACGTTTTTCCTGGCTTGTATCGGCCCTCCTAAAGAGCTCACAGCCATTGACAGTGCTTCCCTGATATGCCAGAACCTGTGCTGGTACTCCGGCCCATCTCCAGTGGGTTCTTCTGGCAAATTGGGCATTGCAGATATGGAAAATATCACCCAAATGCTCACAAGGATTTTACAGGACACCACCGAATTGAAAGCTACCATTAACCAAACCAATGCGGACTTGGCAGCACTGGCATCCCGGGTCACAGCATTGAAGTGCTCCTTAAAATTACAGCAAGAGACCATAGATCATCACAGAGGGGTACTCAAGGAACATCATGATCAGATTCAGTACTACTCGAAAAGGTGGACAACCTTGAAAATTGAGCCTGGTGCAACAATCTCCGCATTGTGGGCATCCCAGAGTGCACAGGGGGCTGGGATATGGTGGCCTTTTTGAGATTTGCTCTTTCAATCATCCTACATGTGCACAACTGCCCCCCTCCAGATATAGAGTGGGCTCATCAAACCTTAGCCCCCAGACCCAAACCGGGGAACAAACCCTGGCTAATCCTGTGTAAAATGCTACGGTATCCAGTGCAGGAAGTGATGCTTCAATTCGCGAGAGAGAAGGTGGGCCACTTCAATGGGAAGATCACCTGGTACAGATGTTTCAGGACCTTTCTAGGAACCGAAGAGCATATGCTGAGGTAAGACAGCAGTTTTACCAACTTAACATTCCCACTTTGCTGCGTTACCTAGCTACGTTCTGGATACAAGTGAATTGGGTATATACTACTTTTCAAACACTGGGAGATGCTGGCCACTACCTCCATTTGGCTGGGTTTGAAAATGCGGCCCCTGCTCAGCCGCCATCCAAACCACATGACAGGGAGACCTTGCCAATGGACCTCTCGAACTTGCCGCAGTCAGCTGCATCTCACCCTTCTACATCAAACAGGAGTCCTGAGTCCAGTAATCAATGGCAGCAAGTCAGTAGAGGAAGACCAAAGAAGAAAAATAGGGGCCTCTCCTCAGTGTCAGCCCCTCCTCCCAGTACATGGTTGAGAACCCACGAGAGAATCTCTGCCCACTTGGATGTCAGTAGCAGCTCTACATACAACACACCCATCAAGCAGACAAATAGATTCTCGCCTTTCAGGGATTTAGCCCCTACTTCACTTACCTTGCCAGGAAAACAGCTCTTTCTCAGTTTCATAGAAGCCACAACCCAGCACTCTGACACAGACTGGTCGCCCATATGTGCGGAATGGGCAGAATGCATTACAGACCAGGAGAGAGGAGCTGAAGTCCCTAGGGTGTGGACAAGCTGATGCAGAACAGTGACTCTAATAACCTTGCGCCGCTGTGAGCCACGAGTTTCAGGTTTGGACTTTTTTGTTTAATGTGATTATATTACTGCAGTGCTAAGGAAACCTAGTCAAATGTTTTGCTCTCCATATGCCTACAACACAGGTACTGTAGGTTAGTGGGATCACCTATGACACCTCTCCTTTTTCTGTGGTGATTAATGGCACCTGATGCAACTTTAAAATTCCTAGGGAGGAGAGGTTATTTTAGTACCTGGCTCTGGCACACAATAATGAACTGTGGGGTTTGGCACAATGGCATGATCCAGAAATAGAATAGGGTTGACAAGCTGGAAATTGAATCCTCCCCCTATCACACTGTGCACTGAATCCTGCATACTATGCTTAACTCCTCTTAATGGTTTTCTACATCAAAACTCCTTGACAGATGCAGAGGAGGACAAGAGCACGGTAACATGCACAGCAATTACTAGGGATATTGCCCAAAGGCTATTATAAGGGAAAATAAATCAAATCAAATTAAAGTTTATTTATAAAAAGGTGCCTTTCCACAGTTCAAGGTGCCTGTACATATGAACAACTTGATAATAAAATCACAGATTATAAAATATATAAAACCACAAATCATCATAGTGACCAACCATATTTAAAATGATGGCAACATTATACTTAGTCACCAAAAGCTAAGCCAAAGAGTTAAGTCTTCAGTTCCATCTTAAAAGTTTGGACAGTCAGGCAGTCTCCTATCCGATGAGGTAAAGAATTCCACAGGGTAGGGGCCACAAATGTAAATAAGTGGGCCCCTGATGTTTGCAAACGCATCCTGGGGATCTCTAGCAATACCTCGTCGGTGTAACGGAGAGGTCTGGAGGGGTGGTAGGGAGAAAGGAGATCTTGCAGGTAGCAGGGTTTCTGGTCAAGTAGGGCCCATCCAAGTTTTTTCTCTGCTTGTAAGGACATTAACGGCCTCAAAAAAGCTCACAGCTGTGTTGCAGTGTGCACAAACTCCTTGCCTATGTGCAGCCCATACTGGTAGTTCAGGGACAACAACACTGTTCGAGGATAGTTGTTGCTAGGCTATGGGGCTAATACAGGTCACATTAGGGAGTACAACTGTAAATTAAGCTACTGTCTCCTTCTCTACCCTTGGCCCCAAATAGCTAAACTTATTATAGTTTAAAAACCATTCCCCAGTTGATAATAGCATAATCATTCCTTTCTAATGGGACAGCAATGTTTGGTTTGGCTGGTCCCAAGTTTCATAGTTACTTGCTATGACCAGTTTGTTATTTCCTTCTGCTTTTGGGGATGTACATTGTCTCCCTCATAGTGTTAGTTTTATTGCTGCTTCTCCGTCACCTGTTCTGAAGGCAGGGAGGCAGTTTGCACGGCAATCTTGTCAAGATTAAAGCCTCTTAAGATACTACTTAAGATTGAGGGTGATAGCTACCAAGGATCACCGGGACTCTAAGGAGGACAATCTCCCCAGTCAAATCCCACCCCCCCACCCCGATGTTGGTTTACCAAATGACTGGCGTTTTCCATTTCCTAGTCTGTCTCTGAGTCCCTCTTATAGGACAAAGTATATTCTTACATGGCACAAGCAAAAAAAAAAAAAGAAAAGTAGCTTTTTGGTTTTCTCTACCATATCTTTCTCCGCCCCCCCCCCCTCCAGAAAGGGGCATTAGGTTCAGTGGAGGCTAAAAAGTTCCTCCAGAATCCCAGGTGCAACCCTAATCTCAGTGGATATGTTTCTTAAGGGCAAAACTCCCCATAGCTAGTGTTGGTGCCGTAAGTCTTTATTAGTTTCTTGCCTTAACACTCTGTGTAAGTTGAAATACTTACTAGATGTTTAATGTTACCAAGATTTAACATGGTTCTGCTTTATTTCACATTTCTGCTTTACATGACTAAATGGTTCCTCCACTGGTATAAGATAATTTCTGAGTTTACAACTCAGCAGATTTTTATGAGAGTTTATGCTTTGTCTATCTGTATTGAAAATGTTTTCACATACTATCTTAAAGTAAATGGGTATTATGTGGTATGTAACCAGAAAAGGTGGAGCAATCACAACATGCGTGAGGTTCACTTTAGCGGGCTCTGGCTTCTCCCTCTTATGAGCTATAAATATTTTTATATCCCCAGCCATGGATAATACAGTTACACTCTCTACTTGGAATGTGAGAGGGCTAAACTCCTCTATAAAATAAAACATTTTCTCTAGGTTAAAAAAAATGGGGACACAAGTAGCCTTCCTCCAAGAAACAAAGCTGGCCCATAAGGAGGTCCTTAAACTAAAAAGAAAGTGGGTAGGACGGGAAGCTCATAGTTCCTCTAGGTCTACCAAGCACGGAGTCTCTATCCTGATGCACAAAAAGGTAAAGTGAAGCCCTGTTACCCAGATCTCCAACCCTGACATTCGATGGATTGTAGTTAAGCTTAAAACTCCTGTGGGCCTCTTGATTTTGGGTGACTTGTATGTCCCAATAAGGATGACCCTACCTTCTTTGCTAAGCTGTCCCAGACACTCCTTGATCTCTCTTTTGATAACCCTGATGTTATGTTAGGGGGGGATTTCAACCTGGTAATGGATTATTGCCCTCGATAAGTTGAATAGCAGACCGGAACCACATACCTGGGACCTTAATGCCTTACGCAAACTGACCTCGCTTTATCAACTGTCAAGACACCTGGAGGATGCAGAACCGTCTGGTACACATTATACTTGTTTCTCAGAATGGCACCAAATGGTCAGCAGACTGGATTTCTGGCTATCTTCTTCCAGGGTTACCCCATCAGTGTCTAGCATTTCTAGTGAACCCTTATATATGTCAGACCACGGCCCAGTAAATATGACCTCTACACTGAATGTCACCATGAAAACTCCTGATCCTGGAAAATTGACCCTCTGCTCCTCCATGACATAGACTTTAAGGCCTGGCTCAAAACAGAGACAGATCTGTACTTCCAGGATAATCCCCCAGGCTCCTCCTCACCCTCCATGATATGAGAAGCATTTAAAGCTACCATACAAGGGAGAATAATTAGCTACAATAAATAATTAGCTATAATTAGCTCCCACAGACATTGGGCCCGGGATAAAGAGTTTCAGAGACCAGAAGCTCTGCTCAAAGAAATTCACAGAGCTTACAGGACAAAAATCTAAGAGCAGAACTCAAGGCCATCCGAATCCAACTAAACCTCTTAGCTACACGTTCAGCAGAGCTACAGATCAGGAGGATCGAGCATAAGTATTGGACTCAAGGGGGAAAAAGTAAGTAATTTGCTGTCATACCGACTTCATAGACAACAGGCAGACAGGTACTTCCCTCACCTCAAAGATGTCAATGGTCGGGTACAAACATCCCCAAGCTCATTAATAAAACTATGAAAGCCTTTTACCAATCTTTGTATCACTCTCAAATGCAATTTTGGGAACTCAACCTCAAAAAATTAATAAAAGATCTCCCTTAACCCAAAATGTCACAAGCCCAAAAAGAAGCTCTAGAATCCACAGTTACTAATTCTTAAATCTTCTGAGCCATCAAACTATGACCCGCAGAGGTCACCTGGCAGTGACGGTCTACCAGTAGACTTTTATCAATTAATTTGTAAGGCAGTGACTCAGCCTCTGCTGAACATGGTACAAGATGCCCACAACAATACCTCCCTCCTGAGTACACTGTGGGAAGCAACCATTACCATCCTCCTGAAGGATGGTAAGGATCACTCCCTCTCCTCAAGTTATTGACCTATCTCTCTGATCAATGCAGATGTGAAAATTATCACTAAATCTCTTGCCCTCAGGCCAAAGCGTATCCTCCAAGATATAATCCACCCATCCCAGGTGGGTTTCATCAAAGGGAGAGTCATTTCTGACCACCTGCACAGCCTGTTTTCCCTTCTCCTGGTGGCATAGGCCTTCCCACTCCGGCAGCAGCTATGGCTATCAATTTTGATTTTGAAAAAGCTTTCAATTTGGTAGAATGGGATTACTTGGTAGCAGTTCTCAAATACCTTGATTTTGGCCTGGGGTTTGTTCGATGAGTCCAGACACTCTACGACAACCCCCAGGCATGGTTTCTCACCAATAACATGCTTTCAGAACAATTTCCCCTCTTCTGAGGTACACGCCTGTTCTGCCAACTCAAACCAGGCAGCTATTTGCCATTCACACTCACATACACACAATAACAGTACAAGAAGTATAGCAAGCCAAAGCTTTATTATAGCAAAATATAATATAAAAGGTTACAATAAGTATAGCAAGCCAAAGCTTCATTACAGCAAAATATAATACAAAAGGTTATACATCACCGATTCCAAAAGCTACATCCAAGCCTGTTCCAATGGCTGGGAAGCTCCCTTGTCAGCCTGGCTAGGAGTCTCACGAACTGCGAATTGGCCCCACAGCGATGCGTCCACCCTGCAGTGGTGAGGCTTAACCAGGCATTGAGAAAGCTACATTTATATCTTATTCTATGCTAAAATAACCTGCAGCAGCTCTATAATGTTATCTCGCCACATTCTAGAAGCTGGCCGGCTCCCGGGATGCTGCGACCACACCATAAGGACTGCTCAGAATTCTCTACACCAGCTAGATCACTGTGCCCCAAACACTGGCGGGTGCCTAGAACATTATGAGCTAAGCAGAAGTTTAAACAAAACTACAAAACAGGTTGCCTGATAATATGCACTTCAAGTCAGCAAAATACACTGTCTGAAGCAAAACATAATAATGAGGCTATCTAAAGAGCAAACACCAATTAAATGAAGCAGCATGTAAAATGGAAAATGACATACATTACATGAAATAGCATACAAAATGGAGTAACAATAATCAACATATTATACTACATTCGGTCCTTTGATTATTGTGAATACGATTTGTATGATACTGGTACCATAGCAAAATTACTACGAATATAACATGATAAGTAACAAGTCCAAATAAGCAAGATAATTGTCACTACAGCAATGATTATGATAGGATGTATCAGAATATTTAACACTTTTGTAGCTGATGGAGACCATCCTGTAAAAATATCCCACCAATAATGAGTAGTCTCTTGTTGAATCTTGGAACTTAAATCAATCATTTTATGTTTAACTATCGTAGTTTGCACCTGACTTTGCACTAATGATTTATTTCTTATTGCCAAATGAGCCTGCATTACATCTGTTTCCTGAATTATCTGTTTAATTTTATTTAATGAGATACTCAATCTTGATTGATCTAAAATATTGGACTGCAATACAAAATAAGCTTCTGCTCATTATCAGGGATCTGCATTTTACTGTGGTGGATGACATTACAATCCAATGATTACTAGGAATCCATGATTTGAACACGGTCCTCCACATATTTCATTATTATCATTAAATCATCTGGGCCTTATTTCTTTGCATTATAGAATACATATGTCGCATTGTGCATTCTGTCCAATCAATAAATCGTGAAATATTTTCTGCTACTCCCATTCCCATACCCTGAAGCATTAAATAACTGCAAGAACTCAAAATCATAATTCAAAGTTAATCTTTGGGGTAAGAAAGCAGTTGGCATCCATTGAGCTTGTAAGTTAATTAAGCTAAATACATCAATTCCTACTGCCTGAAGCCTGTTAGTCAGTGTTTCATATCAACACTATTTAAAATTCCCATGCCTGCCCCTGCTCCACCTACGTATCATACCAAGCTCTTTTATATTTGCATTTTCTACTAAACAGAAACGTTATGTTAAAATGGATTACATTTTTCTGATACCACAAGGCACTGATGTACATGTGGATGGAACTTAACTATATTATCATTGCTAATTACAGGATGATTTTCAACACTGTAATGTGATCTGCCTAAGTAGTTCTATTAGTTATTGCAGTAGCATTCATGCAAAACAAAGTATTTACATTAACTAGTTCAATGGTTTCAAAATGTCTGATTGATTCATGCAACAGTCTCGTCTCGTGAGGAGTTATCATGCACATGTCTGATAAGTTGCAGCATTTAATAGCAGTCTTATTCTGCAAAGAGATTTCATCTGTTCTCTAGGCACATTGTCCTGGGCCACCAGTTGTCATCCAGAGATTGACCCCTGGTGAAAATGTCATGTTCAGTACCACACACTTCTGTCCGGATGGGCAGCTAAAGTTCCCCTGGGTTCTATCTTTGGTATCATTTTTCCAACTCCAGGTTCCTTTACAACCAGTGTCATTACAGTTAACCCTTTGAATCCTTCCTCCAGGGGTAACTAGCTCTGCCAAATGGACTATAAGACACACCAGCATTCCTTTTAAAATCCATTGCTGGACCTAGAAAGACACAAATTTCATTATTCTGAAGATAACATTTATGTGCAGGCACGTATTCCCATTTTCTTTCCTGATCTGATGACTAGCACAGTGTTGTCTCGTCCGGTGGCTAATCACCTCAGCTGGTTCAGGAGGGCCATTTGGGTTTGAACCCATATTTTGGCACCATTGTTAAAACCTCCTGTAGATCTAAAACCTTTATCCCCTTGCTGTTAAGAGTGTGGGCTTGTCCTTTATAGGGGTCACTTTGTTAACTGGAATAATTAACAATTGAGCCACTCTGTCATACTGTTGAATTAACAGATTTTGTTCTCTACTATTCAACAAAATTACTTTCACTTCTCCTTGGTAATCACAATCAATCACCCCTCCCAACATTTGTATTCCCTTGAGGGCTAGTTCTGATTTAGGTGCTATCCAACCAAAATGTCTCGGTGGAATTTGTATTCCAATACCAGTTTCTATCACTTGAATGTTTCTGCTGTTTATTCTGTATTCTTGAAGGGCAAGTAAATCAAGTCCAGCAGCTTCTGGGGTTGCCCTGCAAGGAGACAGAACTCCTGGTGTAATTTCCCAATATAACACTGTTTCTGTAGTTGAGTAAGCCTGCACTTGCAAATTAGGAGTTATCATTCGCATTAGGTCTCAGATTCTCCAATTGGTCTATTATTTAAAATCTGTAATGCTTCATGCAAATTCTCTTTCCATTTTCGTAGGCTCTCCCCCAGTTTCCTAAACTGTTCTTTCAGCAATCCATTCATTCTCTCAATTAACCCTGCTGCCTGCGGGTAATAAGGATGTGAAATACCCACTGTATGTTATGGGCTTGAGCATAAGCTTGTACCATTTTCCCTAAAATGGGAACCATTGTCACTTTGTATCTGCAAGGGTATTCATAGTACAACATAATTAAGTTAATTGCCTTAATGATGTTTTTCTGTGTAGCTTGTTTACAAGGGTATGCCAATAAATACCCTGAATATGTATCTACAACTGTGCAAGCATATCACATCCTCCACTAAGGGTAGAGGTCCAATGTAATCAATCTGCCAAATTTGTCCTGAATTTTCCCTCCCAATTGTCCTTTCACAATATGAGGATTGGTCTTTGTTGCCCATGTTGGCATATAGGACACTGAGCAATAACAGTTTTAACCAAATCCAATGTTAGGGTACACCTACTATATGCCCACCTGTAAGTGGCTTTCTCTCCCAAATGTCCACATTTTTGATGTGCCCATTTTGCCAGCCCTGATAACTGCTGACTTTGAATTTCTTCAATATCCACTGGAAGAATCTTAGCTTTTTCATCTGCAATAGAATTATACCATCGTTCTAGTGTATCTGAAGCACAATGAGCATCAACATGAAATACAGTGGTCTGAGTATTTTGCACCATAGTCCATATTTCCTGCCACAGTTCTTTTCCCCATATTTCTTTCGAATAAATTTTCCCTCATCCTTAGCCCAAGTGGGCAGCCAGGTTGTTAAACCATTGGCTACAGACCATGAATCAGTATAAATATGACATGTACCTTGCAACCTTTGTGGGTATTACACTGGAAGGGAGGAAGGGTAGCTTACCCTCCCTCCAAGCTCCTACTGGTGGAAGACATAGCTCGAGGTGCAAGAGACAGCTTGAATACTGTAGCAATAAAAAGGTTAGCTGTGAAACACAGACAAACAACAAAAACAAACACACATCAGTTTAAAATAAAACAAGATTATTTCCATAGGATAAAAGAAGCCAAGCGTCCCTGGGTTCCCTTATCCTAAGCATGACAAAATGTCCAGATTGATGGTAATACCGCACGACGTATCTCTGTAGATGGTAAATCTCAAAACAGCTGTAATAGTCCTTTTTCAAAATTGTAAAGTTTGTTTCTCTTCACTTAGAATACTAGTTTTGCAATAAAAGTCAAATTACATGGTTCACTCTTGGTGTGCTTTCATGAAAACATACATTTTGTGTGAAAAGTTGTGCTTTAGGCATGGAATACACATCAAGTTTGAACTGGTAGTAACATAAAATGTTGAAACACAAGAAGGTCAAATAATGTGCAAAGGTCACAGGTGCATGCAAGGGTCATTCAAACTCAGTTATTCCTGTGGTGTCCTTGAACACCACCAATATTAAAATATCTTTAAATAACAATAGAATACACAATTAAACTGCTGGCCAAGACAGTACACACACACATACACAAAAAGAAATACTTAACACAAAATAAGACTGACATTGTTTCTAACTCAATTTGCTGAGGTAATGCCCATAGTTCCATTAGAAAACTGTACGTGGTTTAGATATATGCTGCCTCCTGCCTGTCTTGTAACACTGACAATTTTAAACCAACACATTTATACATATTGCCATGCCAAATCTTTCCAGAACAAAACACTGTTTAAACACATCATCTGTAAGTGAACACATCTCATATAACATGATTACACCTTTTGGCACATAACTAAAATATGGCACTCTGCCATTTTGCAAAAGTTTCTGGTTTTAACTAGAAGTATGATAAAGCCATTATAGCTGTTAACACATTACATTTTCACCTAGCAGTGGCTTGCACGTTGCTTGCAAACTACAACTCTTTCTGCACATTGCAATCTATATGACGTCATAATTCTTCACCATCAACACTAACTGCTCCAAGCAACAACTACAAACAAAGTTTTCACTGACCCTATCTAGGCAGCACAAATGTTCCATTAAAAATAAAGCCAATTAAAACAGTCAGCTATGAGGCAAAGAAGCTTCTTCTTCCTTTTTTTTTCATAACCTGTTGTGCACTGAAGGCAGTCAATCCTATCTCGTAACCTTGACAACAGAACATAATTACAGAACACAGATATAAGCTAGAAAATATGCATGAGAAAGACGGAGCATTACCTTGTTTAGTATCGTATTACAGAAATAAAACAGACAGACATAAAACAACTTTGAATAAAAAAAATTCAGACTTACCCGGTGCCAAGGTATTTTTCTTCTTCTTTTCCGATACACTAGTCTAAGTAAGGAAACTGACTGCAGGACCTTCGTGATAATTTCCAAACGCTGCAGCTATTAACTCTTTCAAAGGTTTTAACCCTTTCAAAGGTTTTCTTTTGGCCATTTTAGTAACCTGCCAAACCAAGTCTTTTTCCAGAGCTCTGGTTTGCAGTTTAAAACAAAACAAACAAAAATCTCTAACAGTACTAGGTTGAGATCCATCTGGTAGAGGTCCCCAGTACTTGGGTTTAGGATCAAATGTTTCAGCCTCTATAGGAGGCAAGGGAACTTGAAATTGATACAGAAAAACTTGAAACTACACAGATAGGCAACATGGGGGATTTTCAAATCATCCCGTCTGTAGTCACCTACTGTGCGTACATCCACAGTAGTTTATTTTTCTTTTTCTAGATGTTGCTTATCTAACTTTACTTAACCAGCCGCTGCTTTTCTCCTAAAAGCAGCCTGAACTGTGAAAGCCATCATTGGCTCTAACAGTATATACTTGCAGCAAGCATAAATTACAAGTACAAAGGGCAGTTGCCCTTGCTTGTTTGAGCCTTAATACACCTTTAAAAAAAAGAACTCATCCTTTTTCCTAAAAATAGACATTTTATTTTCGAATCCTGCCGACTACGCCAAAAATGTTCTGCCAACTCAAACCAGGCAGCTATTTGCCATTCACACTCACATACACACAATAACAGTACAAGAAGTATAGCATGCCAAAGCTTTATTATAGCAAAATATAATATAAAAGGTTACAATAAGTATAGCAAGCCAAAGCTTCATTACAGCAAAATATAATACAAAAGGTTATACATCACCGATTCCAAAAGCTACATCCAAGCCTGTTCCAATGGCTGGAAGCCCTTGTCCAGCCTGGCTAGGAGTCTCACGAACTGGGATTGGCCCCACAGCGACGTCCACCCTGCAGGTGAGGCTTCTAACCAGGCATTGAGAAAGCTACATTTATATCTTATTCTATGCTAAAAATAACCGTGCAGCCTTCATAATGTTATCTCGCCACATTCTAGAAGCTGGCGGGCTCCAGATGCTGCACCACACCATAAGGACTGCTCAGAAATTCCACACCTGCTAGGTCACTGTGCTCCAAACACTGGCTGGTGCCTAGAACACTATGAGCTAAGCAGAAGTTTAAACAAAACTACAAAAACAGGTTGCCTGATAATATGCGACCTTCAAGTCAGCAAAATACACTGTCTGAAGCAAAATATAATAATGAGGCTATCTAAAGAGCAAAACACCAATTAAATGAAGCAGCATGTAAAATGGAAAATGACATACATTACATGAAATAGCATACAAAATGGAGTAACAATAATCAACATATTATACTATCACTACAACGCCAGGGCTGACCTCATTCTTCCCTTCTGTTCATCATTGCGCTAGAGCCATTAGCAGCTGCAAATAAGGCAGCACCTGAAGCAACAAGCATAAGAGTTGGCTAGAAGGAATTCCACGCAAAACTATATGCTGATGACTGTATAGTTTTCTTTGAGGATGATACTAAGACTATCCCAATCATACTTAATATCCTACACTCCTTCACAGCTCTCTCGGGGCTTTGGATAACCTCTCCAAGACTGAGATCCTCCCCCTTAATACCAACACAGCTCCAGATATATCTAGGATTGGCATGGACACCTAAATCTATTAAATATTTGGGAATCTATATTACTCCCAGCACTGTGAAAGCAGTTGTCACCAATCTACTCCCACTAATAAATAAATTGTGAAGTGATTTTACAAGGTAGAAACAACTAAAATTCTCCCTAGATGGGAAAGTTAATGCCATAAAAATGGTTGAGGCTCCTTGAATCTTTCACACACTGGCCCACTTAACTATCCTTATTAAGAAGGATTGGTTCCAAAAAGTAGATAAACATATAAGTGGCTTCTTGTGGGAAAGCACACCTCCCCGATACAGCCACAGTAAGCTGAGGGCTCCCTCACTTTCTGTACTACTATGCATTTCTTACTGCGCAGACATGTAAATTACTTAAACACCCTGGGCTTCAGCCACCGGCCTGGATAGACACTGAAACATAAATATTAGGCAGAGTTCACCCCTCCCTCCACTTAGGCCACACTCTCCCCAAATCACTGTGTAAATGGTATACCATATCTGCTGGCCAGGAGGCCTGGAAAAAAGTTGGAGGAATTGCCAAGTGCTGCATTGTGCTTTGCCCCCTTACCCCATTATGGATCAACCCTCACTGTTGCATTGGCTGTCACCCTTTTAATTGGCCGAACTGGAAGGACAGACACATGTTTTTTCTGAGGGACCTCTTTATTCCTTGCTCCCCTATGGCAGAGTCATTTGAAACTCTAAAAGCTGAGCTCAATATCCCTGAGGAAGACTTCTGGAGGCACTTACAACTGCATAGTCTTTGTAACCTTAAGATCAAGCAGAATTGTGATTGCTCCACCTGTATTAAACATCCGAACAGGCTTCTGCCCAAAATACCAATTACAGCATACCATATAGTCCAGACAGGCCTAGCTGGCACTATTTATAGGACCCTGAGTGACTCCAATCCAGACCCGTCCCTCACTCCCAAGTGGAAATGGGAAAAGGCTTTGTGATTTGTCATTTCTGACACTGCCTGGTCAAGTTCATGGAAGCTGATTCACTGTGCTTGCCCAGATCAATGCAGCTTGCTAATTCAAAATAAAATTATACATTATTGGTATCAAACCCCAACACAGCTTGAAAGATGGGCCTTATGGCACAGGATCTGTGCTGGAGATGCAAGATGCCTGAAGCAGACCTGCTCCACATCCTGTGGTCCTGTCCTAGGATTCAGAATTACTGGGAAAGTATATTGAGCTACTGCTCCAAAGTCCTACATATTACAGTTCTTTGTTTATGAGAGATGATCTTATTGGGGATACTAGCCACTCCCTTGGAAAGCACCCCCTCCCAGCGGACATGGCTTATGTTAGCCTCCATAGAAGCTAAACGTCTTCTGCTTCGGAGATGGAGAACTAGGGATGTTCCATCCCTCAGAGAGTGGAAAGCTGCCTTAGTCACACTGGCCTCCAATTCCAGGCTATTCCACTTCTGTATACTTGACATAAAGAACTTTCACAAAATCTGGACCCCATATTTTCAGTTCACCTTAGACCCCACCTCCTCACTGCTTAATAACCAATCCAAAGACCTTCTACAGCCACCATGATTACTTAAGGGAGATGATCTTTTACTGCTTCATCTGGACCTGACAATACTGACTGCTAAAAAAAAAAATCTTATGCCTTCATGGATGATGACACTGCAAATACCACATGTCTAACCTCTCCTTGTGACCCAGTTCTAGACAGCGGTGCTTGTGCTACAGATTATTATACTGTATCTGTATAATTTTTTGTGCCACGCCTGCACAGTTGTGAGTATAACAATTATTGGTACCGGCTCAATACGTGTAAAAAAGACAACACGATATTAACCACACTGTGTATAGCACGCCTGGAATTACAGCGACAGGAGTAGAACAGCGGTAGGGAATTACCGCTAACCCTGTCGCTGTACAATGAAAATGCAGAAGTATCAGGTTACTGTGTGCTGGGGTGCTGGCCGAGCCACTCCTCTTGTGGAATGGCTAAAGCACCAGCACACGGCAGAAATGGAGACCTGGGACTGTGGTTCGGTTCCTACCAGGTCTCCCTGTGCTGCAACTTTTTGCAGCTTTTATTTATTTATTTTTTTTAAGAAACTTTTCCTCCCTCCTGAGTTACTCCCCATCCCAGAAGTCCACCACCCCCTGGCATTTGGTATAATAATTCTGGAGCCTGTGGGGGCGAAGTCCCAACGTCGGTGGTTTGGGGGGCAAAGCCCACCACAAAAACACAAAGAAGCCACTGTTTTAACCTATTACACCCATTAGCATCATATGGCATCAGAACCATCCATTGCTTAACCTGACCCAAAATGGCGACATCAGATAGAATGAGTTAAAGGGCATGCTCTGTTTGTTTTAGGATGGAGTTTTACCTGATGATATTGCAGCACACGACCTTTTGCTTGAGGCACTGGTTGCCGCACATTTTTTGCCTTCAGAAAAATGACCCATGCCACAATTATTTACACATCTCCTTGTTCTAGAATGACAATGCATTGCACTTTCATGTTTATTATGGTTATTTCTTTTGTTACAAACTCAATAAAAACAAATTAACTACAAAAAAAGAAAGTAAAATGTATTTCAGTATTTATAAATTAGGAATGTATGGGACTGCAGTCAAGCTCCTATCCTACACAGAAAAATTGTACTACTCCCCTATGGAGGAATGGGAGTGGAGGAAAGGGAGCACAAGGCCCAAACGGCCTGCACTCCCACTTCCTAGTAAGGAATTGGTTACAATGTTTACAAATAAGGAACAGATGGTAGTGCAGACAGGCTGCACCCCCCCAAAAAAAAGTACAGTACAGCAATGACTAATGGGAGAAGAGGAACTAAACAGCTGTGGAGGATTGCAACGGTACACATGTCCATCCCTCCCATGACCCCATGAGCCTCCAGGTAGGTCTCTAGGAAGCAAATGATTGTGGCAGTTGCTTCATTCAAGGATTTATGAATGGGAAGCAGCAACCTCCTAGTAGGGGCCAGACCCATCAAATCCATGTATTCAGCCTCCTCTTCATCTTCCTCAGCCTAGAGGGAGGGGATGTTGACATAATTACCATTTGCCTTACAAAGGAATAATGGGATGTGTAATCCTCAGAAGGCCTGGGAGAAGAGCCAAATCTCTGCTGAGGGGAACCATCTGGTTCCAGAGGTTCCCCCTCGTCCTCTTCATAATATATCTCTACTATATCTTTCCTCCTCCACAGGCATTTGTATGGAACCTGAGTGTGTGGACAGGGAGAAAGAAATATTCATGAAATTTCCCATAGCCTGGAAGAAAAGAATTACCATAGTAATTTTGTTTCTTCTCAGGGATCCCTCACTGTCATGTACACAAAGCATCATCTAGGCAACAGAGTGATGCCCTGGAGCTAGAACCTTATGCTAATTATGGAACTTTAGAATCAAGGTTCAAACTCTGTGCTGTGGTCACACCCCACTCTAGCCCCCAAAGTCAGATTTGTTTCCATAGCTAGAGGGAGCGGTGTCTACTAAAACTAGCTACTGTAAATGGCTACCAAAAATTTCTAAACAATTTTTAAAACGTTTTGAAAAACATAAATTTAAGGCAGCCATCATGTGGGAAATAGTTTAAAATAGTAAAAAATATTTAACTGACCACATTTTACAACTGTCAAGGAACTGCAGTAGTAATGCTCAAGCAACCTTAATGAAAGAACTTGATTCTTGCATAAACCTATTATCAGGTTCTGGAAGGGGAGGCAGACTTATGGAAGTATAAATCATGGTGAGGGATCCTTGAGAAGAAAAAACATTACTATGGTAAGTAAGGTTATTCTTCTAACTCCAGGAATCCCTCATTGATGCTTTACACAAAGCAGATTCTACAGTAGCACCATGGGGGGGAAGGGGGTCTAGAACCAACTTAGGAAAAGAGGTAGAGGTACCCCTTGTGGAATGTGCTTTTAGGCCTCTGGAGGGTATTTTCGCAGCATTTTCATATCAAAACTGTATGAAGAGACTATCCAGCAAGACATAGTCCTCTTGGTTGCTGGTTTATCCACAGGTAACAAAAAACTGTATGACCTGAGACCTGACATCCTTTGTCTGCTACCTGCAACACTTAGATGGCCAGCACTTGCTTCAGATCTAGGCTGTTAATTTCTGCTCACCTGGGCTGGAGTACTATGGGAAGAGCACAGGAAGGGCAACTGACCGGTTCAGGTGGAATTCTTTTTTTTTTATAATTATACTTTTTCTGCTGGCTTGTCACAGGCTGCTGCTCAGCCCTATCCCTGCCCTTCCACTGCCCAGCACTTGTCAGATCCCCCATGGATTGCCCTCCATGGGGGGCCAGGAAGGGGAGGGCCATCCTCCTCCCATCCGAAGACTCTCTTCCAGATTGTGGGCTGGTGAACCGGTGATGGCATGTGGTGGAGGCAGGCAGGCAAGGCTTCATATAACCTGTGATAGTCATTTTCCAGTGTTTCTCCCATCTTCCCCTGTCACAGCAGCACATAAGCATGCAAACATGGAGGCGTACACATGCTACAGAACCATTACCCCTTCCTTCATGCCACTCAAGCTGCCAGCACTACCTCCGGGCCTCCACCTAGGGGCATCCAATGGTCAAGTCAGCAAGCCTTCCTCCCCCAAGAGAGGAGAGCTTTCCATCTGACACTCAGCTGTCTCGCCCCTGGCCAACCCCCAGCAACCTTGTTCCCAAATGCGGGCCACTGGTGTGGTGAGAAGTAAGGCACACTGTGCCTAAGCCCTCTGCAAGGTGAAAGAGTCTAATATGTTTCAGTAAAAGAAAAATAGCAGAACAAGAGGACACAGCATGATGGGAATAGAGGGAGGCCAATTAAGGGGTAATGTGAGGAAGTTCTTTTTCACAGAAAGGGTGGTGAATGCATGGAACGGCCTACCTCAGGAAGTGGTGGATATGAATACAGTGCAGGTCTTCAAACAGGCATGGGATAGGCATAAGGGAGCAATACAGATGAGTATGAATAAATAGGCCATTAACAGAGTAAAGGCCTATGGCACATTCATAAGGTAGAAAAAATGAGCAGCCTGGATGGCCTTGCGGTCCTTATCTGCTGTCAGCTTCTATGTTTCTATGCACCACTGAGCCGGCGTTCAGGTGGAATTCTGATATCACCTTTGGTGTGAGCTTCCTATTGGTCCTAAGTACTGCCTTGTTCGTTTGGTTTTGTACAGAGGGTTTGCAGCCCCCTTACCCTTTCAGCAGATATCATGGCAGTCAGGAAAATGGTTTTCCATATGACGTACTTTAAATCAGTCGTAGCCATAGATTCAGAGGGGGCCCACCATCAGCTGGGCAAGACAGATGTTCAGGTCCCATGAGGGGACTGGGACCTTCACATGTGGGTATAGGTCACTGAGGCCATTAAAGAAACTTTTAAAAATAGGTTGAGAGGCCAGTGACTGGCCCTTGCCTGATAACATGTAGGCCAACACTGCTGCTGGATGTACCCTTGGTGTTGATGGCCTCAGACCCAATGACTGCAAGTGTACTAGGTAGTTCAGGACTGTGGGCAACCCTGCCTCCATTGGCATTATTATTCTGGGGGTGCCCCAGTAGGAGGATCTCTTCCACAAAGGAGTGTGCATTCCTGGTTGCTGGTTTCCTGGAAACATTAAGCACCCTCAGGACCTCCTCAAACGGATTCAATCTAGAATATTCTAGCTCTTCAATAACCATGCCCTCAGGGGTAAAGTCCTGGTGTCTGGAAATGTTATCCTTCCCTAAGGTCAGCAGGTTGCAACTTAGTGGTAGGCTGATCAGATTATTGCTGGATAGGCCCAGGAGCACTCAATACTAGGCCTACCTGGCCCAGTCTGGTGTTATTAGTGTCTCTGTTGCTGGCTCTCTCCTAAGCTTTAGAAGTACTCTCTTTATGAGTGGAAATGATGGGAAAGCATACAGAAACCTCCCCATCTACATCAAGGCTAGGGCATTGCCTGGAACTGTGTCGTTGGCTGGTGGCCTGCAACAAAACTTTAGAGGCTGTTCTCCCAGAATGCAAACAGGTCCATTTCTGGAGTGCTCCATCTTCTGAAAACCATGGCCAAAACCTGCTTGTTCAGGGTCCACTTGTGGTTTCCCTGGCTGATCCTGCTTAGGGAGTCTGGCAGGACACTGTCTTTGCCTTGTAAGTATACTACCAAAATCTTTACATCTAGGGAGCAAGCTAGGTCCCTGATCCTCATTGCCTTTGTGCATAGTCTTGAGGATCTTGTACCTCCCTGCTTGTTTATGTAGTACATTGTTGTGGTGTTGTCTGTTCTGATATGGAAAGACTGACTTTGTAGCTGGGAGGAAGATTGCATTGCCAGAAACATTGCCCTAAGTTCCAGGAAATAGATGTGTTCCTGTGTCTCCTGCAGGCTCCAGATACCACTTACCGTGAGGTCCTCCAGGTGGGCACCCCACCCTAGGAGTGAAGCATGTGTTGTAAGGATACTTACTGGGGACTGCTGGAAGAAGAGAATGTCCTCTTTGAGGTTGTTTACATCCTTCCACCATTCTAGTGACCACAGCAATGCTTTTGTGACTGGCAACAGTTTGGAAATGGAGTCCCATCTTGGTGACCAAAGGTCTCTTACATGGTACTAGATGTCCCTCTTATGAAATCTGGCCCATGGGACCACAGCTGTAGATGTAGCAATATGGCCCAGTAGCTGTAGAAAATCCCTTGCAGGCATTGTCTGGTCTACCATGAAGGATTTTGCTATGGCAATCAGAGTTTCTACCCTTCCCTGTGTGAGGAAGGCTTTTCCTCTGCAGAATGTGTCTAGGTTTTCACCTATGATTCCAGCACCTGAACAAGTTCTGTTTAGGACTTTTGCAGATCTATCAGGAGCTCAGTTTTTCCAGGCGGCTTTTCACCTTCCAAATAGAGCATCTTGTCTCTTGTTGTTTTGAGACTAGCCAGCCGTCCAGGTAAGGAAAAACTACAATACCTTGCCTCCTCAGGTGTGCTGCCACAAAGTCTAACCACTTTGTGAACACTGTTGGTGCAGAAGTAAGGTAAAAGAGAAGGGCTACAAACTAGTATTGGTAGTTTCCTAGCCTGAACCCGAGATATTTTCTGTGGCTAGGTCTGACTGGAATGTGAAAAAATGTGTCTTTCAGATACAGTGACCCTGACCAATGCCTTAACTGCAAGGATGGTATCACTGTCCCAGTGTGACCATCTTGTACCTTTCTTTTTGATGGGCTTGTTCAGGTATCTGAGGTCTAAAATGGGTTGCCAGTCACCATATTTTTTTTTGTGGATCAGGAAATACCTTGAAAACAAGCTCTTGCCCCACTGTGAGGCACATACCTTTTCCCCTGCTTTTGCTTGTAGCAGTTTGTTTACTTTCAATTCCAGCAGAATTCTCTCAGTAGGAGAGTGATCTGGAAAACTTTTGTGTTTCAGCAGTTTGGGGATTTTTTTGAACTGCACAGACAACCCCAGGCCCAATAACTCCAGAACCCACAGTCTGTGGTAATCTTTAACCATTCCAAGGCTGGCCCACCAGCACAGTGGTAGCGTTACAGCATGCGATGCTGGTGACCCAGGTTCGGGAGCAGGCCTGGGTCATTGGAGGACTAGCTGGGGGTAGAATGGCTGAGCATCCGAGGGATGCTCACCACCTTGGTGAGGGAGGATGGATGGCCTCCAGTGCAGTACCACCACCTTAGCGACCAAAGGTGGAAGTGCAAGCCGGAGCCACAGATCTGGGAGGGGGATGTTGACGGCATGATGCTTTGGGATTAGCAAGGCTTCCAGGCATCGGGGTGGAACAGAAACAAAACAAGAGAAACCCTCCACTGTGCAGAATGCCATCAGCTGCTCTTCACAGGCTTCACACTGCCGACTGGGCTCTCTGCCTCACCAACCGAAACCTTAACTCCGCTGGGGAGTTATGGGGCCTGGCTTTTGGTGGCTCTTCCCAAAGGTGGGGTTATCCATGGGGGAACATGAGAGGCGTGGGTATGTCCTGGGGATGGCAGGTGACAGGGCTGGGTGGTCAGTTGGACCGATGGGGGCCAGTGGAGCAGTAGGGTGCAAAAAGTACAATACAAAAAAACAAGAAGAAATAATGGACTAGTCTTCCCCCACTGGCAATGGGTGGGAGACATGGGCAGACTTGTCAAGGGATTTGTTTTGGTTGAGGCTTAAGGGCTTGTGCTATTGTAGCACACTTGGAGTTCCTCTTGTCTCTGTCTCTGTAGTACCCTCTTTGGGGTTGGTACTCCTAAGGGGCATGAGGCATAAGCTTTTGAAAAGTAGCCCCTACCATTGCCTCCTCTAACATAAGGCCTGTTGGAAGTGGAGGCCTTTTCTTTTTCAGTGTGTTGCTTTCATAAGTGGTTTTGTACTCAGCCACTTGTTCCATGTATGCCTCAGTTATTTCACCCAAAGATGAATTTCCTTCAAACTGGAAATACATGGCCTTGGTCTGAATGTCCTAGGAAAGGATGGTTGTCCTTATCCAGGAGAATCCACTTAATGACACTGCGTGAGTTAAGACTCTTGAAGCGTTGTCATTAGTGTCCACAACCATGTGGAAGTGGTATTTGCAGGCATCCAAGTATGACTTTGCTATGGCAGTCAGATCCTGCACCAGCTCTCCATCATTCATATCAGCTAGTGCAAGTGTTCCACAATGCCTTCTGGTACTGAGGTATATGAGCTAAATAAGTTGTTTGCCTAATGAGCAGGGAAGTTTCAAGTTTATTGTAGGAAAACTCCATTGAGCAAGCTCATTCACAAGGAGTTCCTTTTACACAATAGCAGTAATAATAATAGTTATACATGGTGTAAGGTACAAACAATGGCAGGCAGGCGAGAAGTAAATAACAAACAGGCATAGATAAATAAAAGGGTACAAATAATGCAAAGGAGATACATAAGTCACTAAAATTAGTTAGTAGTGTTTGGGCATCGACTTAAGCAGGATGAGGCACTCTCGGACAGAAGAGGTGCAGTTGGTAGCTGAGTAGGAGGGCATAATAGTCATGAGAGAGGGGGATGGAGAGTGGGGAGAGAACAGGAAGAGGTGGAGGACTGAGATAGCTAAAATGTTGACTGATGTGATGGTGGGATGGAACGGAATGGAGCAGAGAGGGGTGAGGGGATGAGGGAGGCATGAGGGCTAGACTCTCAGACAGTTGCAAACAACTGTGAGAAGCCTTGTAGCGAGTGATCTGAAGATTCTAATGTTGACCAGGCCAGAGAGTTTGAGAACTGCTTGAATGCGGTTCCAGGCCACAGGGAGGGAGTACAAAATGGTTCTTCTACCAAAGGAGGTTCGAGTTCTAGGGACATCCAGGAGGAGATAGTCTGATTTCCTGAGGGAGTAAGTGCAATTTGAAATGCTGAGTAGGGATGATATGTAAGTCAGGAGTTTGTTGCGTAGTGCTTAGAGAGTCCAGGTGCCAAGGTGGAACAGTCTTCTGGTGGCAAGGGATGTCATTCTGGCGAGAGAGTATAAGTCGCAGTGGTGAGTCCTTGAGGGAGCATTTGTAATAAAGTGAAGGGCATGATGGAAGAGAACATTGAGCCTGTGCAGGTTGGTCACCGATGTGGTGTGATATATAATGTCCCCATAGTCAAGGAGCAGGAGGAAAGTTGTCTGGATGAGTCCAAGTCTGATTTCTGTAGGGAAGAGCGCCTTGTGTCTGAAAAAGAAACCTAACCTGGCTTTTAGTTTGGCAGAGTGGCAGTTAATGTGTGCACTGAAGGAAAGTTAGCTGTCGATCCAAACTCCTAAGTATTTGATTTTGTCTCCAGCTTCTAGAGGTTCACCTACGGACATTGTGATCCTAGTAGAGCCGGTGTTGATTCTGCCTGTGGGATGATTGTTGTTGTGGCCGAAGAACACTGTCTTGTTTTTTTTTTCCCCATTTAGTAGAAGTTTGGAACTGATGAGGTTCCATTCGAGTTGCAGGAAATCTGATTGGAGATTCATGCAGACTTCGGTGAGGGTAGGTTTGGATGAGTAAAGTACCTTGTCATCTGCAAAGAAGTGGAGTTTGAAGTTATTTATATTAGCATTGAGGTTATTGATGTAGACGGAGAAGAGGATAGGGCCAAGGATGGACCCTTGGGGGACGCCAGACACCTCTAGTTATGGAAAGGGGGTTGGATAGCAGACTGTCCACTTTAACTTGTTGTACATGCCTGCTAAGACAGCTGGAAAACCAGTGGAGAGTGGAGGTGGCAGCACCAAGATTGGAGAGGCTAAGTAAGGATAGGTTATGGTCAACTTTATCGAATGCTTTGCTTAGGTCAAGGAAAACTGCACTGGTAACTTGCTTAGAATCCCAAGAAGAAAACCAATCATTGGTGACATTACCAAAGGCTGATATAGTGCTGTGGTTGCATCTAAATCCTGATTGAGCAGAATTGAGAAGAGAGTGTGCTTCAATGTGGTCTTTCAGCCGGTAAAAAACAAGCTTTTTGAGAATTTTGGAGAGCATGGGGAGGATGGAAATAGGTCTGTAGTTGTTGAAATTGGAGCGGGTCACTGGATTTAAAGAGTGGCAGAACATGGGTTGATTTCCAGCAGGATGGGACAGTGGCTGTCGAGATAGATAAGTTAAAGATGTGGAGGATGGATACGGTAAGATAGTAGTGGGCAATTTTAAGAAAGAAAGGGTGGATCCCATCAGAACCATAGCCCTTCTTGGTGTCGAGACTGAGGAGGAGGTTTTCGACTTGTTTGTATGTGACGGGAAGTAGCTGGAAGGGGTGCGGTGGGGGGGGTGCGGAAGAGCCGGTGGTGTGCAGTGAAGGGTGGGGATGTGCTGCATTGGGGGAGGAGTTGAAGGCAAGCCCAGCGGTGGAAAAATGGGAGTTTATTCTCTCCAGAATGGTGTAACGATCTTAGATAGCAACTCCATTGTCCATAATCTTGGGAGGCACAGAGGGGTCTGCTTTCCTCCCTTCTATGGTTTTTAGGGTGTGCCAGGTTTTGACTGAATTCCCTTTGGCCTGTTCAAGAGAGTTGATGTAATAACTGGATTTGGTACCATGGATAAGTTTGACGCAGGCATTTCTTGCAGCTCTGAAAGCCTGCCAGTCAGATTGGGATTTAGTCCACCTGGTTTGTACCCACAGTTTATCATATGCCGTGAGTGCAACTTTCAGGGCAGGGGTGAACCAAGGATGAGAGTGTTTGTGAGTTCTGATTCTGATAAGGGGGAGCATGCTTATCAGTGAGGCATAGGAGATGGGAATTGAGGGTCGATACAGCCTCATCCACAGATCTGGCAAGGTAAAGGTGATCCCAGTTGACCATCTTGAGGTCATTTAGGTAATGGCAAGCATCAAACTTATGGAAGCTGTACTTCTTTATGCATTTGGTGGAGGAGGGGTATCTCACAAGGGCTCTAGTGCAGATAATTATGCCGTGGTCACTCAGGTCATTATATAACACTGCAGTATACTGGATTTTGTATGGATGATTAGGGAGGATGATATCAAGGATGGAGATGCTATGTAGTTTTTAAGATTTTTCCTGGTGGGTTCTGAGATAAGCTGGGAAAAGCCAAGTTCATTGCAGAGTTCCTTTAAGGAGTTGGATTTAGGTGTTAACCAGTTGAGGTTAAGATCACCAAGTACGATGATCTTGGTGCTTCCTGGGGTGAGCAGAGACTTGAGGATGCTGATGATAGTATTGCCCCTGGTGGGGGTCCTGTAGCATCCGATAATATGTAGGGTTTCAGAGGATGGGAGATGGAGTTTTAGAGACACATGTTCACATTCCTTAGGAACAGAGGAGGTCTGAACATCAGTTACTGTGAATTTGTCTTTGTAATAGATGACCACACCACCCTCTCTAGATTGATCTGCGATGGAATGCTTAAGTCAAGATTCTGTTATAACGATGAGGTCAGGGTTGGTGTGAGACGCCCATACTTGCAATTGGTCAATTTTGTTGATCAGGCTGTGTGAATTTATAAGCATTAGCTTAAGGCCGGGCAGAGGCAAAGTCTAGGGGGGAAGAGAGAGGGCTAGGTGGTCTGGGGTTACTTCCACATTCCCCCAGCATATGAGGATCAGAAGAATGAGTTTCATGAGGTGCTGTCTAGCCATGGGAAGCACCTTACAGTGATGGGTGCATCTCCTGTGACACTGCTGTTTAGGTGTTTGCAAAGGGGAAGGGTAGATACGGAAGGGACAGGTCATGAAAATGACAGAAAGGTCATAGACAGATGTTGGAGAAGTGTTAATAATGAAAAAATGGGCATAGTAATTTATGGTACGGTGGTTGATCAAGGTCGAGGTGGTACCACGAGAGGGTGAGATCAGTGCAGCATTCATCAGTGGGGTTGGGTAGGGTGGTGGCTGGGGTCACTATTTGTGGCTGGGCCAAGAGGCGGGAGGGCTGAGGAGTTGCTGTCCCTAACAGGACATGAGGTCAGGACAAGGAGAATAAGTATGTGTGCAACCATGTCTGTAAGTGCAGGCATACAGTAAGGAAGACGAGATTAGGAAATGCCTATTGTAAGGGGTAGATGGTTATATAACAGGAATAAGTCAAAGGTCACTTTCAGAGGGAAGCTTTCAACTGGCTTGTATATTATGGGCGTGGAGCTATTGAGCATTTAATGGAGGTCAGGGCCAGGGTGGGTGGGTAGGTAGGTCGAAAAATCTCCCTTGGGGACACACATTGGTGGCAGAGCAGCGCAGGCTGAAATTAATTTATTTGGCTCCTAAGTGAGCTAAACAAGGCAGGTTCCACATTAAAAGTATGAGTTGCAGCTCAGAGAAGCAGAGTGGGATCATTGCTCTGAATTATATCAGTGCTGCAGCTCAAAATCGGAGCAGGATCTGCTGGCTGAGTTTAGGAAGCTGATGTATAAATATTTTTTGGCCGTAATATCCAGTTTTCTGGAGTTCTTCTTAGGGAACTGTGCAGAGAAGGGGACCTTAGCTCTCTCACACGTAGCCACTTGGACCACACCTTGATGATCAGAATGGACATATGAGTATTCCACCCCCCCCCCATCTGTCCACCTGACACTTTTTTTAAATCTTTTTATCTATGGGTGCAGCTGAAGTAGGTGCAGACATGATTTTTGAAGTTTATTTTTGTATGATGTCTGTATGGGAACCAGCAGCCTCCTTGCAGGAGTTAACCCCATCGTATTTGTTTCCTGGGGGGTGGGGGTATTGAGGGTGTCCACCATTTGCCTAATGAAAGAGGAAAAATATGAATAATCCTCTGTAGACCTTGGAAGGCAGCCAAATTCCTGCTCAGGTGAACCATGTGGTTCACTAGTTCCACATTCCTTCTCCTCTTTGTAGTACACTTCCTTCTCCACAGGCAGGTAGGCCAGAGCATGAGCCAGTTGGGGCGGCTCATTCATAAAATTTCCCATGACCTGGAGGTATGTAAAAATTGCCACATTTTTGCCTTGTCCTCTGTTGTGGGCATTTGTCTTGGGCCCAAAACCTGATCCTTTCCTTTTCAGAAGGAGAGGTAAGGATATTCTTTTCTTTTCATTTTTTCTTGACAGACACTGTTTCCAGCACCTTCTTTAAGCTTCTCGTATTTGCATTTTTGTCACTGCTGGACTCGGGGTTCCCCCTTTCAGACACCATGGTATCTATGCCATCTTTTACATGCTCTTCTGGTGGCTGAGCAGCTTTATCTTTTTTTCTCTCCCTCTCTGATAGAGACTGCTTCTGTATTTGAGAACACAAACCATATGATGTGTGCCTTCCACCATCAATAGGAATTCTCTCAGAGCCATTGTTATGTTTTGGGGCACACTGAAAAGCCTAAAACTCTTGTTTATGTTTTAGGGTAAAACTTTATACAGAGCTCACAACTGGTAAAACTGTAATCTGGACCCAGGTACTGCAGAGCTTGTGGCACTCTGCCTTTGCCAGGAGCTGGAAACAATTTTTAAAATTTTTAAAGCCTGTTGGTCTTGTTTTCTTCCATTAGATTAAAAACTGAATTTTATAAAATAAATTGTGTGGTTCCCTCAGGTGGAAACTGTGTTGTGCTGCGGCCTTCTCTGGTTACAGGGAATCCATTGGGAACCGGAGAAACCACAGAAAATTTCAAACTATAAAGAATATTCCTAACTAATACAGCATTATCAAATACTGACTAAACAACTTTTTAAAAGTAAAATAAAAATGTTTGTAGACCAGAAATACCAGAGTCGACTTTTGGGTGACTCTTCTCTTCAGGTGGAGAAACATATCTGCCGTTGGGAGCTAGAGTGGTGCATGACCACAGTGCGGTGTTTGAACCTTGATTCTAGAGTTCCATAATTAGTATAAAGTTCTATCTCTGGGGAATCACTGTCTGCCAGAAAGATGATGCTTTGTTTAAGACATCAGTGAAGGATTCTTGGGGGTAGAAGGCCTGGAGAAACTGCCATGCTCTTGTCATGTCCTCTGTCTAGGGCATTTGCCTTGTGTCCTCTGCATGTCCCTATCCTTTTTCAGGAAGAGTGACAGAGTCATTTTTTACATTTGATGTGCCTGCACACCAAACATTTAATGAGAAGTGAAATGGGATTTTTTTTTGGGGGGTTACTGCCGAGCCCATTGCAGTTCAGAATAGCAGGCCTCAGCAGTCTAGACTAATGACCATGCATTGTGGTCATGACATCACTCTCTACTTGTGGGGTGGAAACTTTGTGTACTTCAAAGGACCAAAGCCCTTCCAATCAGAGAGGGCTTCGGTCCTTTGATTTGCATGAAGCCACCTCAGTAAACAGCTGAGCGGCTTTCAACGTCAGGAGTCTGTCTTTGAAACTGTAACACCAGCATGCATAGTAGCATCAATGCTAACGAGCATGTCCAAAGTCAAGGCTTATTTCTTAGGTTTCATAGGTCATATATGAGTCAAAAGCGTAAGCCATTTAGACTCGCCAATTAACATTGGTCTAATTGTTTACCTAAAGTAATTATCAATAGCTGTTTTAAATGTATCCATGTTTGGGCTAGTAACACTAGACTCCAGGAGGGCATTCCAAATAGTAACCACACACTGGTTGAACCATTTTGCCCTTTTGATAGTATTATACATGTCTCCTTTCAATTGGCAGGTGTGTGATCTAAGATGCCTGGTGGTATTTTCTTCTTGCAAGTCTAGGCATTCCCACTAATCCTTCTTCTACTAGGCTTTAAACACTAAGCAAAGGTCCCCTCTAGTCCTCCAATACTCCAAGGGGTATAGATTAAGTTTACTCAGCCTTTGCTCATACGACAGATTTGTTATATCAGCTATTTTTCTCATTGCCCTGTGCTGAACTCTTTCCAGTAGTGAGACACCCTGTGTGTGGTGCCTAAAACTGGGCACAGTACTCCAAGTGGGGCCTCACCAGCATTCCATAAAGAGACATAATCATCCCTCTGTCTCCACTTCTAATATGTTTATTAATACAACCCAGTATTTTATTACTTCTGGCCACTACATCCTGAGAATGTTCACAAAAGTTAATTTGTTAGTTATGATAACACCTAAATCTCTCTCCCTATCAGTTGTTTCTAACTGAATTCCATTTAGGAAGTATTCAGACCCCGAATCTTTTATGCTGAAGTACATAATCTTACATTTCTTCTCACTGAAGTGCAATTTGGGCTTAAAGAGCAGGTTCTCACTATAATCTGCCATTTTCATGTAGGCACAAAACACACTGTTTAGTATTATTACATTAGCTTAAATGTAAATATTACTTATTCTGTCCTGTTAGTGCTCATGTTTATCCCTCCCTGGTAGACATTTCCGAACCTGAGTCTTCAAGTTGGAAAAAAAAAGAAAAAAAAGAGAAAACAAGTTCATGGAAGCTGGAGTCTGTGTGACACCAGTTAAAAAAAATAAAATAGACTCGGGCTTCATGCTATGTCAACACTGCAGCTGTGCCCCTAGCACTGTCCTTACAAATGTGCATGTTCACATCCTATGAGTGACAGCTGTTCTTCAGTATCCATGATTGAAGTGTTAGCGCCAGCTACTGCTTTCCTTCACAGAGCTGTGGCCTGACAGTAAAAAAAGAAAGAAAAAAAAACAATACAGAATACATATCTGAGCAAATTTTGAGTGTTTCTATGTTATATATGAACATCAGAATTCCTGTACCATAAATCAAGTAGTACGGGGTGTTTGAAACTAGAGTATTTAAATAAGGAACTAAGCAAAAAGAAATGAGCCTAACTAAATCTGCATTGGGTTAGTTTCCAGTTACAGCACTTAGGCTTGTTTATTTTATTGCATAGAAAGGTCGCTGACCATATTACTGACCCCCCCAAAAAAGATAAAAACTGTAGCAGTTAGGGATAAATACCATACTGTCATAATGATGAATCGTTCATGACAGAAATGTCAATGACCTTCATATGCAATAAAATAAACAAGCTATGCCATAACTGGAAACTAACCCAATGAAGATTTAGTTAAGATAATTTCTTTTTTGTTAGTTTCTTATCTAAATACTCTATTTTCAAACACCCAGTACTGCATGAGTGGTGGTACAGGAATTCCGATGTTCATATACAACACAGAATCACTTGATTTGTGTTCGGGTATTATTCTGTACTGTTTTTTTGTTTTGTTTTTACTGTCAGACTGCAGCTTTGTGGAGAAAAGCAGTAGCTTGCACTAACACTTCAAGCTGCGGCTACTGAAGAACAGCTGTCATTCATTGAACGTGAACGAGCACATCTGTAAGGACAGTACTAGGGGCACAGCTGTAATACTAACATCCTGTGAAGACTGAGTCTGTTTTTCTTTAACTGGTGTCACTGCCACACAGACTCGGGTTTCCCTGAAATTGTTCTCCATTTTGTTTTGTTTTTTCCAACTTGAAGACTCAGCATAGGAAACATCTACCAGGCAAGGACAAGTAGCACTAACAGGACAGAATAAATCATATTTACATTTAAGCCAATGAAATGATACTAAACAACCTACTTGAAAATGACAGGTTATAGTGAGGACCTGCTCTTTAAGAAATTCCTCACATTCCCCTATCCATAACTTATTTGTTTTTCTCTGGTGTGTAGTGGCACCCTCACCTGACCCTCCCTCTTAGCACCCCCCTGAAACATAACACAGACACTGGGGTGGCAAATCCCCCAGTGTCATCACCTGAAATATACAAAACTGTCCCTCATTGTTGTTTTTTATTAACACTGTAAAATAGAAAACCATTCATTGATGTCTGTTGCAATGTTAGTCCCCTCACATGACCCTCTCACTTAGCACCCACTACACCATACCCCCAACCCCCAAGCCCTTACTTATCCACTGGGGGTCCGATACTGTAATCTTCTCTGAACTGCAGACATGTCTTCACTCTTGAAACCCAGACCACAGACTGAGGAAATCATGTATGCAGTTAAATGTATTTCCATGGGGTTTTGAACTTAATGGTATAACATGGCCATTTGTGAATATTTTTGCCCCACATTTTCAACATACCTTCTTTGGGACCCCACCTCATGAACAATTACAGTAACATTAGGCAAATCTGTCCCAAAAGGTGATTTAGCAATTGCTGCACAAAAATCAACTTTTGCACCGAAGTTGAAAATTTTCTTTGCTCTTGTTTGTGTGGTGGGATCATAAGAAGGCTATATTGAACATTTGGTGTAAAAATATCAAAAAACAACAAAGTTATGAGCCTATGTTGAAATTTGCAAATGCAGGCTTGAAACTTTGGTAATTTTCAAAATTTTGACCCCAGATTTTCAAGATAGCCATTTCTTTACAGCACCTCATGAATGGGAAAGCTGTCATTTTTCAAATCCTGGCCAAAATGTGTTTTCACAGTTGATACGTCAATCACCTTTTGGGCAGGAGTTGAAAATTGTCTCTGCACTCGTTCATGAAGTGGGGTCACAGGAAGGCTATGTTGAAAATATGGGGCAAAAATATTAAAAAACAACAAGTTATAACCCCAAATTTTCAACATGGCCATTTCTTTACAGCACCTAATGAATGTGAGCTGTAATTTTTCAAATCACAATGTGTTTTTGTGCCTATGGTGTGGAATGACATTTTGGCTGCATGGATTGACATTTTGGCAGGGATTTAAAACTTTTCACCTACCGGGTTCATTAGGTGGGATAATAAGAAGGCTATGCTGAAAATTTGGTGTACGAATATGGTAAAATGCCCAGGTTATTACTGAACAGTACACTATTTTAGCGTTCGATCATAACTTCACTTATTTTCAATATTTTGACTCCAGACTTTCAACATAGCCATTTTTCCACACCACCTCATAAACGTGACGTCATTTTAAAATCCTGAATGAGAGCCGGCTCATCGGCGCAGCGGTTGGATTTCCGCTTGCGACGCTGGCGACGGGTTGAGAGCGGACCCGAGTGGTCGGAGCGGCGGCCGGGGAAGAGATTGAGCATCCGTTGGACTGCTCTCCTCCGGGGGAGGATGGGGTAGCATCCGGGCGATGGGGACTCCTGCGGAGGCTAGGAGCACCCACGCACGCCAAAGATTGTGGAGACGGGCGGACGCTGGACGCCATTGCACCACCCCACCTCCCCAAAAGAGGAAAATGGACGGCTGCTGGCCACCCTCCATGAAGCCTGGGCTGCTTTGATTAGCCCCCAGGCCAGTCCTCTGACCACCACGCCCTGCGGGATGCCTCGCCTCCCCATCCTGCAGCCCCGCCGGGGCAAGCCACGGGTACTGGAGGACCCGAGGTCGCATGTGGGGTGGAAGCTTGGCCCGTGACCGGGCTGAACATTGGGTGGCCGGCAGCTAGGAGGAGGTGGAAAAAATGCAAAAATAAAAAAAAAAATTAAAAAAAATCCTGAATGAGATGTGTTTTTGCACCTCTGTTGTGAAATGACATTTTGGCCAATATACTATAAATGGTACATGCCTTGTCTATAAGGCGAATCCTAAAACAAGTATCTTTACAATTTGGGGACAAAATTGCAACAAACAAATTGTTTACCAAGCATCAAAAGTTTGCCATTGAAAATGATTGCCTTTTTTAGTTGTTTTCTTTGCAGACACTGTTCCCAGTGCCTGCTCTGTGCACTGGGACTCTTTTACATTTGTTCTTGCCATCACTGGTGTCCGGGGTTTCCCCTTTTGGAACCCCTGGGTTCTGTGCCATCTTCATTGTGTTTGTCTGATGGCTGAGCAGGTTTTTCTTTCTTTTATGTCCCCTTTGACAGGGACTGCCGCTTGTACTGAAGGGCAGGATCTTCGTCTGAGCCCTTGTAGGTGACATGGAGGCAGACTGAGAAGCCATAAAGTCTTCTCTTTTCTTATCCATTCTATTTTGTATTTTAGGGCAAAAATTTTACACAGTTCACAATATAAAAACTCATGGTCCCCACCAAGGCACTTCAGGCATATCAGTTTGCCCCTGCCAGGAGTTGAAAACACTTTGCACAATTGTTAATGCCTGTAGGTCCTGTTCTTTTCTTTATAGATCTGTCAATCATGCCAAACTCTAAAGAACCTAAGAAACTTGAAACTGGTTCCCAAATTTTGAAAAATTAATTTAAAATAAGCCCAAAGTACATAAAAAGGGCTTTAAAAGATTAAACTGCGGTCTGGTTCCCTTTAAAACTGAACTGTTAATACTTTTTACCTCAGAGCTGAGTTTTGTATCACAAAAGGCTGAGGTAAATTTTAATTTTTGAAAATATGACATGAAAAAACTGCTTGGTTCTTTCTGTGATGGAAGCCAGCGTTAGATAACTCAAAAACCACTAACAATTAAGGAAAAGAAGTTATTATGTCTGACTTCATATATTTTTTCAATAAGCAATAGCGGTTCCCCAAAGATGGAAACTACGCTGTCTAGCAGCCTTCTCCAGTTCCTGGGAATCGATTAAGAACTGGAAAACTGCAAAAATGACAACTGAATAAAATAAACACCCTAACTAATGCAGAGTACTGAGGAGTAAGTAGAAACAAAATAAATTAATAAAACTTGTAAATGGTTCTGGAGGTGATTATATACTGATGGACTTCTGGGGGGTAGAATAATAAGGTCATAAAAATAAGAACCCGTGCACTGTAACTGACTTTCTCTATCAGATATGAAGGGCTAAATACACTCACTGCCCAACTGCTAATAATCTCTGCTATGTTCTGGGTTAGGTACAATTTCCCGACACACTAAATCTCGCCGTACTTTTGCCTGACACCAAAATCCCGAAAAACAGAATTCTGACAGGTTCGAAATCCTGTGAGTTAAAATCCCAACATTTGTCATGTTGACTATAGTCAGGCTTAGTGTTGCAGGACCTACACCTCAGTATTACTAATAGCTGCAAGCTGTATTTTTAGACACCATTTACATATAAAGCAGCATGAATATCTGGCAAAGTTCAGTATATTAAATCAGCCAATAAGTTTAAACTGTCATAACTTTATAACGTACTTAGAATATCTACACAGTTTTAATGTAGCCTGTACAGTACAAATGCAAGGCAATGTCACAAGGAACAATAGCATAATTTGAGTAGAACTGATAATAACATATACGATTTTAAAGTCTCCTGAAAGAGATGGTTTTGCCTTATTTATTAGGTTATTGAAAAGAGCTCAGGTATCCAAACGTGGATGCGTGATGAAGTATCAACTCAATAATTCCCAAATAAACCACTGCCGGTATTAAATTTAAGCTGCAATACCCAGCCTGCCTACAACTCTTTCAGGATAGGTTCAATTCATTGGAGCAAGCTAAAGTAGACTTAGCGAAGCTACTGCCCGAATTAAGTCTGCTATACAAGGTACGTTAAACTGCAGGATGGGACTTGTTTCGGTTTAAAAAATACTGTATCTCAGATTATTGGGACTCTTTGCTTGTCTGTGCCTTTTAGGAAGATCGAGAACCTGTTTGGGTTTGCAGGTTAGCAATTTTGCTTTGATTTCATGGAATGGCACTATTAAGAAGCAAAATTAATATTTTTTTGGGTGTACACTGCACACAGTTTCAAAACTCAGTTACATTTTTTCAGATAGTACATGGATGGGGTTCAAGTGAATGTCTTTATTTTGTCATTAAGCAGCATTTGCTTTTTACACATAGCTTTTAGGGTCATTTCAGGTGTTGCAGTGGCCATATATGTATACATTCTGCATGTGAGGCAGAAGCATAGTCAAGATTATGACGTTAAGGTCGGCCAAAATAACATGCTGGCAGACTAAAGTTGGGAATGCAACCCTGTCTGGATTTGAGTCTGGCAAATCCATGTCGGGATTTTGAGGGTCGGGAATTAGTATGGATCCCTATGTTCTTGCTCTAAATAAGTGCCTAAAAAAAAGATGCTCTTAAATAGCAAGTACTTAATATAGAATATATAGCCTAAAGAATGAAGATTTGGGGCTTTTAAATGCCTATTTAATCATTTTGCTTGCTTTTATTTCTTTCTTTAATTACCTTTTCAGCTTTTTATATGTATTTTACCAACTACTGTACTACTAAAAACTAATCCAATAGAATTCTTGCATTATGTCAGAAACATTTTACTGGTAAGGCTAGCAGTAGATTTCAATGGGAAACTGCAAACATTTTTCAGATTTTTTTTAGGAATATAACACTTTCCACCATAAAAAAGATTATATATTTAATAGAAATATGTGATTTTGATAACCTGTGATCTTTTGTTATAATTTTGCCAGTGACTTGAGAAGAAGACAATAGAAGACAATTATTGTTTTATAAAGTGTAAAATCATACAGATGTACTACACTACAGCAAATATATCAGGGGCAAAGTCTGTTGCTGAAAGTAGTATCTATTTCTTATGAAAAAGGTAGAAAAATATATTTAGTTTCTCACTGAAATACATTGGGCTCCAAAGTAGTTGACAGTTTCTGACATCACAATAGCAGAAGTATGAAAAGCAAAAAATGAAAACCCACTTGTTTCACTTCACAAATATTTTATTATAAAAGTAGAACATAATTACTAACACATCAAAATACAGTAAATAAAATATCCAATTGTCTATTTATTAGAAGTAAACACCTGGGGCCTGATATTCAAAAGTTTGCATGGGCACTAATCGGTGCTTGCCCACGTAAACCATCTTTTGCTCTGGAGCTCAATATTCAAAAGGCTCAGTTGTGCTGGCAAACAGAGGTGGCGCCCATGCAAACCTAATGGGGAGTATGAAAATGGTATGGCAGAGACAGGAATATTGAGCAAGTCAATATTCAGCAGATTTGTACCATGCAAAAGGGTTTTGTGCAGTCCTTTTCACTACACAAATACCTCCAAAGAAAAACTCCTTTTACTCCACACAACCCTAGTGGATGCTGGAGGTAATGTAGCCAAACAGCCTCTTGGCTGCTGGGACAGCACACTCGCCCTTGAGGTCCATGGCACCCCCCCCATCACTAGCCCATATTGTACGACAAAACTCCTTGGTGCTAATGATCCTCCCCCAATCACCAGACCATGATGTGTACAAAAAATCCCCTGGTGCCAGTGGTCTCCACCTTCCTCTGATCATCAGCCAATAATGTGTGAAATACATCCCTGGTGCTAGTGGTCCCCCTTCCCCAAAATTGTTGTTCCTATATTTAAAGCTGGGGACATGGCCAATGTACAAAATTATTGTCCAATTTCTCTGTTGGCTCCTTTATTTAAGGTCCTTGAATGGATAGTTTTTGATTAGATGATAGATTATTTACTTAAGTGTGATGTACTAACTCCAGCACAACATGGATTTTGCCCCCAGCACAACATGGATTTTGCCCAGGTCACAGTATATCAACGGCCTTGGTCGGGTTCACACAGGCAGTCCATCAGGCCCTAGATAGGGACTTTTTCACTGCAGCCACCTTTGTGGACCTGATCAAGGCCTTCAACTTGGTATTTTATCTGCCCTTCTCAAACTGGGTCTGTCCTTGGAGGTTGTTGGTTGGTTTGAGAGCTACCTCTCTGGTCACTCCCAATCGACAAAAATTAAGGGCAGCATTTCATTCCCATCTGTAGTTCCACTGGGTGTTCTTCAGGGTTCTATTTTGGGTCCCCTTTTATTTAGTGTATTTTTGAATACACTACCCTTAGTTTGTTGTAATACCCAAATTTTATTTTATGCTGATGATGTGGTGATCCTCATTAGCAGTACCAAATTTTTGGAAGTATGAGATGATTTGGCTTGTGATTTTGTTGCCATTCAAAAATGGTTTTGTTTAAATAACTGATACTGAATGAAAAAAAAGTCTGTGTTTTTTATAATCAAAGATAAAAGTTGATTGATGATCCTGCTCTCTCATTGCAAACATTAAGGGCGACAACGTTGAACAAGTTAGGACCTTCAAATATTTAGAACTTCTATTGGATGAATCCTTAACATGTAAACAGCACATTAATATCATGATTAAACTAACACATCAAAGACTGGGTTCTCTCTATACACTTAACTCGTTACTTATTCCATCCACTAGGCTGCTGTTGTCTCAGAGCTTCCTTTTGCCTCTTATAGATTACATCCTATTGTTCTAACATTCAGCGGGTCTGGGGTTGATAAATAAGGTTAAAACATTACTTGATCAGATTGCTAGATTCGCTTCACAATTACCATATCTTACCCACCACTGTAACCTACTGAATATGAGCATTTTGGTTGGCTGCAACTAGATCAGAGGTATCAGCTTCAACTTGGTATCCTGGCCAGGAATGTAAACTTGGACATGGTACCTAGCTCCTTTCATGCAATATTTAAAAAACATATTCCCACGGCTCAAACTAGATCATCCCAATGTACTTGGTTTAGAGTTCCTATGATGACAACTTCTGGTCAGAGATCATTGTTATATATATTGACTGTGGTTTACAGTGCTTTACCATCATGTATAACCAGTCTTTGCAATACTTCACATACCTTCAGAATAGCCTTAAAAAAGCATTTTCTTTTTAGTAATAGAGGTGAATGGTTTGCTGTCTGGTTAACAAACTTTGTCTTTGTATACTTTTTGTTGTTAACTGTTTTATGTAGTTAATGTATATCTTTGTTATTTGTCCTGGTTGCCTATGTAAACGGGTCTTTGGCCCATGGACTTTTCCAGATTTTAAATAAACAAACAAACAATCATCAGCCCCTAGTCTGTAAAATAAAGCCCTAGTGCTACTGGTCCACCCCTCCAATCACCAGCCCGTATTGTGTGAAATACATCCCTGGTGGTAGTGCCCCCCCAATTGCCAGTCTGTGTATTGTGAAATAAATCCCTCGTGCTAATGGCCTCCCCACCCTCAGATTGCCAGCCTGTAATATGCAAAATAAATGGTTCCACCCTCAGAACACACTGACTGTTGTGCACCCCATCATTAGGGCGCCAAACCCGCAAGTCATCAATTGAGTTTCCCCACACCTCCCATGGGAGCTAAATCCCTACTTAGGATTCTAACCTGGGGTGGATCTTGGGAGGGCGACGACTTGTGGGTTTGGCGCCCTAATGATGGGGCGCACAACAGCTGGATAACAGACAAGTTCAAGATACATAGACAAACATATATATTCCAAAATTACAGTCAATTATGCAATTATGCCCCACAAGCATAAACAAATCACAGACAGGCACTGGCAGAAGGCAGTCAAAAACAACAACAACAAAAAAAAAAACAACACACAGCACTCCAACTGGATAGTCCAGAGGGAAAACCTATCCTAGCTCCAGGCATACTTCATCACTAGTACTAATAAATACATCCCAGACAGAAGGGAGCACAACCACACTGGTAGATGCTAGAGAAAGGAAAAGGAAAAATGCTAGTCAGATCACAGCCTAACTAACTGTCTGATTAAACTCTTCCCCCACAAAAAAAAAAATATATATATATACAGTATATGTTTGTGTGTGTGTAAAAATGTACCCAAGGCACCAGGCTACATATTTGTTTTTGGTTTTTTGAAGACCTAAAAGAAACCATTTGCAGATGGCAAGTTGTCCCCATTCAGGTACTGTAGACACTGATAATGGAAGTTATCTAAAACGTTAGTCAGTTTGAAAGCCTCAGCTTAACAGGCACAGATTTCTAAATTTAGGCGTGCTCCCTGTAATCAGGTAGCCACAGCCCATCTTACAGTCACTCACTCCTGAATAAAAATAACAAATGATAAGCATAAAAACTGAATCTTCCAGGGAGATCTTTCTACATTGCCCCCACAGTGGTACAGCACAGTGTTCCCATTCAAAAACAGATGTACGTGAAACACACAAGGAATTAGAACTGCAAGTACATCACCAAGCCTCTGGGGGCACATGAATGCAAGGAAATCACAGGCTCCACCATACTTCACACAGAACAGATGGCAGCAGTCACAAACTGTAACCTCCAAAATCAGCCACAGAGAGTATACAGCACCCCCAAACAGCAGAACATCATGGGAACACTGGTACAACAGAAACTGGGGTGACTACTGAATGTTCATGTCCCTAGGGATCTATGCTGAGGTCACAGATTTTGGGCTGCACCACTACCTCCAAGTAGGGCAGCACATTACCCATATGTACTAGATTACCCATTGACAACGTGGAGTGATACAGAAAATATTTTTTTCTTTATATTGTATTGGTAGTCCATGCCTAATCCTGAATGTGCAGGAGAGTAATGCAACATACAATCTGTATTCCAACTCAGCATTAAAGAGCTAATGATGCTTGGGGGCCAAAACTGTAGCAGAATTCAAGACCACATGGGATAGGCATAAGGGAACCTTAGCCATTGGGGAAGGGAGGGCTAAGCCGGAGATCAAATAGAGTCTACGATGTTACAGTCGGTAGGGAAAATGGGCAAACTAGGTGGGCCAAGCAGTCCTTATCTGCCGTCAAATTCTATGTTTATATGTTTCTTAAGGACAACTTTTGCATTTAGATGTTGTTCAGCTTACATTTCCTATAATTTATGTCTTCATCTTACACTTATTCTTTGTTACTTACAACACTTGTCTGAAAATAGAACATCAGTCCCTTGACATTGCTTGCTTCTGCTCCTTGTCTACATGAGACACCAGCTGCCAATAAGCATGATTTAACAGTGAAGTGCACTGCAAACAGTAAATGTAGTGGCACTACCATGCCACTGTAATAATCTTTAATCAAAGTACCATTGGCACTGAGAGGCATCAAGCTGTCCTATGCAGAAGCAGGACCACACTGAAAATGAGATGTAGCATCTCAGCTATGCAATATTGTGTAAACAAATTGCTTGTAAAGCACTTTGGATGCAGTACATAAGCAGTACTATGTAAATGTACATTTTATACTGGTTCAGTCCAGGCACTACCAGTAGTTAATTAATGTGACAATGGTACTAAAACGTGCCAAGGGCCATGTCACTATGCAGACCACACCACGGCCGGGCCACGCACACAAAAAAAGTTACATTAGTCTTCTTAAATCCACACCTTCAAGAAAGTGCTGAAATCTGGCAATGGCAAAAGCAGTCACCCAACAACAGCCAACATCTGAAAAGCCAGGGTCCGAGTTTTATGAAAAATTACTCCCCAAATGCTGATAATTTCTTTTCACCAAAGATGAATAACATCACGAGGGGCAGTTAATATTGCTTCAGCTGCCTTAGAACAGATACATTTCAACTCCTCTTCATAGCGTTGTAGTGTGTGAGTGAATGAGATGTTCAATTTAAATGCTGACAAGAAAGAATTTGCACTATAGGATACATACATGATACAGGAAAGCAGATGCTTTCCAGTATGTGAGTGTTTTTTGTAAACATACATACAATCAAAAGCCTCAGACCCCGTAGAAAGTATCATGGAATTCTTTGTGTGTTTGTGAGGGAGTAAACTGACTAAAAAAATGCTTTAACTGGAGTGGCATTCTGTTAGACATGTTACTACTCAGGCCTCACCACAGCGAACTTACACACACACACACACACACACACACACACACACGCACAATGTACAAAAGTCTTTACAAATTGCTCAAAAGAGTACACATGACAACAAAAGGTATATGCTATTGTTTGCTGCCTAAAATAAGAATGGAAATTAATTGTAACCCCCCCCATATGAAGGAAGGCATGGTTGTTTTGTAACATCACGCTTAAATAAGAAAATCCAACATCTTACTAATACACAAAATCCTTTGTGAGTGCGTTGTGTGGCATTTCTATGGTTTAACAGCAATAAGCAGTGGGTGCAGCCCTAACTGCAGCACCCAGTCAAAGCATAACAACAGATGGCCCAGTTCTCTGTCCTTGCTGGTGAAAAGCAGTCATGAAGACCACTTTGTGCAACCTCATGACTGCTCAACAGGTTCATGCTTTTCATTTCTGTAGGTGCATGGGAACGGAGGAGAGGCTGCTATGCAAATGGCTGGCATGGCTACTTATAGCACACAGCAGCTTTACCAGACAGACTTGCATGATGTTGCATGCACTCCTGGCCAGTGGGTGAGGGTTTCACTAGATGGCAGGTCAGGAAGCTGGGACTACCAGAGACTAGGGATGTGTGTCTGGTGTTGGGGAGCAGGTTGGTGGAGTACATGGCAACAGGGGCATAAAGCATGGGGGGAGGGGTCAGGTAAAGGGCCCTGATCTGTTGGAGAAAGATAGAATACTGATGCCAGCCCACCATATCCTCCCTCATGCCCCTGGCTGATCAGTACAAATAAGTGTTGGGACACTGCTGGGCAACAAGGGAAATGGGGTGTGGGAGAATTGACTTATAGGGACTAAATGGAACAATGGCTGCTGTGGGTGAAGCACCTATGTTGATTAGATGGCCAAGTACCCTGTGCCATGACTATATTACTACATTGTAAAATGATATGTGAGGGACACTGTTCTCAGTTGCTCCCACTAATATCTAGAAAAGTAATTTGCACTGTACTGTACAAATATGGGGGAAGAAAGTCCTTCTCCACCCTACGATATGCACTGGGCACCGTGCATAGCTGTTTTGAGTTGTGGTGCAAAATTCTGGGTACAAACCATAAGATGTTTGTCACTCATGGCTTTGACATATATTTCCATGCTTGGAGACTGCCAGCATTAGGCTTACATCAGCTGCATAATACAATGGTTTAAAACTTAGAAATCCATAGCACTGTTATCATGGTTCTAATTTAATTTGTACCAACACTGCGATTCACAATTTTTGTCATGGTGTAGTAACCTTAAAACTTGCTTGACAGTTTTTTTCAATTATCTTTAGCTTGATGCTAGGGAGAGAAATATCAGTCTTAAATGATCGAGTCATGTAAAGCATAACTAATTAAATCCAATGAACTAAGGTTCTGACAGTTATTTGTGATGTATGGGAAATTCACGAGCTACAAGGGTGAAGATTTCACTAGTTATCTCTTTTGTACACATCACTGTAATTTAACTGTTTTTGTTTTAAGACTAAAGTTTCAAGATTTCTTTCCCAGTGGAGTAATTACAGGTGAAATGGAAGCGCACACTATAACACACCATCCTATTAGAGGTATAGGTGAATCTGGCAATAGAGCTCTCGTTGGGCCACATTAAAAGATTTGTTCAGAACTGTTTTCATGATATACTGTATAACCAAGCCTGTACTGTGATATACAGCTTGATATGGGCAAGACTGGTATAAATATTACTATAATATGCAATCAAGTAAAAATGAGAGCTATCCTGCTGTTATTTATCATTATTCTTTATATTTGAAGCATTAGTAATGCCCTGCTAGAGTAGCTGCCCCGAGCCCCTTTAAAATGAGGCATGTTGCTTAAATGTGGATATACTGATGTGCAATATTCTGAATAAATACCCACCCCAAAGGACAGAAATGATATAAAATGTTTCCCCCTCACAGCAAATACAGCACAAAGCACTTTTTTTTTTATTCTACTTACTTGTTTTAACTAGGAAAAATGGCACATTAAGTTATAATTCTTTTTTTTTTTTCAAACCATGTCTTAAGAGGCTGCAGGGAACTTAAAACCTTTAACTCAAAATGCAAAAACAAATATAATACCTCTATGCAAATGTATATTGATAGTTAAAGGAGCAGTATGTGCTAGACAGCAAAAATATGCATACACATTTTTGTCATAATGTATTTCTGGCAAAAACAGTGAATATATCTGTTTTTCTTTTCATTTTATTTTATTACTGAACTGAGACCTATGAATATGAAGTTTTTAAAGTTTCTGCTCTCTTGACCTGCCTGACATGAAAAAAAAATGAACATCTTAGTGTTGTGCCATGCAGTTTACTATTAGAAATAGTGCCAGCACCATCCTATACATCCGCAGTATGAGTTTGTACAGCACAAAATAAAATAGTTTTTTTTTAGAAAATACTGGTGGCAGAAATATTTACAGACTTGCCATTACTGTATTAACAAAACTAGCAGAAAATGTTGGTTTTAAAATGCCTGAGGGAATAAAATAAATTGACAATAAATCTAAGGATGACAGCGATAAATCATTGCTTAAAACACTATGCTGACGTTTTTTTTGCAGACTAACAAATATTGTTGCTTTAAGCTGAGCAAGAATTCCGCCTCAACTAAAAGTACACTGTATATATAATGAATTATGACTCTGCAATGAAGTCTTGGTGTAACAATTCTAATGAGAAAAAAATAATTTTCAGTAATTAATCTTTAACATGCCCTGCCACAATGGGATTTTACTATCTTTATCTTTTTTAAAACCTCTAGAGGTAAAATCAAATACTATCAACATCTGCAGTAGGTGCCAAGCATTCAACATACCTATAGAACCATGTGGTTTCCTGTTAAAATATTCTTCTTCCTCTTTTCATGATTTCCATCCAGTTCAACTCTAGATTCAGTAAGAGACCAATGCCTACCTCATGATGGGGGGTTGGGGTGCTGCTACTATGCAATATCTTCTGCTCATGGTTCCATAGTTGGCACCCGAAATGGTTATGCAGCTTCATGCATTGATGTATTTTGTCTAGCAGATCGATCCAATAACTGGTCTTCCCAGGTAGTATCTTAACCTCTCCTGATCCTAATGAGCTCTTGAATAAATCTGCATTCTCACGTACTAAATGCTGGCTGCTCTCCATTTTAATAAAAAAAAAAATCCAAATCTAAAACTTTGCTGAAATGACACTATATAATTATCAAACTGATTTTTTTTTGTAAATTGCGTCATCTCATTATTTCAACACAGCAATTTCAGTTGACAGATGAACTCAGTAGTAACTTTAGTACTGTTCCTCCCTATTAGAAATGCAGCTGCATTATGTAAAGAATAAACAGAAATGTGAACAATGTTCTGTGGAAGTACTTCTCATGAGCATAATGAGAAAGATGAAGAATTAGTCATAAGCCAAATCTACTGAGTCCCTAGATTCAGTTGTACTAACAGATGGTGCAACAGAGAACAGAAGATACCTGTGCCAGGTAGACCAGGTGGGAGTGTAATGAAATACGACAGCATCTGGGTGTAGTTCCCAAAGGGATGCAGTGTTTGTTTTTCAATACCACCTTTAGAACAGCTTTATGGCAGACCTGGCAAACATGTGCCAATTTAAAACATATTTTTTTCTGGCTGAAAAGGCTAGGTGTTAAGTAATCAGTCCTTGAAGTGGTTTGCACAATTTACTTAACCTTCAGGAATCTAGTGGTGATATTTTTAATGTACCAAACATGTTTCTATGCTTTAAATGGAGAACTTTTTATTTAGTCTTGTAACTGCCAAGCCCCATATATTTAATATGGCTTTGTATTTCTTAACTTAAAAGGGGTTTTAGGGGATACACTACACACATTATATGCACACTAAATTGTCAATGAGCTACAATTTTGGCACAAGCAGATGGGAGAGAAATATCTTTGATTAAGGTTAGGTGATCCATACAGGAGTGCCATGCTTACATTTAGATGACAATTAGATGCTTTTTGTGCAGTATTAGCCACTGATAAGCAATTTAAATTGCAAATTGTAGTGAGAAAGAAATAATGTGAACTACTGGTAATTGAACCCCGGCTCCCAGAACACTGTCTTGTTGCTCTAACCACTGAACTACAGGCTCTCATGGTTGGACTTGGGGTTCCTGGATACATTTCTTTTCTCTGATATCAAATATTCTGCAACTAGGAATAATCAAGATGACAGATGTTTGTTGGAGCAGTATTTGCCCCTGCAAAGCAATTTAAACCACAAACTATAGTGTAAAAGATATAATGTGACCTACTGGGAATTGAACCCAGGCCCATGGAATACCATACTGGTGCTTTAGCCATTGAGCTACAGGCTCACATAGTTGGACCTGGGGTTCCTGGACACACTTCTTTTCTCTGGTATTGAATATCCTGCAACTAGGAACAATCACGATGACAATTGGATTTTAATTTGGTGTAGTACTAGCCACTGCTAAGCAATTTAAATCAAATATTATAGTGAGAATGAAATAATGTGACCTACTAAGAACTGAACTAAGGCCCCTGGAATACTGTCCTGGTGCTCTAACAACTTGGCTACGTGTCTACATGGTTGCACCTGGAGTTCCCAGACATGCTTCCATTCTCTAGTATTGCATATTCTATGACTAGGAATAATCAAAATGAAAATTAGATGTTTTTTGGTGCAACATTAGCCAGTGATAAACCATTTAAATCATAAATTGTAGTGAGAAAGAAATAATGTGTCCAACTGGAAATTGAACCCAGGCCCCTGGAATACCATCCCAGCATGCTATCAACTGAGCTACAGACTCACACAAGTGGACCTGGGGTTCCCTGACACACTTCTTTTCTTGGGTATTGCATATCATGCAGCTAGGAGTAAACAATTCAATTCCCAGTAGGTCACATTATTTCTTTCTCACTCTAATTTGTGATTTAAATTACTTAGCTATGGCTAATATGGCACAAGAAAACATTTAATTGTCATCATGATTATTCATGGTTGCAGGATATGCAACACCAGAGAAAGAAAGTGTGTCCGGGAACCCTAGGTCTAGCCATGTGAGCCTGTAGCCCAGTGGTTAGAGCACTGGGACGGTATTCCAGGAGGCCTGGCATCAATGTCCAGCAGGTCACATTATTCCTTTCTTACTACAATTTGTGCTTTAAATTGCTAGCAGTGGCTAACACTGCTCCAACAAATATTAATTGTCATCCTGATTATTCCTAGTTGCAGGATATGCAATACCAGAGAAAGAAAGTGTGTCGGGGGAACACAGGCCCAACCATGTGAGCCTGCATCTCATTGGTTAGAGCACCATGATGGTATTCTGGGGACTTGGAATCAATTCCCAGTATGTCACAATTACAGTTTGCAATGTGTAAATTTAAACAAAGAGAAAAACAGCAGGGCACAAGAAGTTCAGTTAATTACCAGTAACAGTACTAGAGCAGAGGGTGACGGTGAAAAGGCAGAGATACTAAACACATATTTTTGCTCAGTATTTACAAGTGAAGAGGTGGAGGTACCTAAAACAAACAATAGAAATACTCTGGATACAGAAGTTGATACCAGCCCATTTACAGAAGAAAGGGTTCTGAAAGAACTCTTAAAACTGAAGGTGGACAAAGCAATGGGGCCTGGTGGGATTCATCCCAGAATTCTAAAAGAACTAAGGGTAGAACTAGTGACACCACTGACTACCCTCTTTAACAAATAATGGAAGGATGGGGTGGAACCTGAGGACTGGAGGAGGACAGATGTGATTCCCCTTCACAAAAGTGGGAGCAGGGCAGAAGCAGGAAACTACAGACCTGTTAGTTTAACCTCAGTGATAGGGAAAATGATGGATTCACTTTTGAAGGAAAGAATTGTAGAGTACCTAGAGGCCAGAGGGACACAGGACCCAAAGCAGCATGGATTCACAGCGGGAAGGTCATGCCAGATGAATCTAATAGATTTCTTTGACTGGGTGACCAAAGTAGTAGATCAGGGAGGGGCTGTGGACATGGCCTACCTAGACTTTAGCAAGGCATTTGACTCAGTCCCACACAAAAGATTAATATACAAGTTAACCAGCCTGGGAGTGGGTCCCAAGATGATAGTCTGGGTAAAGAATTGGCTGGATAATAGTAAATGGAGTCCACTCTGAAGAAAGGGGGGTTACTAGTGGGGTACCACAGGGTTCAGTATTAGGACCGGTCCTCTTCAATGTCTTTATAAGCAACATTGCAGAGGGACTGGAAGGAAAAGTATGTCTCTTTGCAGATGACCCAAAGATCTGCAACAGAGTTGATGCTCAAGGTGGGGTGGAAAGGATGAGAAGGGACATGGCAAGGTTAGAGGAATGGTCAAATGTATGGCAGCTTAGATTCAATGCTAAGAAGTGCAAGGTAATGCACATGGGAAACAAAAACCCAGTGGAAGAGTACACAATGGAGGTGAGATACTAACAATAACAAAAATGGAAAGGGACCTGGGGGTAGTCATATCAGATGGCTTAAAGGTGGGCAAGCAATGTGAGAGGGCAGTAAGGAGGGCTGGGGGGATACTGGGATGCACAGGGAGAGGCATCACCAGTAGAAAACAGGAAGTTGTTATCCCTCTGTACAGACAGCTGGTGAGACTCTATCTGGAGTATTGTGTGCAGTTCTGGAGACCCAATCTCTGCAAGGACATAGACAAGATAGAAGCTGTCCAGAGGAGGGCAATTAAAATGGTGCAGGGTCTGCACCAGAAGACATCTGAAGAGAGACTAAAGGAGCTTAATATGTATAGCCTCGAGGAAAGGAGGGAGAGGGGGGACATGATAGAAACTTTCAAGTACCTCAAGGGAATCAACAAAGTCCAAGAGGGTAGCATCTTTCAAAAAAGAGGTGTGCAAGAACAAGGGGGCACAATTTGAAGATGGTGGGGTGGCTCAGAGGTAATGTAAGGAAGTATTTTTTCACAGAGAGGTTGTGGATGCATGGAACGACCTTCCGGAGGAGGTTGTGGAGTCAAAAACAGTGGTTGAATTCAAGCATGCATGGGACAGTCATAAGGCAATTCTAGGGGGTGGGGGTAGAAAGAAGTAGGCTGCTGGTTAACTAGGATCTGCAGCTTATCCATTAGGTAGGGAAATGGGCAGACTGGGTGGGCCAAGTGGTTCTTATCTGCCATCAAATTCTATGTTTCTATGTAACAGCAGATCCTCAAGTGAATCTGCTCCTAAGAACCTCACCATATTAAACTGCACACAGTTGGCATCAGGACCACTATGAAACTTTTCCCAAACTGAGGCCGCTCACAATGACTTATTATAACTTCATAAACCCCACACTTCCACAATTTACTGCCAGAAATGCACTCAAAGTTGAAAAACTCCAACAGAAACAGGAGACCAAGACCCTAACCATACCATTATGAGAGGCAGGGAGTAGGTAAAGGAACCACAGAAGCAGCTATGCCATGAGAGGTATGTCCATGGACTGGAATCTTGTTTCCATGCTTCTAATAATGAAAGAAAATACAAGGTGCCAACCATTTGGGAAAGCATTGCTTGAAAATAAGGCAGCCCACCATCCTGGGTGTGAAATAAACAAAAAGATTGGAGGACATTCTGTAGTACTTCATGCAATATAGATAGAAACACAATGCTCTATGGACATCCTGAGAATGCAGGAAAACTTCTCCAGCATTCTGAAGAGATGGGAAAAAACACAGGAAGGTCAATGGTCTGATTCAGATAAATTCAGACACTTGGAAAGGAACTGAGGATGGATGTAAAGTAAGACCTGATTACCATGAAAACTAAGGTAAGAAAGATCTGGAATCAATGCATGCAGCATGGAAACCTTTTGAGAAGAGGTGTTAGCTACAAGAAAAAGCATTTCCTATGAGAGGAAATGAAGCTCACAGATGGTAGCAGGTTCAAAAGGAGCCTAAGTAAAGGACTCCAGAACCAAGTTAATGTCACAGACCGGAACAGGGTAAGGAACCAGGGGTTGCAGATGCAGAAGTCCTGGGAATAGACTGCCAGCAGAACTGGCGGAGGCTAAAACAGTAGGGGGCTTAAAGTATGCCTGTGTAGATACGGGGAAATTTTAGAAACTAGGTATGGAGGAGGAAGCATCAATGGAGACCAGTTAGGGTCTGAAGAGACAGATTAGGCAAGGACCATTGGGGCAGACTAGGTGGGCCAAGCAGTCCTTTTCTGCCAACAAATTCTGTGTTTCTATGCTTCAAAAATCTCTGGGAGGCCTCCAACTGAGCCAAAGATTTGCTCTCAATGAGGTTATGAAAGGCAAAAATGGCTGCAAGATGTACCTTCCAGCACAGTACTGAAGATCAGAGTCAGAAAAGGACAAGGAATAGCCCAAGCATATGCTGGACTGCACATGAGTAAGTGTCCAGGGAGTGATTCCATTTTAGTGCATATGTGTGCCCAGTAGACTGCTTCATAGCCACCAAAAGAGCATTCAAGCTAGCAGGGGAACCCACAAAACAGGACAGGTCTATGTCTTCAGGACCAACGCATGAAGATACATTGCTGGAAGATCCAGTTGCAATAGCCTGTCATGATCCTGGGAAAGCCTCTTTACCTGTTAAGGAAGGGAAGCACTTACCTGTCAAATGCAGCATCAGTGGAACCAGGCACATCAAGGTGGGAAGGCCTGTAAAATATGTGGATGGAGACCCATGTAACAGCCTTACAAATGCCCACGAGTCACCTAGGCAAGCTCGCCATAAGAAGCAGCCTTAGCCATCATGGAATGAGCTCTGATCCTGGATAGAGCATTTACACCCCAGGAACAGAGCTAGGCTGATAGTGGAATACAGCTGGTTTGCAGTGCTTTTAGCTGGAGCAGACCTATTCTTTCCTGGATCAAGGAGAACAAGAGTCTGAATTACAGGCTGGCCTGCCGGTGTAGTGGTAGCACTATCACTTGCAGCACTGGTGACCTGGGTTCGGGAACGAGCCTGGGGTATTGGACTGCCAGCTGGGGGAGGAGGCTTGAGCGTCCGATAGACCGCTCGTCTCCTCTTGGGGGGCGGAGTGTTTTTTTTTTGGCTTGGTGCTTGCCTGGCATCTGGCGGCAGCTGCAGGTGCAGCAAGCTCAAGCCTTGTCTTGGGGGGGTGGCATGATGGTCATCGGTGTACACGTTGACATCCAATACATGTCACGCCTCCATGGGGATTACATTACCAGAAAAAAAAGCTTGTCCCCAGCACACCACCGATGGCGGGACCAGCACTGACCTGGCCCTCGCCCACCAACTCCATGGCTTGCAGCAAACCCAATGAGATCTGAAGGTGTAAGAGCATGAGAGACCTACCTTGTCCCCACCTGGGGGGAATAACCATGGTTCCATGGGGGATTGCCCGGGCTAACGGTGTTCAAGTTGGGGCAGTCGGTATGCCTGTTCTGGAGACTTAAGGGGGCCAAAACAGACAAAAAAAAAAAAAAAAAAAAAAGAGTCTGAACTACAAACTGGTTTAGTGCACCTAAGGCAAATTCCAAGGGTGCTGCAAACCTAAGAGAATGTAGCTGGTCCTCCATGGCATTTTTTAGGATCAGGCAGAGGGAGGGCAATGCTACCTGATGTTGCCTGTGGAGCCAGATTCCACCCTCATGGGAGAAGCAGGATACTGTTTGGAGGATGTCTCTGGTCTTATGACTCACCACATAAGGCTGCTCATGCAAAAAAAGCTGGAATCACAGCACCCTCCTTGCCGAGAGATGATCATGAGGCACAGAACCTTAAAGGATAGGAGCCACTGGACAATGGACTCCAAGAGGTGTCAAGGACCACCTGAAGCATCCAGAGAGGTGGGACCTGCTCACTTCTGTGATGGAGCTTATAACATGTCTTGAAAAAGTGGACAGCATCTGAAGGGGCAATAGGGGGTGCATTCTCTCTGAATCCCAGACAGCTGAGAAGACCACCAGCTGCACCCTGAGGAAGCTAATAGACAACCCTTTGTCTAAGCCCTGCCACAGAAATTCTAACACATTTGACAGAGGCTAGAAAGGCAGTATGAGTATCTGTGTAGACTGTTCTGTTTGCAGATATCTAAGAAAAGAACAGTTACTCACTCTAAAGGTAGCTCTTTGAGGGAATCTCTTTCACTGGGTCACACCTTTGGAACTGTAAGCCACCGGCAACAGGACCACTTGGGAACTTTTGCTAGCTGGAGACTGCCCATGATGATATACAATAGCACCTATAAAACATGGGTGGTCCCTTGCTCCCCTCAGTTCCCAGCTGCAGACTAGCTCGGAGGGCCTCTTACCATGGGAAATCAGGAGATCGAACCAATACCTGGCACAAAAGGAGACGCATGGGACTGGAAATATAGTATACATAAGGCACTTATGGTCACCTTCAGATAAGGCAGTGGACAAACCTGCCAGCTTATACGTCAGAAAAGGGGAAGAACAGTGGGTGCGCTGTTGCTCAGTGGAGGAGGTTCTCTCTAATATATACTGTTACAGTGAGTAACAATTTTATTTTCATCGAGAACATCTCCTCCATTGGGCCACACCTTTGTGGAATGATTTCCAAGTAGTACACAAGGTACCCAGGAAGGGTGGAAAAATCAAGATATGAAATCAGGACAGAAGGCCATGCAGAGTAGCAAGACCAAAGCCAGCATGTTTGCGTGAGATGATATCTAGACTGCAGAGCATTGTGAAAGTATGTACAGTGCTTCATGTGGCAGCAGCACAAATGTCACCTGCAAAAACATTCTGAAAATAGGCAACAGAAGTGGCCATACCACATGTAGAGTGGCCATGCACAGCACCAAGAAGTTCCTTACCGTATTTCCTATAACAAGATTCAGTGCAGTGAACCAGCCATGTGGACAGGCATTGATTAGTGACAGGTGTGCCCTCTCCCAAGGGCAAACGAGACAAAAAGCTGAGAAGACTTTCTGAAGTCCCTAGTGTGATCTAGATAGAAATGTAGTGTTCTATATACATCAAGCATATGCGGCAGTGCCTAACCTTTGTTAACATGCTCAGGATAATATACTAGTAGGTTTATGATCTAATTCAATGTGAAGTCAGAAACCACTTTGGATAAAAAATGGTATAGGGGCTCATGCATGAGTGCCTCACATTCAGAAATCATTCAGGCAGAAGTTATAGCAACCAGAAAAAGAGCCTTCCAAGAAAGGAAGTGCATCTTGCAAGTAGCAGCAGGCTCAAATGGAGCCTAAGTCAATATCTGAAGAATAAGATTAAGGTCCAAAGGCAGAACTGGTTTACGAAGCAGAGGATGCATGTGTAAAATACCCTTAAGGAAGGTATGGGACACTTCTAGTTGTGCCACCATATGTCTGTCAATATGGGCATGAAAAGCAGAAATGGCAGCTAAGTGCACCTTAATGGATAAGTACTATAGACCAGAGTCTGATAAAGACAGGAGGTAGGCCAGTACAGTATTGATAAGACAAGTTCCGCTTAATGGAAAGTACACCTTATGGAGAAACGCTTCCATTTTAGTGATTAGGTGTGTCTTGTGGAAGGCTTTCCGGCTACCAGTTAGACATCAGCTACCTGGGGAGTAACCCCAAAATGTGCAGTGGCTATGTCCACAAGAGCCATGCTTGCAGATATAGGGACTGCAGATCCAGATGGATCAGGGACCCCCTGTCCTGCAACAGTATACCCCAACTCAGGGATAACTGAACAGGAGGTTCCACTGCCAAATGTTGTAGCAGGGGAAACTATATGTGGTGAGGCCAGAAGGGAGCTGCTAATATTAAGGTGGTCTGTGTCTGTTCTGCCTGCAGCTTGAGTAGAACCCTCTGAATGAGAGAAATTGAAGGGAATGCATAAAGGAACCTCTCTTTCAGGACAGGGACAATGCAGCTCTCCAAATCACTCTGGGCCCTGAGCAAAATGGGTCAGTTTTGCATTGTGCGGGGATGCAAAATGGTCCAACTCTGGATGACTCTACCTTGTGAAGAGGTAATTTGCCATATAAGGTCAGCAATTCCTACTCATGAAGACTTTTTAGACTTCTGGGAGAAATATGGCAGTCAACTGAAAGCTGTGAGGCAGAGCCCAGTGCCACACTCTCATTGCTTCCCTGCACAGGGAGTAAGAGTGCCCCCTTTCTTGTTGACATAGTGCATCAGACTGATGTTACCTGTCTTTATCAACAGTGGGCCTTGACTGATGTATTCTGCAAAGGCCTGGAGACCAAGAAGAACAGCTCTCATCTCCAGAGCATTGATGTGGGGATGCAAATATAGGTTAGTCAATGGCTGCTGGCTCTGGAACAGGACCCATGTGGACATCCCATCCTAACCTGGAGGCATCCATTGTGAGGACTGGCACCAGTGCTGGGGTGAAAAATGGGGCACCCTGCAACAAGTGTAAGGGTTTCATCCTCCACAGAAGTGACTTTAGGAGATGTGATGAGAACCCTGTGTTCCAATTCATCTGCCAGTTGATCCCATTGTCCCCAAAGTATCCACTGCAGGATTCTCATATGCAGATGGGCCAACAGGATTGTCACAATGGCAGCTGCCATAAGTCCCAGGAGACAGAGCATTCTCCTGGCAGACACACAATGACTCCTGTGTACCAGATGGACTTGGACCACCAGAGCCGTGATACTGTATGCAGGCAGAAAAGAAAACATTACCATAGTAATGTCATTTCTTCTAATGGAGTCTTGCTTTATTCTGACAATATGTAGTATGACTGACCGGTTCAGCTGCCCCAGAGAGTTAAGAGTGAAACCCTATGCAAATGCATAGAACACTGAGCCCTAGCTCAGTTTTCAAATCACTGTCCTCGGTACATTCTATGTAACTGACCAGATTCTTACATAGCTGCTAATAAGAGAGGTAATAAATAATTTATAACTATAACTAATACCCCAAAGGTAAATACACACCATAGGCATGAAGTAGTAGTAAAAAATGTTATTCATTATAATTAATGAATTGGTTACTCGACTGAGTCGAAACTCATTTCCAGCGAGATCCATTAAAATACCTTACAACAATAAAGTACTAACACTTGACTAAAAACAACATTATAACAATACAAACATTCAATATTGAGTAAATAAAACTACCACATAACAATAAAGTTCTAACACATATAACTAAGAACAACATTACTACAATACAAACATTCAATATTAGTTAAATAAAAACTAACACATTACAATAAATCCTTAACATCTCAACTAAACAATAATAGAATATATGTAGGGAAAAAGAAAGACAAAACTAGAATATTGCACACACTCATACTTAACCACCCCTCAAGTACACTTTATTAATTTTATTTTTGAGATACCTTTAAGTTCCTTGAACTAAACCAGTTCTTAATTTGTCTAGTCCTTCTTTTACCATCGTAGGTTCTAATCTCAACTGGTAATATGTTCCATAGGGTTGGACCTTGATGAAAAAAATGTTTTCTCTTCCTATTTTCATATTATATTTAGGTGGCAAGTATTCTATTCCTCTTGCTGCTCGGAGGCTAGATTTTAACTTTCTTACTTGCAAGCCATCTTTTATATATCCTGGGACTTTGTCAGAGAAGCATTTTTCCATATACAATAGCACATGCAAAGATATTCTAGCTTCTAATTTGAACCATGCTAGTTCTTTATAAAGGTCCTCCCTATGGGTCCTTCTTGGGGCCATAGTAATATATCATGCCATTGTATTATATACTATATCTAATCTCCCTAAAGATGTTAAATTAGCCCCCATGTATACCAAATCTCCATAATCTAATAATGGAAGTACTGTTGTATTTACTAAATGATTTCTAATTTCCTTTGTTGTACAATGTCTGATCCTATACAGTGCCCCCAGATGTCTATTAATTGTTTTTATTAAATATTCTATATGTTTGTCCCATTTTTAATGAACAATCAAAATAAACACCCAAATATTTGTAACAATCTACTTGTTCTAAACTTTGGTCATCATATGTTATCTTCATAAGCCCCTCAGATTGATCATTACATATTCTTCTTTGAAAGTACATTATTTGGGATTTCTTTGGGTTCAAAATTAATTTTGATAATACCAACAAATTTTGGAGTTCATCAAATGCCATTTGTAAATTACTTTCAATCAGGCCCAAGTTGTGTCCTGATAAATAAATTATTGTATCGTCAGCATATAAGTGGAATTTTATTTCGGAATTGGAGAATTTTATAGAATTAACATATACATTATACAACAGTGGTCCCAATAATGAACCCTGCGGAACACCCATTTTAATTGTGGAAGTATTTGATTTCCACTGATCAATCACCACAAACTGTCCTCTATCAATTAAGTATGATCTAAACCAATTCACAGCCCGGTTGGACAGGCCAGCAAACCAAAGCCTGGACAGGAGGATATCATGGTTTAAAGTGTCAAATGCCTTAGAAAGGTCCACGTAGATGGCGCCCACTGATAAACCCCTGTCCAGGCTTCCAGATAAGGAGCCAATGACCTGTAAAAGTGCAGAGGTGGTACCATGGGAAGCTCTAAAGTCCAAATGTTATTTATTTAAGATTTTATTTTGCTCAAAATAATTTGAGACCTGTTTTACAACAAGAACCTCAAAAATCTTTGCAGTTATGGGCAAGAGAGAAATAGGTCTATAATTATCCAATTTTTCCCTTCCTCCTGATTTATAAACCGGTACCACCTTTGCAATTTTCCGCATGCTTGGAAGCTTGGATTGAGACAGTGACATATTGTACAATTCAGTTAAGGGATAAGCAATTATTGGGGCAGCAAACCTTAGCATCAAACTGGGTATGCCATCATCTCCCCCAGCCTTATGTACATCTATCTTATCCAAGGCTTTAATCACCTCATAGGCTTCAATGGGAAAAAATTCAAATGACTTTGAGTAAGTATCATTCTTACACATAGTATCATCCAGGTTTAATTTACCTGGTGTAGCCTTACTTTTTACTGCCAAAGATTCTTGAAGTCCCGGGCCTATTGTTGTAAAAAAATCATTAAACCCATCCACCACCTTAGCACCCAAAGGGACCTCAATCCCGTTGACCTCAAAATATTTTGGAAAATCAGGGTTTGACATTCCCTGAACATTTTTAATGGTCTTCCAGAATTTACAAGAATTTTTTAACCTTGTATGAGCAAGCTGATTTCTATAATAGGCATTCCTAGTTTGTCTCAATTCTTTGGTATATAGATTCCTAAAGTATTTATAATTCACCCAATTCTCAGCATCTTCAGTTTGCTTTGCAATGTTCCATAGTCTATCCCTCTGTTTTTTAATTTTGTTTAATTTAGAATTATACCATGGGGCTTTACTGTTTTTTGTTCTCCTAACTTTTTTTGGGACCCACTTATCACACAATGCTATGAACTCTGTGTATATGAATTCCCAAACATCATCTACCTCGGGAATTAATTTAACCCTTTCCCAGTTTATATTCTCCAATTCCACCATAAATTCCACATAATCAAATGTTTTGTAATCCCTATATTCTATTACCCCCGGAACAATTTTTTTTTTTACATTCCTAATACAATTAATCAATTGATGATCTGATAGAGCATCTGGCAAAGTCCCAGAATTTAGATATTGTTCTGGCTGAATAACAAATATCAAATCTAATATTGTTGAAGCCTCTGGATGTTTCTTATTCACTCTTGTTATATCCTGTAGTAACTGGGTCAATCCAAAAGTTACTATCAACCCAGTCAACTCAGGACACTATTCTGCTTTCCTCCAATTTATATTAAAATCTCCAATCAGCATAAGTTCATGTGAATCAGCATAGCATCCCAATATATCTTCCACCTGTTCAAATACTTTATAATTAGATTTTGGTGGGCGGTATAGACCTAATAGAAGAAGAGGCCTACTATATGCCAATTTAATTTCTATCAATATTCCTTCTGCCCCAGTCCAAATTGTTTCTATAGCTAATTGTTTAATATTCATATCAATATTTGCATAAATAAGAACACCTCCTCCCCTTTTTGTCCTGTCATAACACCAGTGATTAAAGCCATGAATACATATTTGATCATCCTGAACCCTATTATTTAACCAGGTTTCTGTAATTACCATGATATTTGGTTTATATTCATTAATCCAGACTTTTAAAAGGTCTATTTTTGATAGTAAACTACATATATTAATATGGACTACTTTTAACCCTTGTTGTTTCAGGAGATTAGCTGTCATATCTTCTTTTAATTGAGAATTATATATAGTTGGACCTGGGTTTAATTGAACATCCCCACTGAGTAATAAAATTTAAAGAGGCAAACAATTTCCTATATTTACATTCCTTGCCATGTTTATGACTGTAATGTTTGTTTTGAGACATTCTATTGTCCAAAAACCTCCTAAAAGAAAGTCCCCTCCTGATTAAACTCAATTTCTCCATATCAGTTTCCAGTTTAATATGAATCATACCTGCAGAGATCATTCCCTGCCAGGAGAACTTTGTCTCATTGTAACCTACCATAGTCCCCCCTTCACCTGTCATTACTGCAACCTTTTCTACTAAATTCACCACACAAAACTGAGTGTAGGGATCTTGAAAGGTTAAAAGGGGCAACAATACCAGAAACTACCAAACTTTAATTACATCCATCCTCTCTATGGTATAATCAATCTAATCTAATGCATAATATTATGGGTACACAAAATGTTTACACTGAAGAAAAAAAACTATTACAAATCTTTTTACAAATCACTTCAGTCCACCATATAATTGACCCCTCCCAACCTACATCCTCCCAGAATCAAATAACAGTATTACAGGGCTTATTGTTAGATTAACTTGAGTTATCAGTATTATAAAGTACTATCCTTTATTATGGCAAAGCTACTGCTTGACTTATTAACACATTTCCCTACATATATTATCACCTAAATTACACATCAAATATTATTATATACTCACTAAATAAATACTACACCTCCCTATAGGTTATTTCAATAAATCTTTTTGTCTTCCACAAAGCACAAAAGCATCCAGCAAATCAATTTTATTCTCACCCATAAATGTCCTTACTTCAGTGCTCTGCCAAGACAAACTTTCTAATTTAGTTTCCGAGTGACGTTCGTGCTAACATGCTCGCACTAGTGAGAACGCGCACATTTAAACAGTGCTGCTCCTTCTCCCTTTGCTTGCGCCAGCACAGTTCAGTCCCACTCCAAAACTGCACTCAAAGTCCCGATAAAAAACAGCAGCATACACAAAGCAAGGGAAAGAAAACAGGACTAGATCTTCGGGTTGGTTTGCAGTGCTTCACCCGACCTACTGCCCACCAGGCAAAAATACGCTCAGCTGATCTTCCAAGTAGCGAGTGGCGTGCACATTTGAACAGTGCTGCTCCTCCTCCCTTTGCTTGTGTCAGACTTAAGTCACTGATGCACAGAAAAAACACCACCCACTGGTGGGTAAAGGAGATAACAACTGGAGTGCTGACACTCTGCTTCCCTAGGTTCCAGATGGGAGGCAGGGTGGGAGGTCAAAATACAGCAAGACTCCATTAGAAGAAGCAACATTACTATGGTAAATATTTTTTTTAATCAAACAACATTAAGTCTTACTGTATTCTGACAATATGCAGACTACCAAGCAGTGCCCCATGGAGGTGGGCACAGAACCTACTTAGGGAATAGGCTTTGCAATACTGCTGTGCCAAATCTAGCATCACTTCTGGCCTGGGTGTTCAAGCAGTAGTGCTTGGTGAATGTGTGAACAGTTTTCCAGGTAGCTGCTTTACAGATGTCAAGCAGGGGGATATCTCTGGCAGCTGCTATGGAGGCAGCTGTCCCACTGGTAGAGTAAGCCCTCAGGCCTACTGGTGGCTCCATATCTAGTTTGCCATAACAGAACTGGATGCAAGCCATAATCCATCTGGAAATGGTCCTCTTTGTGGTTGGCCTGCTTTTACCCACTTCACCATAGGTAAGGAATAACTGAGTACATTCCTTCCTATGGTATTTTGTTCTGTCCATATAATAGCTGATGGACCTTTTTACATCCAGGCTATGCAGCCTGCATTCAACTGAACTGTAATGATCAGTGAAGAAGACAGGCAATGTTATGGACTGATTCAACGGGAAGTCTGAGACTACTTTGGGGAGGAACTTTCTGTTAGTTCATAAAACAATCTTGTCCCTGTGAGGGGTAATGTAGTTGGATTACAATAACAGGGCCTGAAGCTCACTGATCCTCCTAGCCGAGGTGATGGCCACCAAAAACAAAGTCTTCCATGCCAGAAATTTGAACAGTGCTGAGGACATGGGCTCCAAAGGGGGCTGCATAAGCTGAGCTATGCAGATTTTAAGGTCCATGGAAGGGGTAGGCTTCCCTGTGAGGGGGGTGAAGATGGAGCAATCCCTTGAAGAACTTCTTAAAGACAAGATGGGCAGCCAGGAAGGGGTCCTTCCTGGCTGACAGATAGGCAGAGAAAGCTGCCAAGTGCACCTTCAGGGTGGAGGACTGTAGGCCCAAGGATTGAAGGTGGACCAAATAATCTAGCAGGGTTGCCAGGCCAGCCTCCTATGGATCCATGTCCTTCTGGGAACACCAGATGGAGAATATCTTCCATTTGGAGGAGTAAGTTTTCCTGGTGGAAGGTTTCCTGGAAACCCTAGGGATGTCTAGGACTCCTTCTGAGAGATGCAGGCCTGAATACTCTAAGTCTTCAAGAACTAAGTCTTGAGCTGAAGGGGCTCAAACTTGGGGTACAGCATCCTCCCTTGGGAGGATGTCAGCAAGTTGTGCCTCCTGGGGAGGCAAATTGGACTGGCCACTGGCAGGGACAATAGTATCAAGTACCACGGCTGTCTGGCCCAATCCAGAGCAATCAAGATCATGGTGGCTGACTGAACCCTGAGCTTGACTAAGACTCTGGGTATCAGACAGAATGGAGGAAAAGCATACAGAAATCTGCCAGATCAATCCAGAAGCACAGCATCTAGAGGCACTGAGCCCAGTGCTGGGGGCCTGCAACAGAACTGGAGAAGCTGATGGCTGTCTGAGGCTGCAAAGAGATCTATCTCTGGAGTGCCCCATCTTCTGAAGACTGTCAACAGAATTTGTCTGTTCAGGGTCCATTCATAATGGCCCTGGTTGATCCTGCTGACAGCATCTGCCAGGACAGTGACCTTCCCTGGCAGGTGGACTGCTGATAGAGAAATGTTTAAGGAGTAAGCCAGACTCCAGATTTTCATGGCCTCTGTGCACAGAACTGAAGACCTCATTCCCCCGTTTATTGATATAATACATGGTGGTCATGTTGTCAATCCTGACCTGCACCACCCTGCCCTGTAGCATCTTGGTGAATGACCGAAGTGCTAGGAACACTGCTCTGAGCTCCAGTAGATTAATGTGCAGGAGAGATTTCTGCTGGAGCCATGTTCCATGAGCAGTGTGATCCCCTAGGTGAGCTCCCCACCCTAGTAGTGAGGCATCCGTGGTCAGTACTACCGAGGGAGCTTGTTGCAGAAAGGGGACTCCTACCCTGAGGTTGTCCCTGTCTTGTCACCACTGTAGTGCTTGCCTTAGAATGGTAGCTACTGGTATCAGTTTGGACAGAGAATCCCTCTTCCAGGATCAAAAGGACCTCAGATGGAACTGGATGTCCCTCATCTGAAATCTTGCCCCTGGGACTACTGCTGTGGTAGCAGCCATGTGGCCCAGGAGCTGTAACAAGTAACTTGCTGGTGAGGAACTTGAATATGGAAGGACTCTGCTAACTGAATCAAGGCATCTGCCCTTCCTGGAGGCAGAAAGGCCTTTACCTGAATTGTGTCCAGCTCTGCTCCTATGAAATCTAGGAATTGGACAGGTTTCAGAACTGATTTCTTGAGGTTCACCAGGAACCCCAGTCATTGGAGGGTATCCTGTGTGAGGGCTAAGGCTTTCTCTACTTGTTGGAGGCAGAGACCCACTATCAACCAGTCATCCAGGTAAGGATAAACCATGACTCCTTGCCTTCTCAGATGTGCCACAACCACTGCTAAGCACTCTGTGAAGGGCCTTGGAGCAGATGCCAGTCCAAAGGGAACGGCTCTGAACTGATAATAGCCCAAAGGCAATCTGAATCTGAGGTATTTTCTGTGAGATTGTTGGATGGGAATGTGAAAAAAAGCATCCTGTAGATCTAGGGATGCTAGCCAATCCCCTTGTCTGAGAGTAGGTAAAATGATAGCCAGAGTGACCATCTTGAACTTTGGCTTTGTGAGGTGCTTGTTTAGGTATCTCAGATCTAATATGGTCCGCCATTCCCCATTTTTCATCTGGGTTAGGAAGTACCTTGAGTACAACCCTCTTCCTCTGTGCTGAGAGGGAACAGGCTCCACTGCCCTGACTTAAAGTAGGGTGGAAACCTCTGCCTCCAACAGGGCTGTTTCTGACAGGGTGGCGGGTTTGAGTGTTCTTGCTCCTGTTTTTGGGAACAGTTTGAAACTGAGAGCAAGAACCTGGCCTACTACCTCCAGGACCCATCTGTCTCATGTGATGGACTACCAGGCCTGAAGGTAGCAGGCCAGCTTGCCCCCTACTGGTAGTGGGGAGGCAGCCTGGACCAACATCTCAGGGTGTCTGTTTAGGGAGTGTAGTGGACTGAGAGGTGAAACCAGCATGGCCAGTGCCTTTTCTGTCTCTGCCCCTAAAGTAACCCCTAAGCTGTTGGTAGGAGTAGAAGGCTTGAGCCTGATGGAAAGGCCTGGGGTAAGGCCTACCTCTGCCTCCTCTAGCCTGCTGTCTTTGAGGGGTGGCAGCCTTTTCCTTGGCAGCTGCATCCTTGTAGGCTACTCTGTACTCATTCATCTTTTTTATATATGCTTCTGTTTGTTCCCCAAACAAGGAATTTTGTGTCAGGGGAAAATCAATGCCATTGTTCTGTGTGTCTTTGGAGAGATTTGTACATCTCAGCCATGAAAGCCTCCTGAGGGAAATGGCCAAAGCCATAGAATAGGAGGCTGCATCATTGGCATCCACTGTTATGTGAAACTGGCATTTGGATGACTGAACCCCTTTACTGACGAGCTCCTGTAAATCTGCTGCCAGTTCAGGGGGATCTTTCTTGGCTAATTGTTCCACTGCCCCCCAGAAGGACTTCTGGTATCTAGACACATAGGCCATATAGGATGCCTGCCTGATACCCAGGGAGGCAGCTAGATACCCTTTTTTTTGCTAAGGAGTCAATTTTCCTTGAGTCCTTATCAGGAGGATGAGAAGCAAGAGGGGTGTCAGCTTTCTTGAAAGCTGCAGCTTGTACTATCCCCACATGACTGCAGTGGCTACTTAAAAATTCAGTGCCGTTGCCACCCAACACATTTTTCCTGTCCATTTTCTTGTCTACTTGTAGGACAGAACTTGGGGTCTGGAGAATTCTAGAAGTCTGTTTTTTGAGAGACTTATGAATAGGAAGCATAAGTCCCTGGGAGACAGGGAGATCCATCATCTCCTTATAGTCATACTTCTTCTCCTCCTCCTCTTCATCCCTCTGTCTAGTCTCCTGGACAGACAATTGCAAAGTCTCTACTACCTGTCTCATGAAAGCAAAATGAGAGGTAGATTCCCTGGAAGGGTGAGGGAAGACTCATAGTGAGGATGTTCAGGAGAAACCTCAGGCTCAACAGGTTCACTCAGATCATCCTCTTCCTCATAGTCATACTCTGACTAATAAAACTCCTCCAGATCCAGAGAGCCTGAAGGAACCGAATGGACAGGCATCTGAACTGAGGTATGGGTTACTGGTCATTGAGCTGGTTCACCCCAACCGGGCTGCAATGATTGGACAATGTGTATCACTTTTGCGATCTCCTCAGCAGTTGGTGCTGCAACCACTTGTTTACGCGGTTCCGAACCACTTTTCCTCGTCTTTTTTGCAGGGCCAGTATCAGAGGCTGAGTCCACTTGTCTTTTTCCTGATGAGGTTTCACCCTTATCTGAGGGTTCAGTCCCCAGTTCAACCTCTTTTGAACCAGACCAGACCTCATCGGAAGGTTTCTCCATTCTATCCCTCAGTTTACCCAAAGTCTATCTAGGATAGATTGAGGAACATTTTTGTAGATTTCACAGTCTGACTGCAGGTGGTCAAACCCAAGGCAATACAGACACACTAAGTGCGAATCAGCCTTAGAAAATTGCTCCCTGCACTCAGTGCAGTGTTGAAACCCAGTGGGATCATTTTTTCTCTTGGGTTTCCTTGACATAACCCTCACTAAATTTAGAGCTTAACCCAGAGGCTTAGTTAGGCTGGTTCAGTAAATCCAATTAACAACCTTTTATCCGAAGTGGCTTACTCAGGCCCGGATAAAGAAAATCAAATAATGTATTTACCCCTGGTGGCTTTATTTAGGCCAGGTAAAAAGAGAGACAAAGTTTTAGGCAACAAGCGGTTCAGTGCCTGCGTTAAAAATCGAGAAAAAGTATTGGTTTTTAGTCCAAAACTTTGAACCAGATCCACAAAACAAAATAGATAAACTTTAAATTACACTTTACCACAAGAAAGAAAAAAGATCTTTGGTTTCCTCCCAGTCATGGAGAACCATTTAGAAACCGAAAAACTTACTGAAAATGATGGTAACCTTGACTAGTTTAACCTTTAACTGCAGGACAGAGGTTGGAAAAACAAAAGAAATAAACGGTAGTTTGAAAAACTGTCGAAATTCGAAATTCAACTGAAGAATTTGAGGAGCAGTCTCCGAGGCGTCTTCACAGGCGAACGGAGTAAAGAATCTGGTCAGTTACATAGAATGTACTGAGGACAGTGGTTTGAAAACTGAGCTTGAGCTCAACGTTCTATGCATTTGCATAGGGTTTAACTCTTAACTCTCCAGGGCAGCTGAACTGGTCGGTCATACTGCATATTGTCAGAATACAGCAAGACTTCATGTTGTTTGCAGCACTGTCTACTGCACCAATGTACTGGAGGTGCTGGCAGGGAAAAAGAATGGATTTCAGTACATTAACCATAATGCCCAGGTCCTCCAACAATTACTGAGTTCTGGATACTGTGTACTGAACTACTTCCCTGGATGGGCACTGCAGAAGCCAGTCATCCAGACATGGGAAGACAAAAAGTCCTTCCTTCGGAGGGTTGCTGCCACAACTGCAAAGCATTTGGTAAATACCTATGACATTGAGGATAAGCCAAAGGGCAAGAGTCAGAACTGATAACAGTTGTCTTCCAGCATAAAGCAGAAGCACTGCCTGTGGCAATGTTGGATTTTGATATGAAGGTGTCTTTCATGACCAGAGCACAAAACTAATCCCCTTTTTGTAGTAGGGGGATGAAATCCTGAAAGAGACACCTTTCAAAACATTTTGTATTTGATGAATGTGTTCAAGTCTCTGAGGCTTTGGCAAGTGAAGGGAGAGCATTCCCCCACTTGTACCCGTGGAGGCAACAGTGGAGGGGGAGAAAGTGGGGAGACAGAAGGTGCCAGGGACTGCTTGAACTGGAACCTTTGAGCATCTTGGAATGGCCACCAGTGGTAGAGGCACCTGGAGGGAGACGACCTCCTCGACCATGGTATGTGGACAGTAGCCTGCAAGACTTACTGGGCTAGTAACAGGTCATTTCCAGATAGAGATGTGCGAAGTTGCCAAAATGTGCTCCGCAAAATAATAAATTTCGGCAATTTCACAGAACTGGGGACTGCACTTCACATTGTTACTGGCCAAGCAGATTGACCAAATTCAACTGCAGAATGTCACAGATTCTGCAAGAACCACTCCACCACCACCTCCCTCGCACTACTGACCAACCACATCCTACTAAACATGGACCATGGAAATGCCACCGGTGCAGTCTTCATATATCTCTCAAAAGCCTTCAACATGGTCTATCATGCCCTCCTTCTCCTCAAATTATGGGGTCTTAGCTGATCTCTAGAGATCACAAACTGGTTCCTGAGCCACCTCTCCAGTCATACACAATTCATGCATATTGGACCCGCCAGTTCCCCCACCCTGCCTGTATCGTCAGGTGTGCCCCAGGGCTCCATCCTAGGCCCCCTTCTTTTCTCTTTATTTATCAACTCCATTCCCTCAGACAGCCTAAAATGCCACTCTCTCTTCTCTACACTAATGACCTTGTACTCTACTACAGTGATAAATCCCCTGCTCTCATTTCCTCTGTTCTTACCCAAAACTATCCAGCGGCCCACAACTGGTTTGCGGAAAACCTCCTTCTGGTTAATAATAAAAAAACAAAATCCATGCTGTTCGGATCCAAGCCATTTCTATCCAAATCCAAAACTCTCCCTGCTCTCAACATTATCTTCCCTGACAGGCAAGCCCTCAAAGAAGCTGACTCCTTTCAATACCTAGGACTCTTGCTTGACCCCTCACTCTCCTTTGCCAACCACATCCACTTTCTTGTTTGAAGATTCCACCCAAACTAGGTGCTGCCTACAGATTTCAGCAATACCTCACCCCGGCAACAAGACTTGCCATCATCCAGGTTAATCTACTCCCAATCCTGGACTACTGCGCCTCCATCTATGCGATGTCATCAACCCTTATGTCCAAGCTCTCTTCTGCCTACAATTGTGCATCGTTTCATCCTGTTGGCACTGTTTTCCACTCACCACTACATCCTCTACAATATGTTAGGATGGCTACCACTGCAAGGCCACTTTGACCTCGCTCTTGGTAGCATGGTCGACTCCATCATCCAGTCCTACAGGAGTCCCCCCTTGCAGCCATCCTCACAGTCCGTACTGTTCATCGATCCCTCTGCTCACACAGTATTTCCCCTCTGTATTTTCCCAGGGTATCCACACACATGGGCGGTAGAGCCCTGTCGGTAACTGCCCCTATGTTTTGGAACCAACTGCCTGCCGAGCTCCGCTCCACTGGCACCCAAGACCACTTCAAATCTCGCCTCAAAGAATGGCTTATGGCTACCTCCAGGTGCCACTGCTACCTTGGATAATCAAATTCAGCTGTACATAGTATGTAAACCTAAGCACTTTGTCTCTCTTCTATTATTTCAGGCTCTAGCCTAGTAGGCTCTTTGTATTACATAGCATTGTACCACTGTGTTAAATATGCTGCAAGCAACCCTGTATTCTAGTTGTACCTTTGTTACCTGTTATTTTTGTTGTTGACTGTACATTTATTGTAAACTGAATTTATTGTCAAGCTGTCTACTATATTATGCATCTCTGTTTTGTAACTCTGTGCCACTGTATGGTGGCCCGGGTCATGCCTGAAAATGGTCCCTGGGAACAGCGCACCTACCCGGTTACCAAAGTCATGAATAAATAAATAAATTTGCCTGGTGAATAACAAGGTGAATTGTGCCTAACGGACTCTACGTATTGTCCCACTGGTACTCTCTGTCTGTCTCCTCCCTTCGGCAATACCCACACAACACAAAACAGGTACCTGCAACAGAAAACCATCCCACAGTGCAGAGCATCCACTCAGGTCCTAGCTTTAGAGACTCTCCATCCCATCTTTGTATGGCTTTTGTGAATGAATGGTGACATCTCGCTCATAGTAAACACCTGATGTTTTACTAAGACAGAAGACGTCACTATTCATTCACGCGCCATTACATTGGAGTTGGAGGTAGTCGACTCAGCAGCATCAGCTGCTCTGCTGTTGGGGGCCGATGCTGGAGCAGACCCTTTTATTTTTATTGTGTGGCAATGGGACGGGTGCGGAGTAGGAACCAGACAGTGGATGGGTGGCATGCCAGCTGTGCAGTGGTGGACAAATCTTTGTGGGAGAAGGGTGCTGCATGGGGGGGGGGAAGGGATATGATTTACCACCAACCCACCTGCCCACACAAGTAGGGTGATGTGTGTGTGTGTGTTTGTGTGTGTGTGTGTATGTGTGTGTGTTGGGGGCATGTAACTGTGTTCTCGGGTGTGGGGCAGAGCTGCATTGACAGTACAGTGGGGGGGGGGAGCTTTTTTTGAAATCAGGCATATTTTTTACAATCCACAATCCACCAACGAAGTTGACAGTTCTGCTGATGGCTCCGCGAAGTTTATCATGCTGCAAATTTGGCAGATTCATACCAATTTCGCTGGTGGATTAAAACTTCGCAACATCTCTATTTCCAGATGCATCTGCTGTTTGTATATAATGTGTTGTACTGTATGTAATGTATTCTACATGTCTTGTCTTTTATACTGTGTATACCATATGGTTGCAAACTTGGGGTTCTCTACAGCAATAAAGCAAGTACCCTGCTTCCTGTCTGCTGTGACAGCAACTTCAAGATGATCCTTCCCATCTTCAACTATGGTGATGTCTTTTACAGTGCAGATACCAGGTCCACACTCGCCAGCCTGGACCCCATTTTTCCCTCCTACCATATTGCCCTGGACTGTGCCCCTCACACACACCACTACAGACTATATTCTTCCCTCTTTCTCCCCTCCCTTGCTATCAGGCACTTCACCCACTGTGCCTCCTTCATATATCAAAATTCAAACTTGGTTCCCTCCCTTCCATACATTTCTCCTCTCATCCCTCACCTAAACTTTCTTCTACTCACTACATAAAACTGATTCTCATTCTTCCCCCCAGGAGATAAACTGCTGGCCGCCTTTCTCATATTGTTTTCCTAAGCTCTGGTCCTCTCTTCCCCTTCTCCTTTATGTCACTTCTTCATGACTTTACAACTCACTCCTGAAACTGTTCCTGACCTCAGCTCTTAAGTGGCTGCCTACCACCCTCTACACACTCAAGCTCTGCTTTGCACTGTAATCCCCCTGCCTCCCTCAATTTTACAGGATTGTTTACTGCTGATGTGTTCTATGTTCCCCCTCCAGCTGGCATCAGTCCATCTCAGAGCTTCCAGGCGGCCCCAATCCCATCTCCCCCGCCATCTCCCAGAGCTTACCTTGCTCTGTGGATGTTGCCCTGTAGTATCTCCTCCCCACTGTGGAGGACTTTGGGCTGGACAAGGTCCCTCAGTAAACATTCCTTGATACTCACAAATTGTGCCTAGGTTGGCAGGGTCTGTGGCCCACCTGGAGCTGCCTTAGGGCTCCGCTTTTTTCAAGTTTTCTGTTATGGGGGCATTTGGCTGACAGCTGTGATCACACAAGGCATTTACATTCATCTAGCCAATCAGTGACCCCCAGCCCCAGAAAGCCAGTCCTGCCTGCACCGCCACCCATGGTCACCTAGGTGACAAGCATGTGGCAGCAGTGATCCCTCCCTCCCCATCCTTGGGATACTCAAGCCTCCTTCCCCAGCCAGCCTTCCCATGACTGAGACTCATTTCCAAACCCAGGTCACCAGCATCACGAGCAGTAATGTCAGCACTACATGGGTGGTCTGGCCCGTTCTAGTGCAGTTTATTCTTAGGCATCTCATTAGCACTGTATTACAATGTAACAACATTGTTTACATAACTGTTATGTTTTGAACTTCACCTTATTCTATCATCTACTTTACCTCCCTCAGCATGCATCTGGAAATGAGCTGTTACAAGCTCAGAATTTATTTCCTGGTAAAAAAGAACAGTTACGTACTTACTGTAACGTAGATCTTTGAGATAATCTCTTTCATCAGGCCACATTTATGGAACTATAGCCACCAGGCACTAGGACCATATGCAGACTTTTTGCAAGCAATCTGCTCGGGGCCACCCATGACAATGTCCTATGTCAGCACTTCCCATATAAATGTGGGCAGCCACTTCCCCCCTTAGTTCCCCACCAGAGATCATGCTCAGAGAACTTCCCTCTGGGGAAGCAGGAGAGCGCTTATTGCTCCAGCTGCCAGGTGAGGCTGGAAACAGCAAGTAGACTATCTTAGACAAAGAGACAGGAATACAAAGCTCTATGTCTTGGGGGGACAGAGGGTGGGACAGCATAGCCTGATGAAAGAGATTCTCTCGAAGATCTATTGTTACAGTAAGTATGTATCTGTTTTATCTTCTTTGAGGGTATCTCTTTCATCAAGTCACACTTATGGAATGAGTACCAAGCAGTACTGGTAATAAAACAGTCTGGGTGGCTGCAGCCTACAGGTCTATGAAAGGAGGCCCTGAAGTACAGCTAGGCCAAAACCTGCCCTTTTCAGGAGGCAATGTCCAGACTGTAATGTTTAGTGAAGGTGTGGACAGTACTTCAGGTGGCAGCTGCACAAATTTCTGCAGCTGACATGTTCTTGAAACAGGCAACAGAAGTAGCCACACCTCTGGTGGAATGATCACGAATAACACCAGAATGTTCTTTACCATACTTCCTACAACAAAAAGTAATACAGTTGGCTAGCCAACTGGACAGGCACGGCTTAGAAACTGGGATGCCCTCTTTCCCAGGACTGAAGGAAACAAAAAGCTGTGACAACTTCCTGCAGTCCTTTGTGCGATGTATATAGTACCTGAGTATTCCATGAACATCAAAGGTATGGAACAATGCTTTCCTGGATTGGCATGCTTAGGAAAATAAACTTGCAGGTGAATAGTTTAATTTAAGGTAAACAGACAGCACCTTAGGAAGAAACTTAGGACTGGTACATAAAGACACCCTGTCTTTATAGAAACTCAAATAAGGAAACTTACACATTAGAGCCTGAAGCTCTGAAAACCTTCAAGCAGAAGCAATATCAACTAAAAATAATGCTTGCCAAGAAAGGAAGCATAGGCTAGAAGTCATGGCCAGCTCAAAAGGAGCTGCAGTAAGTTTTTCTAACACAAAATTCAGGTCCAAGCCAGGACTGGATTGTGGATAGAAGACTTCAAGTGTAGAATGCCCCTCAAGAACATATGGGCCACCTCCAGCTGAGCAACCGTATGACCATCGACAGGCATGTGGAAAGCTGAAATGGCAGCCCAGTGCACTTTGATAGAAGAGTATTACAATCCTGCATCTAACAAGGACAGCAAATACTCCAGCACCTGATTTACCAGACATGTAAAAGGGTCCAGTTGATGTGAAGTGGCTCACAAAGTGAACTGCTTTCACTTCATGGAATAAATGGCCATGGCGGAAGGTTTTCTGGCAGCCACCAGAACATCAACCACCTTTTGAGATACCCCAAACCTAGCAATGGCTATGTCTTCAGGAACCATGCATGGAGATGGAGACTTGAGGTCCGGATGGACCAGGGCCACCCTTTTCCTGTGATAATAAGCCTTTGCACAGGGGCAGAAGCACTGGTAGTTCCATTACCAATTGCTGCAGTAAGGAGAACCAGATTTGACAAGGTCAAAGGGGAGAAATGAGTATCAGAGTTGCTCCTTCCATTTGGAGCTTGATTAACATCCCCTGGATTAGCGGGAAGGGAGGAAAGGTGTAGAGGAACCTCAATTTCCAAAAGAGGAAAAATGTATCTTGCCAGAAAACTCAAGGTCCTGAAATGAGCAAGCTGAAAAGTGGCAGTTTTGCATTTTATGTGGGGATACAAAAAGGTCCAAGTCTGGAGGACCCCACCTGTTGAACAGGTCATCTACTACCAAGGTCAGCAGTTCCCAATCATGTATCCTGGACTGTGACCTGCTTAGCTGTCTGCCAAGACATTTTGGATACCTACAACATGAACTGCTGACAGTTCTAGACAGTTGTCTAGAGCCCAATACCAAACCCTCATCATTTCCCTGCATAGGGGGTAGGAGTGCATTCCCCTTTGCTTGTTTATGTATTACACTACACTGAAGTTGTCTGTTTGCACCAGCACATGTCCCAGGCATAGATGAGTTTGGAAGGTTTGTAGGGCATACAGAACAACTCTCATTTATAGGATGTTTTTATGTGGAAGGTGCTCTCCACTTTCGACCATGTTCCCTGTGCCTGGTGAGACCCCAGATGTGCCCTCCAGCCCATCTCTGCGTTATCTGTACTGAGGATCTGTTGAGGGGAAGGGATCAGGAAAGGAACCCCCTTCAGCAAATGGCTGGGTTCCATCCATCGCTGAAGCACCTTTCAGACAAGGAGAGGTTACTAAAACCTTCTGCTCTAGGTCAGTGGTGCATTTGTCCCATTGGACCCTTAATGTCCATTGAGAAATCCTCATATGCAGTCTGGCCAGGGGTACCGTAACAATGGCTGCTGCTATCCGGCCCAACAGTCTCAGGAATGTCTGGACCTGTGCAATCAGGCATTCTGCCCTGTCCTGGGGCAGAAAGGCTAAGCCTTAGGCTGTGTCCAAGATTGCCCCTATGTACTGCAGGCACTTACAGGGGGTCAGGACCAATTTCAGCACACTGACCATGATCCCCAGGGTATTGAACAGCTGCCTGGTGCATGCTAGGATCTAGTAAAGCTGCTCTTTGGAATGAGCTTTGAGCAGCCAGTCATCCAGATTGGGGAAGACATATACTCCTTCTCTCCGGAGGGCTGCTGCCACTACTGCCAAGTATTTGGTAAAGACCTATGGTGCAGATGATAAGCCAAAGCACAAAACTCTGAACTGGTAATGTTACCCCTGGAAAAGGAAGAAACAATTACTCACCATAGTAATCTTGTTTCTTCAAAGGGATCACTTATTATGATTAAACTGATTAAACTGATGCAGTCAGCCTCCTGTGTTGAACTGCCCAGAGAAATGGAATTATATGCAAATTATGGAACTCTCAGTTGGTTCATGCCACTTTCAAACCGCTGCCCTAGCAACTGCTGCACTCTGAGTGCTTCAGATTCTTACGGAGCCTAACTGGGTATAAGACCCACTAGCTAAAACTAATAATGTTAAAAATAATATTTCCATCCTTTCAGGTCAAAACATCCTTAACAAACAAACCTAAGAAACTCAAGACCACCTGGACACAAACTGGTTAAACAAAGTGAGCCTCTACCTTAACCTATATAGGAGAAAACCCCTTAATGCAGGGATGCAGAGCAACTTCTATAAGTTCTAGTAAGGGAGGCAGGGAGGGTCTTTAATCATAATGAGTGATCCCTTTGAAGAAACAAGATTACTATGGTGAGTAATTTTTTCTTCTAACCCCAAGAATCACTCATTATGATTAAACTGATGCAGAATACCAAGCAGTACCTTTGGAGGTTGGGCAGAGAACCTGTTTTGGAAACAGGATCTGTAGTACTGCTGTACCAAACCTAGTATCACCTCTCGATTGCAAGTCCAGGATGTAATGCTTTATGAAGGTGTGTACTGTTTTCCATGTAGCTGCTTTGCAGATTTCCAGTAGTGTAATTTCTCTTGAAGCTGCCACTGAAGCAGCTGTGTCCCTGGTAGAGTGTGCTCTCAGGCCCAGAGGTACCTGTTTACCCACCTTACTATGACAAAACTGTATACATGCCACTATCCAACGAGCAATTGTACGTGTTGCTGCAGCTCTGCCCTTACCAGCTTCACCATAGGTGACAAAGAGCTGCGTTTGACTTGATCTGAAGACTTAGTTCTGTCAATGTAGTGGCTAAATGCCCTTTTGACAGCAAGAGAATGAAGCCTCCTTTCTGGAGAAAGTACAGTTACATAAGAACTTACCGTAACAGTAGATCTTCCAGAGAGGCTCTTGCAGTAGGTAATTACATATAGGACTGAAGCTGGCAGGTGTCAGGACCCCGTGGAAATATTTCTAGTTAGCAGTCTCTGGCGGGGACCACCCCCACGTCAGGTGACTGACATCATGCGACGTCAGTATAAAGAGGCAGTCTCCCACGCCCACCTTCCAGTTCTTTTCTGCCAAAGGCCAAAAGGCAAGACGAGAGACAAGCGGATATTTCCCCTCCTGGAAAAGGAGCTGAAAAAGCTAAGGGGGATGGAGGGCGGGAAGGTTTTACCTTCTGCAAGAGCCTCTCTCGAAGATCTACTGTTACAGTAAGTTCTTACGTAACTGTGCTATCTTACTTCGAGAGGGCTCTTGCAGTAGGTAATTAAATATAGGACTGAGTCCCAAGCAGTCTGGAACAACGAGAAGCTCACAGGAGGAGGAAACTACTCATACACAGATCCTCTAGCTGTGAAGGTCTTAGGAAAGAAGAGCTTGCAGAACAGCCAACCTGAAGCCAGCTCTACGGCGAGAGACAATGTCCAAACTGTAATGTTTCATAAAGGTATGGACAGAAGTCCAAGTGGCGGCTGCACAGATGTCAGCCACTGACACATTCTTGAAACAAGCAGCAGAGGCAGCGACACCCCTAGTGGAGTGACCTCTGACTTGACCTGGCAAGGTCTTGTGATACTTGTCATAACAGAAAGTGATACAATGAGCCAACCATTTTGAAAGGCATTGCTTAGAAACAGCATTGCCCTCTCTTTTGTGAGCAAAAGAGACAAACAGTTGATCAGTCTTTCTGTGATCCTTAGTCCTATTGATGTAGTATCTCAGAATCCGGTGAATGTCCAGAGTATGTAAGAGGTACTCCCCTTGATTGGAATGTTGCGTAAAAAACGCAGGCAGTTCCATGGACTGATTCAGATTCCACTACCACCTTAGGGAGAAACTTAGGGTTGGTATGCAGAGCCACAAGTTCCTTGTGGAAAATCAAGTATGGGATTTTGCACATTAAGGCCTGAAGCTTGGAAATTCGTCGAGGGGAGGTAATGGCTGTCAGGAAGAGAGCCTTCCATGAAAGGAACTGAAGGTCTGCTGATGCTGCCAGCTCAAAGGGAGGCAGGGTAAGCTTCTCGAGAATGAAATTCAAGTCCCAAGGAGGAGCAGGTGTGCAAATGGGGGGTCTCAAGTGGAGAACCCCTCTAAGGAAGGTCTTAGCGACTTCCAGCTGTGCAAAAGACCTGTCCCCAAATGGAACATGGTAAGCAGAAATGGCCGCCATGTGAAACTTCAAGGAGGAGTGACTGAGACCCAGATCGAAGAGGTGATGCATGTAATCCAAGAACCTCCTGACAGAGCAGGAGAATGGCTCACAAGCTCTGGAAGAGGCCCAAATAGAGAACCTTTTCCATTTCATGGCGTAAGTGGAACGAGTGGGGGGCTTTCTGGCCTCCACTAAAATCTCTGCCACCTGCGACGAAACCCCAAACCGGGTTTGAATTACATCTGCAGGAGCCATGCATGCAGCTGAAGGGATTTGAGTCCTGGATGGACCAGGGTCCCCTGATTCTGGGTCAAAAAAAGTTGCTACAGAGGAAGAGGAAGAGGAGGCTCCTCTGAGTACTGTTGCAGAAGACAGAACCAAACTTGCCTGGGCCAGAACAAAGCGATGAGAATCATGCGAGCTCCTTCTGAACAGAGTTTGTGTAGGATCCTCAGGATCAATGGGATCAGGGGGAAAGCATAGACGAATCTGCCCTTCCAGTTTAGAGACAGAGCATCTCTCCAAAACACTCTGCGCCCTGGAGCGAGTGAGCAGAAGATGGTAAGTTTTGCGTTGAGAGGAGAGGCAAACAGGTCTACCTGAGGGGATCCCCAGCATAGGAAGACATCGTCTACTACCCTCTGATCCAGTTCCAATTTGTGCGCTTGGGCAGATGATCAGCTGAGGTGGTCTGCCAAAGTGTTTTCGACCCCCGGAACATGAACCGCCATGAGGTGAAGGTTGTGAAGTATCGCCCAATCCCAAACTTGCATCGCTTCTCTGCAAAGATGGTAGGACTGAGTTCTTCCCTGTTTGTTGATGTACCACACTACACACATGTTGTCAGTCTGAACAGCCAGATGACCGGGAAGCAGGTACAGATGCAGAGCTTGTAAGGCATACAGAATGGTCCTTAGCTCAAGTACATTGATGTGAAGAGTCTGCTCAAGCCTGGACCAAGAGCCCTGGGTCCAATGAGATGCCAGGTGGGCTCCCTAACCCTCGCCTGAGGTGTCTGTCATTAGGATTTGGGAGGGGGGAGAAAGGTAGAAGGGAACTCCCCGGCAAAGGTTCTCCTGAACCATCCACCATTGCAAATCCCAAACCATGGGGGAGGAGACCAGGATCTCGTGATCAAAGCCATCCACCAGTTGATCCCACTGAGACCGAAGCATCCACTGAGAGAGTCTCATGTGGAGCCAAGTGCAAGGCATCGTCGAAATGGCAGCTGACATAAGCCCGAGGAGGCGAAGGACTGACCTGGCGATGACCTGCCTGCGGCTGGATAACAGGCTGGCCTGAGCTTGAAGGGTGGCCACCCTGTCCAGAGGTAGGAAGGCCATACTGGAAGTCATGTCCAGTATCGCCCTGATAAACTGGAGTCTTTGAGATGGTATCAAATGGGACTTGGCCTGGTTGATAGTACTACCCAAGCTGGTGAAAACCTGCAAGGTAAGGGAAAGGGAGTGCAGGAGATCCTCCCTGGATGGTGCCACCAGGAGCCAATCATCCAGGTAAGGGAAAACCTGAACCCCTGGGTTTGCAGGTGGGCCGATACCACAGAGAGGCATTTGGTAAATACTCGGGCAGCCAAGGAGAGACCAAATGGGAGGTCCTTGAACTGATAGTGGCTCCCCTGAAAAGAAACACAAAGGTATTCGCGGTGGGACGGGTGGATAGGGATATGCAGATAGGCATCCTGCATGTCCAGGGCACACAGCCACTGTCTCAGCTGAAGGAGGGGTAGAAGACTCTGCAGAGAGAGCATTCGGAACCTCTTGTACTCCACGAACAGGTTCAGGGGAGCTGAGGTCCAGGATTGGCCTCACATCGCCTGATTTCTTCAGAACCAGAAAGAAATGATAATAGTAACCCATCTCCCTGAAGTGGGGGGACGGGTTCTATTGCCACCTTCAGAAGAAGGACGGAGATTTCTTCCCGAACCAGAAGAAGGTGTTCGGGGGAGTAAGACGACCTTGGAGGGGGTTCTCTGGGAGGTTTCTGTAGAAACTGTATCGAGTGCCCTTCTGCTATGAGCTGGAGCACCCAAACGTCGGATGTGATCCTCTCCCAACCTGGTAGATGCAGGGAGAACCTCCCCCCTACCGGTTCCTCTGGAAGACCCAGAGGCTGTGGGAGAGGAAAGGAGTCAGGTGGTGTGAGGCGGCGCCGCTGCTGGAGCTCCCGCTGCTCATTTGGGCGGGGGCTTCAGCAGCCTGAGGGGCCTAGAATTATTGGCCTGCCTCCCACCACCTGACCCGCGCCCACCCCACGAAAAGCGGGATGGCATGCAGTTGAGGGACTCTGTACAAGTCATTGACCTCCTTGAGAGCAGTGCCCTTCTCATGCAGTCCAGTGATGATATCCTTGACATCACCACCGAACAGCACCGAACCCCTGAAGGGCGTGTCCTGGATTGCAGACTGCACTTCAGGGACCAAACCCGACACTCAGAGCCAGGCATGATGCCGCAAACCTACGGTGAACGCCAAGCTCCTACCAGCAGTGTCCACTGTATCATATGAAGCGTGAAGCATGTGCCTGCTGGCCGAACGAGCAGATCAGACCAGGTCTGCCACTTCCTGTTTGGTCTGTGACTCAGGAAGGGAGTCCAGTTTAGCTTACATCTCGCTAAGGATGGCCTTCTGGTAATCCCTCATGTGGGCAACGTAGTTCAAGGCTCTAATACCCAGAGTGGAAGAAGCGCGAAGACCTTCTTCCCATACTGGTCCAGAAGGCAGGATTCCTTATCGGGTGGTGATGAGCTCAAATGCTTAGGATTGGCTGTCCGGCCATGGGCAGCACTGATCACGACAGAGTCAGCCTTAGGCTGAGAGGTAAGAAACTCAACACCCTCAGGAACCTGATATAGCCTATCTGCTTTCCTCGGAAGGGGGGGCTATGGTGGAGGGTTGCTTCTTAGACAGTGGAAACAAGGTCTGCATGAGGCTCGATCCAGGGTGGAACCAAGATATGAGCGACCTCGAGCAGATCCAAATGGGCAGCTAGCTTCTACTGCTGTGGATCTGGCTCCAAACAGTGCCACTGATGGATGGCCTGGATTTTGCACAGCAACTCCATGAAGGAAGGATCCTCTGGAGGAGACTTCGGTGGGGTCCTCGGCCTGGGTTTATCCGGAGAGCGGGGCTCATCGTCCAAGTCGGCGTGCCCGTCGGAGTCATATGAAGGCTCCAAGGAGGATGAAGAAGAGGAAGACTCCACCTCCTGACGTGGGGGAGGAATGGACCCCTTGGGAAGCCCTCAGGGAAGCATATCCAACCCCGCTTTGGAACCAGAGGGCTCACCTCTGGTATCCAGAGTAGGGGAGGGAGTCTCTCTTCTCCGACGAAGGGGGTCCAGAACCAGGACCAGTGTCGGAAGATGACTCTCCACCTCCCTAGGGAGCTGAGCCTTGGACTCAGCCCACCAGGAAGCCAGAGTCTCCTTCAAATCCACCGGCGGCTGAGGGGGCAGTGGAGGAGGAGGAGGAGGTGGGGGATAAGGATACTGAGTGTATCCATATGGTGCGTATCCATAACTGGACGGCAGGTAACCCAGCATCAGGTAATGAGGCACCATGTACTGTGGCATTGGATAGGCCGGCATTGGGTAGTGGGGCACCGGATACTGCGGATCCGGGTATGACGGTGTCAGATACGACGGGGTCAGATACCCAGGAACCGGGGGGTCTGCCGGGGCAGACGGCCTGGCAGGGCACCCAGCAGGCAGGCCTGGAACCGGAGGCCCAGCAGGCAGCAGGCCCAGCATGGGGGCAGCATCCGGGAGGTGGATGTCGCCCGGTGTAGGCAGGATCAGCGCCAGGGCCAGCGCCCAGGGAGAACCAAGTCATCAGGTCGCCCGGCCCAGCGAGGGAGACCTGACGGGGAGCAGAAAGATCCTCGGCATCACCCGGGGAAGGAGGGGAAAAATCCCTGGGGTCAGGCTAAGGAGACCCAGGGTCCCCAGAGGGCAGCAAAGGCTGCGGGAAGCCAGGAGCGGTGGACAAAATGGGGTCCAGTGTTGGCTCTGCCGCAGCACGGTCGTCGGGCAGCCCGATGTCTGACTTATCGGCGGAGTCCGGATGGACGTCGGAGAAGCTGACATCTGACTTAGGGGACCCTTCGCCCGAGGCAGGCCACGAAGGAGGGGCAGTCTAGTCAGGCGGAATAGGGGCCGTGGTGTCAATCAGGGTCGAGCGACTTAGCGGCCATTTCCAGGTGGGTGCCAGAGAGGATGACATCCGGGCTTACCAGAGCTACTTGCACCAGTAGACTGCACGGCGGCAGCCTTACTGGGAGTGGGGGCCTCCAATAGCCTGGAGGTGCCCGAAGGGCCTGAGTGTGAGCCAGACAGGCAGGCCGACGCTGCCTTGGAAGCCTCCAAGATGGCCATCGTGGAGGTACCTGTAGCACGGTAACTCCGGATGAAGTCGCGGTGGATGAGGAGCCCCGGTCCCGATGCTTCTCCTTGTCCTTCTTCTTATGATGGCCTTTGGGGGAAATAGAAGCCTGATGGAGCTTTTTCTACTCCTTCTCCATGGAGGTCATTTTCTTGTTAAGGATGTGGGCCTCAAGGGACTGCTGCCTTTGTCTGTGGGTAGCGGCGTTGAATTTCAGGCAATGCTGGCACTTCTCCACCTGATGATCCGGGCCCAGACAGAAGAGACACTGGGAATGGCCGTCCTTGTGCGGGAGTTGGGCGCTGCACGAGTCGCACTTATTCTTGTGCTTGGAGGGTGTAGGGGACGACATACACCACTGAAAAAGTAAACTATTTATAGAATTAAATCGAGAAAAAAATGACGGTAGAACTACCGATGACAGGCTGACGAGCGTTGAACTTTTCCGTGAGGCGCTGACACGAGCTAATGGCGGGAAAGAACTGGAAGGCAAGCGTGGGGGACCGCCCCTTTATACTGATGTCGCATGATGACGGTCACCTGATGTGGGGGCAGTCCCCCGCCACAGACTGCTAGCTAGAAATTTTTCTGCGGGGTCCTGACACCTGCTGGCTTCAGTCCTATATGTAATTACCTACTGCAAGAGCCCTATCGAAGTAAGATCTGGAGTTCTCTGTAAAAAAGTCAGGTAGAGTGATAGACTGATTTAAGTGAAAGTCAGATACACTTTGGGAAGGAATTTTCTATTGGTCCTGAGGACCACCTTATCCCTGTGGAAGGAGATGTAGTCCACATCTGTACACAGGGCTTGTAATTCACTGATCCTTCTGGCTGAAGTAATAGCAACCAGAAAAACAGTTTTCCAAGTGACATACTTCAAATCTGCTGTTGCCATAGGTTCGAATGGTGCATCCATGAGCTTAGCAATGCAGATATTTAAATTCTAGGCTGGGACCGTTCCCTCAGGGGAGGGTGCAGAAGGTTAAGGCCTTCAAAATATTTTCTGAATACTCGATGAGAGGACATGGATTGCTCTTTACCAGCTGACAGATAAGCAGAGATTGAAGCCAAGTGGACCTTGAGGGTCGAAGGCTTCAGGCCTAAGGAATGTAAGTGTGTAAGGTAATCCAGGAGAATAGCCAAATCAGCCCTGAAGGGGTTCACACCCTTACCTGTACACCATACGGAGAACCTCTTCCACTTAGAAGAATATGTTTTCTTAGTAGAAGGCTTCCTAGAACCCCTAAGCACTGTCAGCACCTGCTCTAATAGCTTAAGGTTAGCAAATTCTAAGTGCTCAAGAGCCATGCCTTGAGCCTCATTTATTTGAGATTGGGGTACAGGATCCTGCCCGGAGAGGAAGTTAGCAGGTTGTGCCTCCTGGGCAGGTGGATTGGGTTGGGATAACTACTGACAGAGTCAGCAGAAGAGAATACCAGTGCTGTCTCACCCAGTCCGGAGCCACCAGTATCATTGTTGCTGGCTGGGACCTCAATTTCAGCAGGGTCCTGAATATCATAGGAAAGGGAGGGAATGCACACAGAAATTTCCCTGTCCAATCCAGGGCCATCGCATCCTGGGGAACTGTGCCCCTTAGAGGAGGCCTGCAACAAGACATTGGTAGCTGGTGGTTTTCTGCAGAGGCAAAGAGATCCACCTCTGGAATGCCCCATCTCCTGAAAAATGTACTGAGTATCTGAGTGTTCAGGCACCACTCGTGGTGGTCCTGACTTATCCTGTTGAGAGAGTCTGCCAGTACATTGTCCTTCCCTGGAAGGTGTATGGCCAACAAGGATACTCCCATGGAGTATACCAGGGACCGCAGTCTCATTGCTTCTGTGCACAGCAGGATTGACCTGGTACCCCCTTGCTTGTTGATGTAATACACGGCTGTGGTGTTGTCTGTTCTGACTTGCACCACCTTGTTTTAAAGATAAGGAGCAAATGTCTTTAGAGCCAGGTAGACAGCCTTGAGCTCCAAAAGATTTACATGCAACAGAGACTCTTGGGGGGACCATGTGCCACTTGTTGTGTGCTCCAACATGTGTGCCCCCCAACCTAGAAGAGAAGCATCTGTTGTGAGGATTACTGAGGGCTGTTCCCTTATAAAAGGTACACCCACTCAGAGGTTGTGCTCATCCAGCCACCATTGCAATGCCTGGACTAAGCTTTTTGTGACTGAAACCAGTTTGGACAGAGCATCTGTCCTTTGAGACCAGTACTGTCTGAGGTGGAACTGAATATCTCTCATTTGAAACCTGGAACCCATTACCACTGCAGTGGCAGATGCCATGTGGCCCAGTAGCCCGAGAAATTCTCTGGTTGTTTTGTGTCTCCCTGACACGAAGGATCTTGCAATCTGTAGAATGCTTGTCACCCTGTCTTGTGACAGGAAGGCTCTGCCCTGTCTGGTGTTTAGTTCTGCTCCAATAAACTCCAGCACCTGAAGTGGCACCTGCTGAGACTTCTCTTTGTTTATAAGAAATCCCTGGGACTCCAGTGTAGATTTTTTTAGTGCCAGTGACTGCACTGAATGCTGCAGAGACTGTCCTACTACTAACCAGTCATCCAGGTAGGGGAAGACTGTTACACCTTGTTTTCTTAAAAACTCTACCACCACTGATAGGCACTTTGTAAAAACCTTTGGTGCTGAAGTTAGTCCAAAAGGGAGAGCTGCAAACTGATAATAGCCTGAAGCCAGCCTGAATCTCGAGAATGTTCTGTGAGATGGTCTGATGGGAATGTGAAAATAAGCATCCCTTAGCTCTAGGGAGGCTAGCCAATCTCACTTTTGTAATGAAGGCATGATTATTGCAAGAATGACCACTTTGAACCTCGGTTTCAAAATGTGCTTGTTCAGAAGTCTTAAATCCAAAATAGGTCACCAATCCCCAATTTTCTTCCTTATGAGGAAGTACCTGGAATAAAAACCTTTGCCCCTGTGTATTAGAGGCACTGACTCCACTGCTCTGATTGCCAGCAGATGCTTTACCTCTGCTTCCAACAGAATCCTGTCTGTAGATGTTACTAGAGCAAAGGTTCTTGTTCTCAGCTTTGGGAATGATTTGAATCTGAGTGCCAGGCTCTGGCTCACTGTCTCCAACACCCACTTGTCTGTGGTGATGAAATGCCAAGCTGAAGGTAGTGAGCCAGCCTACCACCCACTGGTGGTTCTGCAATAAGGGATAAGACCTGCGCTAGCCCATCAGGGGTTCTGTGTGGGTTGTGCCTGAACTTGTGATGTAGGAGCCGCTCTTCTCATGGCTCTCCTGCCCCTTCCTCTAAAGTAACCTCTGGCCTGCTGTTGAGGCTGAGAGGCCTGTGCTTGAAAGAAAGGTTTGGGGTAAAATCCCCTCCTCCCCCTGCCTCCCCTACTCAGGGGTCTATAAGAAGTGGAAGGCCTGTCTTTGGAATTGCTCCAATAGGTGGATTTATATTCCTCCACCTTCTTCATGTATGCTTCAGTCTTATCTCCAAACAAGGAGTTGTTCTCAAGGGGAAAATCCATTGCTTTGGCCTGGGTGTCTAAAGTCAGTTTAGTGGCACTAAGCCATGCAAACCTGCTAAGCGAAACAGACAAAGCCATTAATCTGGATGCAGTATCATTGGCATCCACTGCCATATGAAATTGGTACTTCTTGGTAGCATCAAGTGCAGCCCTTGCTGCATCCTGCAGATCTACAGCCACTTCACCTGGCACTTTATCAGCCAGAGCTAGAACAGTGTTCCAGAGAGCCTTCTGGTACTGCACTACATATGCCATGTAATTGGCCTGCCTAACTAATAAAGAGGCAGCCATGTACCCTTTCTTTCCCATGGCATCCATTTTCCTTGAGTCTTTGTCTGGTGGATGGGTAGCCAAGGGGATTCTGGCCTTGTCACAGGCAGCAGCCTGGACTACTCCTTCAGGATCAGGATGAGTAAACAGAAAGTCAGCTGTAGTTCTATCCAGCTGGTATTTCTTGTCAGCTTTCTTATCCACACCAGGGACAGAAGTTGGAGTTTTAAAAATCTGTAATGCAGCCTTTTTTAAAGACTTATGCATGTGCAGACGCAGACGTTTCGTGGGGGTTAACCCCATCATATCCAAAAAGTCTGCCTCCTTCATATCCTCTTCAGGAAAGGTTAAGGGTTTCCACCATGTTCTTAACAAAGACATAGTGGGAAGAATATTCCTCAGGACCCCTAGGAGGAGACCCAAACTCTTGCTCTAGGGAGACTTCTGGATCTATAGGTTCCCCTTTGAAGTCATCCTCATCCTCCTCACCATACAGTTCCAGCAATTCCTGCCTTGCAGGAGCTGGAGGAGGAACCGGGGCAGCCAGTGTAGGAACCAGGATGGCACCCTGTAGGGCTTGTAAAACCTGTAAGGCTTTAGCAATGTCCTCAGCCGAGGGCATACTATGCTTGTCTGCTGGTAGCTCCTTAGTCTTCTCAGCCAGAGGAGCAGTGGCATGTTTTTCTTTACACTTTTTCTTTAATGGAACAGGTTCAGAGTCTGTTTCCACAGCCCTTTTTGTTTTACCTTGTTCAGATTCAGATGTCAGGATCCTTGACTTTACCACCATCCTTTTTATGGGAAGAGGAAGAAGCAGAATTAGCCACACTAGAAGCAGAAGCCATCTCTTCTAAAATCTTAGACCTTTTCTTTTATGTTTTAGGACAAAAGGTCTTACAGATATCACAATTGGCAAAGATATGACTTGTACCCAAACAAGAAATACACTGAGAATGCCTATCTGCTTTTGCTATAAGTTGCCCACAAGACTCGCAACATTTAAAACTAGTGGGTCCTGTGTGTTTTTTAGGTTTATCCAAATGGACCTCTGACAGTGAAGCTAGACAAAAAGCCAAAACCGTCATTCAAAATACCTTGGAACCGGAGGTTTCTTTTTAAATAACTACCTCTAACAGTTCCTGGAACCGAGCGCTGTTCGGGTCCCGAAAGAAAAGGGAACCAAGAATTACACTAAATTTAAACAAAACTAAAGTGGTTCAAGGAACCGACTGCTAAATATATATTTTATAAAGAAAACTGAGGTAAAAACCTCACTAATAGACGCGGAACCCTAGGTTCCAAGGAACCGTGAGAGAACCGCAAATAGAAATAAAAAACTACTATGACACTAAATAAACTATACTAAACAATGTTCTAAGGCAGCAATTTAAAATTAAACTAAAAATGAGTACTTATCAACAGATAAACTTTAGTCTGAAGACAGTTCAAGGAGAGCTCTCTGGGACATCCTTACTAGGCAGGCAGAGTAAAGAATCTGAAGCACTCAGAGTGCAGCAGTTGCTAGGGCAGCAGTTTGAAAGTGGCATGAGCCAATTGAGAGTTCCATTATTTGCATATAATTCCATCTCTCCAGGCAGTTCAACACAGGAGGCTGACTGCATCAGTTTAATCAGTTTAAACATAATGAGTGATTCCTGGGGTTAGAATCTGAGGTACTTCCTGTGAGGGGGACATATCTTGATATGCAGTTAAGCATACTGCATGTCTAGGTAACAGATCTAGTCCCCTACTTGCAGTAGTGGTAACAGGCCTTGTAGAGTGACCATTCTTAACGTCTTGTACTGGATAAAGAGGTTCAGATTTCTTAAGTCCAGAATGGGTCTCAGATCAACTGTACACTTTGGAACAAGGACGTAGTGAGACCAGAACCCCAAGTTTCTTTGTTCCCAAGGAACTGGTTCTATGGCCCTTTTTTACATTAGGGTGTGTACTTTCTCTAGCAGCACCAGTATGTGTTCCAGAGGATAGGCCAAAGGGGTTGGTGGATGGTCTGGGGATAATACCAGAAGCTCTAGAGCATGGCCCTGTTCTATTATCTGCAGGACCCAAGCATCTGATGTGACCTTCCTCCACTGGTCCAGGTGGAGGGAAAGGCAACTCCCTACTACCACCCCCCAAAGGTACTGGTGGGTGGGGGTCTAGGACTGAGTCATGCAGATCCTGCAGCTGCAGCCACACTCCTATCTGTATGGGTTTTTGAGTGGGCACCTGGGGTGGGTCCTGGGGCAGGTAAAGCTGGTTCTCCTTTGCTTTTACTTTGCTGTCTGGCTCCCTAAAAAAGTCTGTTGCTGGCCGGATGAAAAGGCAACTTCTGCCTATTTCTTGGTTGTGTATGGTAGAGGGAGTGTACTGATTTAAAATCCTGCCCAAAGCCTAAAGGTTTGAAAGGATATCCTGAACCTCTGCTCTGAAAAGCTTATATCCTCTAAATCAGGCATTTAAGATGAATTGCTGCCGGCCCAGTGGTGCTGAGGGTTGAGGCGCTGGACGCCACACTTCGCGCCGCACTGGCGACCCGAGTTTGGGCGCAAGCTCGGGAGTCGGGGGTTGGCAGGGGAGGGAGACGGATTGAGCACCCTCTGGGCAGCTCTCCTCACCGGGTGGGAGGGTTAGGGATGCCCAGTGCTCTGGCGACCCCTGGAGGACCAGAGGCACCATTGAGCCGCCGGGCTGCATGTAAGAGCATGGCTGACGTAGGCAGGGTTGCCATGCGCCGGTGTCAGACGTGCCCACAGGGGGGATCTTGGGTTCACTACAAGAAACACCCCTCCAGCCATGGATAGGCGATGGCCCTGCCAGTACCACTGCCACACGCCCAACGCTGGTTCCCCCACCACTGCTCCCACAGTCTCCCAGGGTTGTCCTCTCTGACCCGGGGAACCGTAATGAACTTGAAGATGACAGGGAGAACATAGCAGGTGGTAGAGCAAGCTGGTGAGTGCAGTGGCCTGAGAGAGTTCCAGGCTGGGGGGCTACAAATAGAGTTAAAAAAAAAGAAAGGTGGATTGCTGCATGTCATTGGCAAGTCACCCTCAACCAAGAATGTCTTCTCATGCAGACACCAGAAGCTACTGCTCTTGCAAAAGCATCAGAAATGTCATAGGTAGAGCGTAACAGATGCTTTCCTACATCTGCCCCTTCCTGGAGGGCCTTTAGCAGCTCCTGCTTAGGAGTACCCTTTGGTAGGCCTTGAGCCACTGCCTTGGCCTTCCTTCAGAGAGTTTTCTGGTATTCTACCATATGGGCCTGATAATTTGCAATCCTCAAGGCTAAGGTAGCAAAAGCAAAGGTCCTCTTTCCCAGAACATCTAGTCTCCCAGACTCCTTGTCAGGAGAAGAGAAATTAGATGTTTAGTCACTTTAGACCTATCATGGGCTGCATTTATCACAACTGAGTCAGCCTCAGGTTGGCCTGCAAAAAATGGCTTTCCTGAGGGGGCCTGGTGTAGCACAACTGTGTTCTGCCAGTCTGATAACCCTGGATGAGGGATGCCTTTCCTATCTTCTTCTTTTTCCTACTGAAATCTGTTGCGCAACAGTATCTTTCTCTACTATACTTTACCTTTTTCCACCCCTGACGTAGGTTAGCCACCTATGTCAGTCTTTTCTATCTCTCACTAAACTTTTTCCCTTCTATTTTATTTCTAATTTCCATATTTCCACCCCTCACCAAAAACTCCCCCAAACCATGCACCAGGTTAAGATCAGCTGGCAGGAATGAAATAAGGTGCATTTATGACATTTAATGCCAAAAGATATAAAGTGCCTTTATGTATATACGGTGCTGGTTGAATACAGTGCATTTGTTTTGAAATAAAGCGCATATAATGAGTTAAAAGTGCTGCAGTGCTTAATTCAGTTTATATGCTAAGGTGCCTATGCCATTCTATGTATATATGGTACAGGAGCACTGAATTTAAGGTACCAGAGAAATAAATGAATAAAGAAATGTTTAGAAATGTTTAAAATGGCAGTTAAATACAAAATAATGTCCATTTAGATAGGTGAATTATGGATGGAAACGAAGCGGCATTGTGCTTATGTTGTTTGAATTATTTTGCTGCTGCTCCTTTGTTACGTAAAATGTTATACCAAAGAAATCCTGCATCAAAGCAGAAACTATTTGAACCAAGCAGCAAACTAACTTTTACTTTGGCTGCCGCTTGGTATCTGTGTAAATAATTACTGATGCCCCTGTATTACTAGGACTCCTGGCTGCTGGCTTTTGTATAAAATATACTATACAATTGTGCCAACTAGCCATGAAAGAGTCCATGGCATGTGTGCAGCCAGTCCAGGCTGCTAGAGAGGCAGGCTTCCCCGAGTAATCTGTGTGCTCTGAAAAGTAAGCGCTTGAAAATAAAAAGGGACTATGCTGTCCCTGGACATAAAAGCTACAGCTACATAAAAAGAAATAAAAAGGGGCTTACCAAAGCTATGCAGAGCCCCAAAGCAGAGCGGCTAGAGAATGATTCTCTAACAGTCTGATGGTCTGCTACAACATAGAAAAATGATTTGCATGGACAGGAACGTCCCTATGTATGTAGAAATGCTATACAATTGAAGTAGCCCTCAGAATAAGGAAAGGGCTGCAAGATGAATTAAACACAATAAAGAAATTAAACAAATTGAAGAATAAAGAGACACTGCAGGTCTCTAAAGGAGCCCATTATGTATAGAGCCATGAGATATAAATTAAAGGACTACTGTCCATATACTATAACAATATAGCACATGTATAAATACAATAAATGTTTGTACAGTTTGCATATATAGAAAATAAAGTGCTGACCTGTTAGCAAGACCTCAGGTAGGGGATTTCTTATAGAGGGACTTCCCATAAGTAAAACCTCATTATGTAATAGAGGAGAAGTTTCCTTATTTAGGATCCATTCTAGAACTAATTGGATGTTATAGGAGGGACTGTCCCATAAGTGGGAGGGCTATATAAGCCCTCCTCAAACACCAAGAGTCAGACTAGCTGCATAGCCAGTCTCACTTGCCTGAAAGAAGATATGCAGAAGTACCTGTGCCTGAACAGGAATTTATCTCTAACAGCAGGAAAGCTGATGAATTGTTTTGAGATACCTGAAGTAAGGTAAAATAGCCTTGAGCTATTGTTTATTTTCTTGTTCTGTCTGAACTGTTTTATTTATATATTTTTTTTCTCTTTTTGTATAAAATAAAACACACTGTGGGTGTGCTGTACCCTATTACTGTGTCCAGTGTTATCATTATACCCATGTACCTGCAACACCTTGTACAGCTTATCTGCCTTCCTATTAATGGCAGAAAACATATTTGGTCTGTGCCAGGCAGCCAGGGTGGCATCCTCTAGGACAAGCAATAGAGGAGGAATAACAATAGGAAGGAATCACGTAGTTCTAAGAACTCTACCAAATATTTTTGGTGATGTCTTTCTCCTCAGATTCAAACCCTGAGGCAAACTGGAGTTGCTGCATCATGGAGATGAATTAGGGGACCTCAGGGTGTGCACAATAGAGTCCTCACTCCCTATAGAGATAGTGGAGCTAGACCTCTCATAAGAGCTCTCCACATATTTCTTACTCCTCCTCTTCCTCTTGCATTATGTGGTCAGGGTTATATTCCTCATCCTCGTCAACAGCTTCTGTGAGCCTCAAGGAAGGAACAGAAGAGTTGTCGATGCCCTGGAAGGCAATGGGTGTATCAACCCAAGAGGCGTCAGAACTGATGCTTGCCTGGGGTGCCCCATCAATGTTGTTCCTGTGGCAGTAGGAAGTAGCAGGTGCTGCAGTATGTCTGCAAATCAGCGCTTGCTTATACTACAGCCAAGCTCTGAGATGTCGATGGGGAAGGCATCATCTCTGATGCTGATGGCCCCTCACCAGCTGTTATAGGCCTGGCAGTGCTCACAGTCTGTCTCGACCTGGAGGAAATCAATGGTCTGGGCAGCCAGTAGCATCATTGCCGAAGTGATCAACAGTGCTGAAGTGGTTTTACTAGATTGAAGGAGCAACTGAGAACATACTGGGGAGGATTTCTTCTTGCACTCCTCCCTTTCCCGGTGCTTATGCTCACCAGCAGTTTCTTTCCTGGGACTTCAAAGAATGGGAGCCCAAGGAATGGGCTGGCAATGCGGTGGAGATCTTTTCTTAGATCTCTTGATTTGATTTTTATCTGTATATGAGTAAGCACTCTGGGATACAATCCCTTTTACAGGTACGACCCGCGGTCAGTAAAAATATATACACACATAACACCATCGTCAAGTGATACATAATGTACAATTACATAAATAGGAATACAGATTCCTCATCATGAAATATATCCTAATAACAAACACACTAGATAAATCCCTAAAATATTATTTAAGTACATTTTAAAACAACTTTTAGTTTTTCCTACTTAATTTTACAAAAATATTCATTCCCTACTGTTAATACTGCTTTTGTTAAAAGATCTCTAACTAAAAACAGTTACACTTGGACAAATCCCTGAGATATGCTTTCAATACCTCAGAAAATGGCCTCTGATTACCTATGCTTCTAATTTGTACAGGAATATTATTCCATATTGTTGGTGCAAAGGATGAAAAAGAGCGCTGACCACTCAATTTATGCTTAACAAAGTTAAACTCAACAAAGTTATATCCCCTGAGGATTTTGTATGAGAGTTTGTACAATAAGCCACAAGTTGACTTCTTAAGTCAAAAGGTACACCTGTTTGTTGCATTCTATACACAAATTTGGCCATAACAAACCTACAGTATTGTTTGACTGGTAACCACCCAAGACTTTCCAATATTTTACAATGATGCACATTGTTAGGTAATAAAAGTGCAAATCTGCCTGTTTTGTGTAATAGCACTGATTTTCATCTCTCAACACCAATAGGTGCATTATCATCCACAATGGAGGCATAATGCAATATTTGCAATTGCCAAACGTGCATCATCAGCAAGAAAACTGTGGGGCCTGTATAATAATGCAATGTTAGAGTATATTTTAGCTGTAATTGCCTGTATATGCAAATCATAGGTTAATGTAGGGTTTAAAACAACCCCCAAATATTTAATATTGTTGACACTTTCATATATAATGCCATCCAATGATTAAATTTGTACTCCATTACCATTTTCACTCAGTTTAATTGAAGTACCCAGCAACATAGTTTTAATTTTTTGTTTATTTAACACAAGATTGTTATTTATCAGCCATTCTTGCATAACATTAAGTTCCTTGGTCAGTGTTAGATTAAGCTCAGACAGTTCTGCTCCCTGACAAAAAAAACAACAGCATTGTCTGCATACATGACAAGATGTGCATCATTAATAGATGTTACAGAATCAAAAAAATAGAAAATAAAATTGGTCCCAGTATGGAGCCTTGCGGGACTCCACACTTAACCAGAGCTTTCTCAGATACACTACTTCCAATTTTTACCATTTAGAACCTGTTTGAGATAATTAGATACCCATCCCGATACTGGCGTCCCCTCCCCAATAGACTCAAGTTTATCAATGAGAAGAGAGTGATCTACCAGGTCGAATGCCTTGGTCAAGTCCATGAACATGTCCCCTGTCAGGCAACCACTCTCCATGCCATCAAGGACCGCGCTCGTGAACTCGACCAAGGCACTCTCAACCCCTCTCCTCTTCCTAAAACCATGTTGACATTGCAATAACAAGCCATATGTTTCAATGTACTCAACTAATTGTCCAAATACAATTTTCTCTTGCAATTTGGACAAGGCTGACAAGACTGAAATTGGTATATAATGAGTAAATTCACACATCGTACCTGTTTTGTGAATCAGTATCACAAATGAGTGCTTCCACAAATCAGGCACTTCTCCCAAGCAAAAAGACACATTAAAAATCAAACAAACTGGATATGCTATCTCTGCTGAAGCCAAGTTTAACAGTTTAGGAGATAAACCATCAAATCCACAGGATTTGTCAGTTTTAAGTTGTTTCAGAAGTTGATACACCTCTTGATACATTACTGCCTTAATGTAAAATTTTGGTTTAACCATACTACATTCCAAATTGCTCTTAACCAAATTTACACCAGAATCAACCCTAGAATCATCTAAATTAGTAAACAATCTATTGAACTCATTTGCAATTAACAATGGATCTCCTAGTTTTTCATCACCCTTATTCATAACAGTCTCTGAATTAGACCTAGGATCAATCATGCCATTAACTGTTTTCCAGAATTTAGCACTATGTGTCAATCCCTCTGTCTGTTGTTGCCTTAAATATTGAACCTTTGCTTTTTTGACCTCAGTCTTATACTTGTTTCTCAAGCACCTGTAGTTTTGAAAGTCCACAGGTATTTGACTTTTCCTATATAACTTCCACGCCTTGTCCCTTTCTTTCATAAGTCTAAAAAGAGATGATGTCAACCATTTAGATTTTACACCTCTAACACATTTTTTAATGTATGGGGCATGAGAATCCAAAACCTTAGTAAACTCTAAAATAAAATAATGTAGTGCACAATTTATATCTGGTATTCGAGAAATGACCAATCAATGTTCTGTAAGCTACTTCTAAAGCTACAAGCATCAAAGTCAGAGAAGTTCCTAAATTCCGTAATCCTAGGTTTAAATATATTTATTGAAATGTTTTCACCAGGAAAGACACACTGAGCAACAAGATGCTCATCTCCCGGTGCAACCTTGGGGGGGGGGGTACAAGGGGATTGGATAACATGCAGGTTATCAAGTGAACAATTAACAGAAGCAAATAGCTGCATAAGGATACATTTGCATGAATATACAAGCAGCATACACTGAATGCATTGGATATTGTTAGAAGCAAATAACAAATACATGACATGTAGCAGCAAAACAAGGGTAATTTGGCACATAGTAGTACACAGATATAAACAACAGAAGATGTAGAACACATGCGGCAAAGGACAAAAGGCATAGGACAAAAGTGCATAGGCTGGGGCTATATGACAGCTTCTGTAGCAAGGCTAAGGCCGCTGGTCAGGCAGTGGGAAGGGGAGCAATTGGTGCATGGCAGATTCAGGTACAGGAGCAATTTGTGGTGAGGAAGTTAGTTAGGGTGGTAGAAAGAGAGTGGGCAGAGGAGGAGCGCCGAATTTGAGGTGGGAGATCATTCCAGAGCTTGGGGAACCAGTGCGAGAAGGCAGCTTGACCGGCAGTGGTCTTCTGCCTAGGGATTGATAGTTGGCGGGAGTCACAGGATCTAAGATAATGGGAGGGGGAGGGGGCAGCTGAGAGCATGGTGGAGAGGTAGGATGGGATGGTCCCAAGCCATAGACTAGAGACATATTTAGCACAGTGTGAAATGTGGCGGTTTTCAAGGGACGGTAGTACCATGGCTCGGTAGAGGTCGCAGTGGTAGGTAAGGGGTGAGGCATTGAAAGCAAAGTGGCAGAAAGCATTAAAAAGTGTGTCCAGTTTAGATAGGATAGATTTAGTGGCTGCACTGTATACAATGGTGCAGTAATCAAAGGAGGGGAGTATCATCTTCTGGATCAGTTCACATCTGACAGGGAGAGGGAGGCTACTGTGGTTCCTACATGGTGCACCGAGCTTGGGGTGTGTTTTTTTGAGATAGCATCAATATGGTCAGAGACGGAATGGAGTTTTTGTCCATCCAGGGTGTGGAAATAGCAAAGGGATGGGAGTCTGGACAGGCGTTATCGTGTGCCGAAGGTCATCGTGATAGTTTTTTTAGTATTTAAGGAGAACTGGTGAGAGCTGAACCATTGCTATACTTTGTTGAAGTCAGCTTGGAGGATAGATTGTACCACTTCAGGGGCAGAGCTCGAGGAGAAGAGTACAATATCATCTGCATACATGTGGATTGAGGAAGTAGAGCAGATGAGTGGCAGGTCATTTAGGAATATAGAGAACAGTAAGGGTCCAAGAACTGACCCCTTGGGGACGCCCAGTTAAGGGAAGGGGGTGGAGATAGCATTAGAGACTCTAACAGACTGATGTCTGTCAGAGAGGTATGATCTGAGACAGTTGGTGGCAGCAACAGAGAGGCCTGATTCAGTGAGACACAAGAGCAATATGGGATGGGAGATGGTGTCGAAGGCTTTTGCAAGGTCGACGAAGATGGCTGAGGTGATCAGCCCACTGTCCGTGCCAGTCAGGATGGTGTCAGTAAGCCTTATCAGGGGGGAGGTGGTGGAGTGTCTCTTCCTGAAACCTGACTGGTTCGGTGTGAAGAAATTAGAGTCGGTGAGGAAGGAAGTAAGGTGGGTGAGCACAAGGTGTTCTTGTAGTTTTGTTAGAGCTGGGAGGAGGGAGATAGGGCAGTAGTTAGAGGGTGAGGTGAGGCACCTCTTTTAGGCAGGGGGATGACGATGGCAAGCTTCCAAGCTTGGGGGATGGCAGCAGCGGCAAAAGATTGTTTTAAGAGTTTGGCAAGCGGAGTTGCTATGGCAGGAGCAGAGAGGTAGAGGAGTTTGGGGTCCAAACCATCTGGGGATTTGCCTTTTGAAGGGTTGAGAGAAAGTAGAGCATCCAGGGCATCCGCTGCAGAGACGTCTTTGAAGGAAAAGGAGCGAAGCCTAGTCGGGTTCTTATGATCTGTAGAGGGTGTGAGAGGTGCAGGGCTGGGCAGGGAGGAGAGGAGAGTGGCAGCACAAGTGGAGAAATATGCATTGAACTCAGTAGCGACTGCTGTTGGCTCAGCGAGAAGGGAGTTGTTAACATTTAGAATTGGAGTGGGATTGGCAGCTGGTGGGACGAAGAGGTAGTGAATGACCTTCCAGAATTTTGAGGGGTTATTTAGGTTGGTCTGTAGGGAGCTGCTGAAGTACTCAGCTTTAGCTAGAGGAGTGGCTCTGGTGCACTTGTTTCGGAGCATGCTGTATGTGGAGAGGTGTTGAGGGAAGCGTGAGGATTTATGCATTTTCCAGGCTTTGTCCCAGGCGATTTGACATGCAATCAGTTCTTGGGTGATCCAAGGCAGGTGGTAGCCTCATACTCTTGTACGACGCAGTGGAGCATGTGTGTCCCAGATGCTGAGGAATGTGTTTTTAAAGTGGAGAAAGGCATCGTCAATGGAGTCCATAGAAGGTGCGAGGGCCCAGTTTGCTAATGCAAGGTCATCTAACAGGGGCGAGGTTGAGGGATTTGTAGGAGCATTTGACAAGAAATCTAGGGGGGATTTTGGGTGGTGGATTTTGTGCACTAAGAAGGTAACATGGTGGTCACTGAAGGAGTCAGGAAGAATACTGGCATTTATGACCCAGTGAGGGTGCGTGGTAAGAGCCCAGTCAAGGAGCGAGTGGTTACCAGATTTTAGGTTAAGCCAGGTGGGCTTGGTAATGATTTGAGAGAGGTTTAGTTCAGAAATTTCAGTCCTGGTTTTGTTGAGGGTAGGAGCTAGCCAGTTGTGGTTAAGATCACCCATAATATAAAGTTCCCCTGTCGGGGTTAGGCAGGAGATTTGTTAAGGAGGTTGGTGACAGCAGAGGCTGGTGTGCCAGGTTGGCAGTATATTCCTGCAATGTAGATTGGTAACGAGAAGGGGAGTGCCAGTTGAAGTAGTATTAATTCATAGATTTTTGGTTGGGACTTGGCTAGGACAACTGAGTAGTGCAAGTCCGAGTTGACGTAGATGGCTACTCCGGCGCCACTTGAGGCTTTGTCCTGGCAGGCCAAGGTGTAGCCTGGGATAGCGACAGAGGAGCTGTTGATGTTTTTATTGAGCCAGGTTTCGGACAGGGTGAGGATATCTGGTGCATAGTGGGCAGCAAGTACCTGGAGGGAGTCAAGTTTGTGGACAAGGCTTCTTATATTTAGGCACAGGAAGCGCAGGTCAAGTGGGAGAGGGTCTCCAGGGTGAAGTGAGGAAGTGGCAGATGTAGGAGGTGGGCTTGAAGAGATTGAGGGGGGAGTAGTTTGGGGGCCGGGGTTTGGGTGGATGTCGCCTACAGCATGGAGCAGGAGAGTGCGAGATAGGTAGTGGGCGAATAGCCGTATGTGACTGACAGTGAGCGGACATCTCTTAGATAGTAGGCTTGGGTGATTATTTGGAGCTGGGCAGGGAGGATTAGATGAAAAATAACCCAGGAGAATGATGGGTTGAAAAGGAATGGGCTGGGACGTGTGGCCGAGTGTGTCCAGGCTTGGGTGAATGGGAAAATGGACGTCGGACTGGAGGAGTGGGGGAGCCCAGCGAGGTTAGGCAGGAAAGGGGAAGGGGGCATGGTAGAGGAGGGTGGCATATTGGAGAGGAGGGAAGGGAAGTAGAAGAGAACAGTGATGAGCAGTGACAAGTAGCCTAGTAGTAGGGCCATGGCATGGATATAGTGTTTGGAGGCCCCTAACTGCTGTGGCAGCTTAGCGAATGAGGAGGGTATAGGACTGGGTTAAAGGGCCAGGGAAATGAGTGGTTCCTGCAGGAGGACAGGAGACCAGTTAAGTTAAGGGCTTGATAACCAATGAGGGAGCGAGTGGGACTGAAGGTCTTTAATAGCCAATGAGGGAGCGAGAGGGACTGTGAGGCTTACTAACCAATGAAGGAGCAAGTGGGACTGTGGGTGGGCAATAGGTGTATTTAAAGAGTGGAGGGGGTTGGGGTGGGCAGGATGACCGAAAATGTCTCTTAAAACAGTTAAAATAGCACTTAAAACTAGCTGAAACTTAGTGTTTCAGAGTTTAAATGTAGTTCTGTAAGAATGTTTCCAGAAACAGAATATCGGGTGATGATCACTAAGTGAATCTGAAATCAGACCACATTTTAAAATATGGTTTACCTTATTTGTGAAAAGCCAATCAAGCACAATGTGCCTCTTTGTTTTTAAATTCAATCTTGTGGGCATATTAATGATTTGCTATAAACCAGTGTGTGACAAAACATCCGTCAACCTGGGAATTTCATTACCAGACCAATTCGAGTTAAAGTACCCCAGCACAATGGCTTCACCCACAGTACTGAGGGACAGCTCAGAGAACTCAAGTAAGCCTTCTGTGCTCACTTTTGGGAGTATGTACACCCAGCTAACGGTGAGTTTCTTAACCTCACCAATAGCAACCTGAATTGTCAGGATTTCACAGTGTTTGGGAGGGGTTAGGCATAATGCTTATCTCATAAGCTGTATAACAATCCTTTATATAAAACATCTCCATCCTGGCTAGCAATTGTTTCAGAAGATGAGTTTCAAGGGTGTTCTTCCTTTATCACCAGGTAGTTGTGTTAAATTTGAGGCAAAGTTCAAAGGCCTTAACGTTATGGGCCACGCAAAGGCAGCACATGCAGATGTGCAGGTCGCTTGAGGAAATCTTTTCACCAGATTCATAGTATTTGAAGAGCTGAGTAAGTTCTTTAGATGACATGCACAATGATAATCACTTCTAAAAAGTGATAGACTAGGGAGAGAAAATTTTGAAAACACTGATTAGCAGTTGACTGATGTGGCAGTGTCTCCATGGAGGGTCTGGCGAGCATGGTTGACTGGAAAAGAACTGAGAAGGAAAGAGGTTGCCCACATTTATATGGAAAGTGATGAAGTAGGATGTTGTCATGGGTGACCCCTAGTGGACTGCTTGCTGTTTCTGTGTGGTCCTAGTGCCTGGCAGCTATAGTTCCATAGATGTGGCCTAATGAAAGAGATATCCTTGAAAAATATCTTCTGATACCAGTGCCAAGGGCACACTCAGGAAGAAAAGGATAGAGGAATTGAATGACTGGCTGAGGAAATGGTGCCAGGAGGAAGGGTTCATCTGTACTGGGGACTGGGGGAAACCTGGTAAAAAAAATACTCTTTTCACCAGACAGACTACACCTCAGTTGAGAGGACTCAAGGGTACTCAGGGACAAACTGAAGGGGGGTACTTAACCAATAAACTTAATTTGAACTACTGGGGTGGGGGTCGATGGGCCTGTAGGCCCAAAAGACTCAGGAGGAGAGGAGGAGGCAGGTCCTCCCCACATGAGTGAAGAGAGATCTGGAGAGGGAGGTGGAAGCAGCTAGCAGCAGGTGGGGGGGCAATAAGGGCAGATATGAGAAGGAAAAGAAGGAGGGAAGGGATGGGGACTCAGATTCTAGGTGGAAGGTGGTGTCTCTAAACATACGAAGTCTTGGGAACAAGAGGAATCACCTGCAATCGCTGTTAGCAGAAGGGAGGGTGGACACAGTGGCAATAACTGAGACTTGGGCCACACCACGACTGGGACCTCTCGATCACTGGGTATAAACTATACAGTAGGGACAGGGTGGTAGGGAAAGAAGGTGTGGTGGTTTATATCAGGGAGAGTATAACATACGTGCAGGAGAGGGGAGGGTGAAAGCACTGTGGGTTCAGTTAAGGTACAACAGAGGGAGAAAGGTGAGGTTGGGGGTGGTTTACAGCCTACCCAACCAGAAAGAAGAAAGGGACAGGGAACTGAGCTCGCAAATATTGAAAACTGCAGGGAAAAGAGAGGTGGTAATAGTGGGAGGCTTCAACCTGCCCAAGGTAGACTGGAGCGTACCATCCACATCATGCGCCAGGAGTCAGGTGATCCTAGAAATGTTGGAGAGTGGGTTCCTGACCCTGGGCATTGCAGAACCCACCAGGGAGGGGGCAATCCTTGATCTAGTGCTCATGAATGAGGAGCATGTACAAGAAATAATGGTCAGGAAGCCCCTGGGTGGAAGTGATCATTGCACAGTGTGGTTTTGGTTGGATATGGGCAGGGAAAACATCTCCACTAAGACCAAAATCCTGGATTTTAGGAGGGCAGACTTCATGAAGATGGGCAAAGTGCTAAGAAGGCACCAAGCAGACATCAGAGCAGATAGGGGGGTGGACCACAGGTGGTCCATCGATAAGGACGGAATAATAGTTGCCACAGAGGAGTGCATTAGACTCAAGGGAATAAACTTAAAGGCCCAAGCACCCAGTTGGTTCAGTACTGCGGTTGCCCAGGCAGTAAGGGACAAGAGGTTAGCCTATATGAAATTCAGAAAGACCAAGAGAAAGGTGGATAGGGAGAATTAACTAAGGTTGGCTAGTGTGTCATGTAAGGTAGTCAGGCAGGCTATGGCACAGAAGGAACTGCAGATAACTGAGGGAATAAAGAGGGGGAGAAGAAAAAATTATTCACCTTAGTAATTATGTTTCTTCTAGTGGAGTCTTGCTGTATTCTGACAATTGCAGTTAGCCCCAGCCTTTTAACTGCCCCGTAGAACATAGGGTTAACTTTTCTATGCATGGCATAGAATGTTCATCTCAAGCTCGGTTGAAGCCTCTGCCTGTTGTTATTCGAACTGCAACCATCAGATCTTTACGAGCAAAACTCACTAGGTGTTTTGTGTGGAAACTAAAATTTTTACTAGCCAACTGGCAGAAAAATAATGTTTTGGGTCCTCAAAGGAAGACTCAAGTCAGGAAACCCAAAAACCAAAACCAATCAAATGAAATAACATCCCACCCAAAGAGAACAGAGGGTGTAAAAAGGGGGCACCCCTAGGGTGCCAACACTGAGCCTGCCCACCCACATCCCAAAAATCTAGGTCCTGAGAGGGGAGGCGGGGGGGAGGTCAGAATACAGCAAGACTTCACTAGAAGAAACATAATTACTAAGGTGAGTAATTTTTTCTTCAAACAACATGAAGTCTTGCTGTATTCTGACAATTGCAGACTACCAAGCAGTACCTCCATGGAGGAGGGACAGAACCTACTTTGGGAATAGGCTCTGAAGTACTGCTAGCCCAAACCGAGCATCACTCCTAGCCTGGATATCCAGAGAGTAATGCTTGATAAAAGTATGGACTGTTTTCAGGTGGCTGCTTGACAAATTTCTAAAGAGGGATATCCCAGGCAGCCAGGGAAGCAGCTGTCACCTCTTGTGGAATGAGCCCTCAGGCCTGAGGGTGGAGTTTACCAGTTTTTCATGAGCAGAATTGTATACAAGAAACAATCCACCTGGTAATAGATCTCTTGGTGGCAGGTTTGCCCTTCCCAACTTCTCCATAAGTGAGGAACAACTGGAAGGAGTCAAACCTGTGACCCTTGGTATGCTCTGTGTAGTAGCTAAGGGCTCTTTTAACATCCAAACTGTGTAGCCTCCTCTCTCCTGAGGAAGAATGATCAGTGAAGAAAACAGGGAGAGATATAGACTGATTCAGTTGGAAATCTGAAACTACTTTAGGCAAGAACTTTCTGTTAGTTCTAAGGACCACTTTATCTCTGTGAAAAGAGATGAAATCAGGTTCCACTGACAGGCTTGTAATTCACTGATATGTCTAGCAGAAGTAATGGCTACCAAAAACACAGTTTTCCAAGTCAAGTACTTAAGCTCTGCTGAGGACAAAGGCTCAAAAGGGGGTTGCATAAGCTGAGCAATGCAAACATTAAGATCCCAAGCAAGACCAGGATCCCTAAAGGGGGGATTGGTGTGAAGCAATCCCTTGAAAAACTTACAGAATGCAGGATAGGATGACAGTGAGGAAGACTTGCCTACTGACAGGAAAGCAGAAACAGCTGCCAAGTGCACCTTGAGAGTAGCTGGTCTGAGACCTTGGCCATTGAGATGGACCATATAATCCAGAACCGTAGGCAATTCAGCAGAGTCTGGAGAAATATTCTTCTTAGAACACCAAATGCTGAATCTTTTTCATTTGGAGTTGTAAGTCTTTCTGGTGGTGGGCTTTTGAGAAGCCTTAAGGATATCCAGAACCCCTTGGGAAAGATGCAGATCTGCAAACTCTAACTCTTCAAGAGCCAAACCTTGAGATTGAGAGACTGAAGATTGGGGTACCAAATCCTCCCCTGAGAGGATGCTAACAGGCTGTAATTCCTGGGAAGAGATAGGGGAAGATGGACTGCTATGGACAGCAACAAGGGATACCATGGCTGCCTGGCCCAGTGTGGAGCAATCAGAATCACTTTGCATGGCTGTGACCTTATCTTGACTAACACTTTGACAGGGGGAAGCATACAGAAATTTCCCTTCCCAGTTCAGAATCAGAGCATCCAGGGGGACTGAGCCCAAGACTGGGGGTCTGCAACAAAAAAGAGGAAGTTGGTGATTGTCTGGGGCTGCAAAAAGATCTATCTCTGGAGTGCCCCATCTTGAGAAAATCACCTTCAACACCAGAGGATCTAGGGCCCATTCTTGATGGCCCTGGGATATTCTGCTCAGTGTATCTGCTAGAACATTGTCCTTCCCTGGACGGTAAACTGCTATCAGAGAGGTTTGCAGGGAATAGGCCAGGGACCACAACTTCATTGCTTCTGTGCACAAGGCTGTAGACCGAGTGCCTCCTTGCTTGTTGATGTACCACATGGTGGTGGTGTTGTCTGTTCTGACCTGAACCACCTTGTTCTGTACTGATTTGGAAAAAGCTTGCAGGGCCAGAAACACTGCTCTGAGTTCCAAGAGATTGACGTGTAGAAGAGATTACTGAGGCGACCACAGTCCCTGGGTGGTAAGTTCCCCCAAATGGGCTCCCCAGCCCAGCAGAGAAGCATCTGTGGTGAGGACCACTGAATGAGACTGAGTGACAAATGGAACCCCTTGCCTCAAACTGTCCTGATCTTGCCACCATTGCAGGGCTTGGATCAGAGCTCAAGTCACTGGAATTAATTTGGTAAGGGAATCCTTTCTTTGGGACCAAAAAGCTCTTAAGTGGAACTGAATGTCCCTCATTTGGAATCTTGTGCATTGGACCACTGCTATAGAAGCTGCCATGTGGCCCAGTAGCTGAAGGAAAAGCCTTGCTGGTCGAGACACCTGAAGGCTGAATGAAGAGGCCAGTTCCATGAGGGCCTTTGCCCTTTTCAGGGGAAGGAAGGCTCTTGCTTTTACCGTATCCAGCTCTGCCCCTATTAAGGTGAGGAGCTGCACTGGTTCGAGAACTGACATTGGTAGGTTGAGAAGAAATCCTAAAGAAGTGAGCACTTGCTGGGTCACTTGCAGGTGTGACTTGACTTGGTCTGGGGACTGGCCCACTATGAGCCAATCATCCAAATATGGAAAAATGGAAATCTTTTGTCTTCTTAGGAAGGCAACAACTACTGCCAGGCACTTTGTGAAGACCCTTGGGGTTGAGGTTAGGCCAAAGAGCATTGCTCTGAACTGATAGTGGCCTTAGGGCAACTCGAACCTGAGGTACTTTCTGTGGGAGCACCTGATGGGAATGTGAAGGTAGGCATCTTTGAGGTCCAGGGAGGCTAGCCAGTCCCCTGGCCTTAGAGAGGGAAGGATAATTCCCAGAGTTATCATTTTGAACTTTGACTTTAAAAGATGTTTGTTCGGGTATCTTAGGTCCAGGATAAGTCGCCACTCTCCTGTCTTTTTGGGGGTTAAGAAGTACCTGGAGTACAATCCTTTGCCCCAGTGTAGGGTAGGTACTCTCTCTATAGCTCTTAGAGCTAGGAGAGGAGAAACCTCTGCCTCTAAGGCAAGGGTTTCTGAGAGATTTGCAGGTGGAAATGATCTGGCTCTCAGATTGGGAAATTTTTTGTAGCTGAGAACCAGACCCTGGCTTACTACTTCCAGGACCCACTTGTCTAATGTAAGAGACATCCAGTCCTGGACAAAGTAAGCCAGCCTGCCCCCTACTGGGATAGGAGAATCGACCCGGGCAGAACCATCAGGGTGTCTGCTTGGTAGGGGCTTTAGACTGAGGGGTGGATGCAGGCCTGCTCATCCCCCTTCTGCCTCTCCCTCTGAAGAACCCCCTCTGTGAAAAGGAAGAAGAGGCCTGTGCTTGGTAAAAAGGCCTTTGGAAAGGCCTGCCCCTGCCCCTGGACTGCTGCCTTTGAGGAGTTGCTTGCCTTTCCTTGGCCCGAGCACTCCTGTAAGTGGTCCTGTATTCATCCATTTTCTTCATGCAATTCTCTGTCTGCTCCCCAAACAGAGAATTACCCACAACAGGAAAATCCATGGCCTTAGCCTGGGTATCCTGTGAGAGGCTAGTACATCTGAGCCAAGCCATTCTCCGAAGAGCCACAGATGTAGCCATGACTCTTGATGATACATCATTGGAGTCTACAGCAGCATGAAACTGAACTGGATGCCTCAATCCCATCTGCAGCCACCTCCTCAGCTCCTTGGCAGCTGGGGGAAGCCTGTTTAGCCAGTGCCAGTACAGTGTCCCACCTGGACTTCTGGTACCTGGCTGCATAGGCCATATAATTAGCCTGCCTGAGTCCTAAGGATGATGCCATGTACTGCTTCTTTGCCATGGCATCAATCTTCCTGGAGTCCTTGTCTTGGGGGTGTGATGCCAAGGGAATGCTTGCCTTATCACAGGCAGCAGCCTGTACAAACCCAACATGGCTGCATCGCTGATAAAGGAACTCTGTATCTGAGCCTGAAACAGTATACCTCTTGTCCATTCTTCTGTCCACTGGAGGTATGGAATTGGGAGACTTAAGAATTTTTTGTGTCTGTTTCCCAAAAGATTTGTGGAGGGGAATAGACAGTCTCCTGGAATCTGGGATGTCCATCATCTCTACATAGACAGGCTCTTCCTGATCCTCCACTGCCTCCTCCACAGGGAGCTGGAGGGTATCAGCCACCTTCCTGTAAAACATGGAGTGTGAAGGGGACTCAGAAAGCCTAGGAGGAGAAACACCTGAAGGTCTGTCTGGGGAGATGTCCGGGTCAATAGGCACATCCAGACTTTCACCATCACCATAATCATCTTCCAACTCTCCTTCCTCCTCAAACTCTGGTTCATAAAATTCTTCCAGGGTATAATCCGGAACCGGGGGAACCGATCGAACCAAGCCCCTGCCAAAAGGTGCCAGATCAGTCGGAACTGATCGAAGTGATTCCACAATACGAATCGCTTTGGCTATTTCATTGGTGGTCGGAGTATGAGATTCTGGATCCGAACTGGTTGACTTGTCTTTTCTTTTTGTCGGAACCGATTCCTCGGAATCAGCTCTCCTTTTGCCCGAAGAAGTATGGCCCTGGTCAGAGGGCACTCCTTCTGGTTTGGTCGGAACCGAACCGGGCTGGCCATCTGGGCCAGCGGACTTCTCTGCCTCCCTTTCCCTCAGTCTACTTAATCTCTTTTCCAGGGTAGATTTGGGAACATTTTTGCAAATTTGGCAGTCTGAATCGAGGTGGTCAAACCCCAAACACAGGTGGTGTGGGGATAGGCCTTAGCAAAGACCTCCCCACACACACTGCAGTGTTGAAACCCAGTGGGCCCGTTTTTTTCTTGGGTTTCTCAGACTTGGCCAACCTAATCAAACTTACCCTTTTTTCAGCAATCCGACAGGCAAGTCTCCCCCATCAGTTCCTGACCGTGTCACGGGTCTTGGAAAAAAACGTACTAAAACCCGTCTTTTTAGAACTGATGTGGACCGGTAACCACACACTAAAGTAAAGTACAATTTTTACCTCAAAATGATCAGTTCAGCCGAACCGATCCACACTTTACAAGTTCCACACAGAAAACAGAACAAAACCTATCTAGTACTCACGGTACCACAGACAGAGACTTGAACCGACTATGCGGAAACAACAATTTTGTTAGAAAAACGACTGAAAACCGACACTTCAACTGACTTTGAACTGAGCAGCAGGAGAAATCTCCGGATTGACTGTTCAGTGAGGCGGAGTAAAGAATCTGACGGTTGCAGTTTGAATAACAACAGGCAGCGGCTTCAAGCGAGCTCGAGATGAATATTCTATGCCATGCACAGAAAAGTTAACCCTATGTTCTCCGGGGCAGTTAAAAGGCTGGGGCTAACTGCAATTGTCAGAATACAGCAAGACTTAATGTTGTTTGAAAGCTTTTTTTTGCTACATAAGTGAGAAAAGGGACAAGATGGACAGGACTGTTAGGCTGCAGAAACGGGACGAGTGGGTGGAGACTGGGGAGAAAGCAGAAATGATGAATGAATACTTAATTGGAGAGAAAGATGAACCAGTGCCTACAGGGGGGAGAAGAGGAGTGGGGGGGGGCGCCGATGTGGTGGTAGAGGAGGATAGAATGAGGGAAGGGCTGCTAGCTTTAAAGGTGGACAAATCACCAGGCCTGGCAGCATACACCCAAGGATACTGAGGGAACTGGCAGTGGAGCTTGCAGGGCCACTAGCAGGCCTATTCAGTAGTTCACTGGAGCTGGATGAGGTACCACAGGACTGGAGAATGGAACATCTGGTGCCCCTCCATAAGAGCAGTCCCAAGGATGACCCAGGGAATTACAGACCAGTCAGTCTGACCTCAATCATGTGCAAGCACATGTAGACCATACTTAAGGAAAGGTTGGTAGAGTATCTAGAGGAGAATGAATGGTCTCCAGGATGCGAGACAGCACAGGTTTATCAGAGAGAGATTACGCCAAATGAATCTGATTGATTTCTTTGACTGGTCATTAAGACAGCAGATGGGCCAAATGGTGGACATTCTTTATCTGGACTTCAGCAAGGCCTTTGACTCTGTTTCCCCAAAAGGTTGATCAGAAAGTTGGCAGATCTCAGTGTTGGTGAGAAGATGACCAGATGGGAAGAAAACTGGCTGAGGAACAGGACCAAGAGAGCGGTGGTGGTGAGAGAGTTATCTAGCACCAGGGAGGCCATCAGTGGGGTCCCACAGGGCTTGGTGTTGGGGCTAGTGTTGTTCAATGTCTCTATCAATGATATTAGGAATCACATTAAGGGCAAAATGTGCCTATCTGCAGATGACACCAAGCTCTGTGGGAGGGTGGACACAGCCAAATGGATACAGGACCTACAGGATGATTTGAAAACGCTTGAGAGGTGGTCTGGAATTTCACAGCTTGGCTTTACTGTCAAGAAATGCAAAGTTATGCACATTGAAGCCAGGAATCCCAGAATGAGTACTACCAAGTATCTGCAACCGAGGAGAAGGATCCGGGAGTGATGATCACTAGCAACTTGAAGTACTCTATTGGGATGCATAACCAGGAGGATCAGCACTATGTAAGATGAGGTTATACTGCCATTGTACAGATCTATAGTGTATAGTGGAATGATGTTCTGTATAGAATTCCATCCCTTTCAACAGTTCCCAAGGTCATGGAATGTGATTCTACCCTACTGTGGTAGAACACCATTCTAGAATCTCTAGAGACTGCACGAGTCACTTTCATTTTGAAAGCAAAAGAACTCACAAAACACATATTTCATACAGTACTATACACTATAAAAAATACAGGATGATCAACTCTGTGCACAACCAGTGTGTTTTGCCACCTTGGGGTTCTGATTCCTTGGACCTCTCGAGCTTCGCTCTCAAGGTCAGAGGGAATCAGAACCCTCTGTGGCAGAACACACTGATTCTGCATAGTTGCCCATCCAGTATTCTCTATGTGGTGAGGCCACATCTATAGTCTGGAGTACAGTACTGCTATTAATCTGCTGGAGATGGTCCAGAGGAGGGCAACAAAGATGACCACAGGTCAGCAGGGTACAGCATATGAGGAGAGAGGTTGGGGCCCTGAACATGTACTCCATGGAGGTGAGGAAGGAGAGAGGGGCCATGATGGAGTCCTTTAAAGAGAAAAATAGGGTGGACAAGGAGGGTGTCTTTAAGCTACAGTAAGTGTCAGCCAAAACAAGAGGGGCACAGTCTTAAGCTGGAGAGGGGTTAGGAGGGAGGTCAGGAAGCACTTCATGGAGAGTAGTGGCCAGTTGGAATGCACTGCTGAAAGAGGCAGTCTCACTGAAGACGGTGGGCAGCTTCAAGAGAGGCTGGAATAGACATAAAGGGAATGGGAGGGGCAGATGAACAGGATGGGAGGGTTGAGGAATGGAGTCAGTGTCTGTAGCATAAGCTGTAGACCCTGCAGTATGAGCAGACTAAATAGACCAAATGGCTCTGTTCTGCTGGCTTTTTTGTTATGTTCATACATAGCTAAATAAATAGCAGCACTACAAAGCATTGCAGCCAGAGCTACCAAATCTGCACACTGAGCCCCTGCAAAACAAAGTAGTTGCTGAAAAAATCCTTATGTGCTACTGCTTGTTGAGACATCGCAGGGCAGACCTGAACTAGATGAGTTGCAGAAATCGTAGAAACAAATTCACTTGTTCAGAAGAAAAGCATCCCTGCACAGCAGTTATCTGTCTACTAACTATGACAGAATGAAAAAGACTGAGGGAGTTGGGGAACAGACATGTCTGAAGACTTCTCTCTGGTTTTCATCCTGTTCCAGCTAGCTGGGGAGGACAGGCCATATCAACTCCCAGACTATAGGAGTCAACAAAAAAGCTGCACTTCAGTATTTTCTACTTTTTTGCAAAGAGTAAGAATTTTTGTATGCATTTCCTCATGCCCAGGTTAAAACCATGACAGACAGGACAGGACTTAATATCATGTGAAAGGCCCAGGCAGCGAACACAAAATTTGTTACACCAGTCAAGCAGAATCTACACACCACACCTACAGAACAAAAATGTGGTTGTTACTTCACCGGTGCCAGCATAAAATTTTACAAAAATTTAAAAATTAAAAGTAGTAAACTTCACTTGATGAAGGCATCTCTTTGGTCAGGTGAGAGTGGTTGTTGGCAACAGAAAAGAAACAGGAGAAACTGGACAAAAGTTTCCGAGAAGTCCTGAAACCAATATCATAAAACTTATATATGTCAACAATAAGGAGGCTCAGGATGCATGACTGAGACTCAGTGAAGGAATACAACTGGAAAGCAAAAAATATGGCTACCCGTCTATACAACAAAATTCCAGCATTAGGATACGATAAAAAATATAGTTTATTAATAAAAGACACAGGTGGCACCCCCCAAAAAACGTTGTTTTGTGTAACACTGATGCTTTATCAAGATGCCCAGCATGTACAACTGATGCCTTATATACACTAGTTGAAAATATTTTAATCTGTTCTTAAAGTGATAGTGCCCCAAAATATTAAATTCACATATGAATTCTGCCAGTATCCAATCACCAATATTGTAAGGTCAAAAAAGAATAAATATAATACTAATGCTAATACTGCTACTAATAATAATACATAAATATCAGTACAAGGAATAAAAAAGATTTATATCACAAATGTCCTTCTCACCCCACCCCCCCGGCAGGAGGACTCCCACTGCACACTGCCCCACCCCCTATACATGCACACAACCCCCATGTAAATTTACCTTGGGTAAAAATGTTCTGTTTGTCCTGAGAACTACTTTATCCCTGTGGGCGATAATGTAGCTAGGTTTGGAACACAGAGCCTGCAACTCTAAAATCCTTCTGGCAGAGGTGATGGCAATCAGGAAGACTGTTTTCCAGGTGACATACTTAAGGTCAGAAGTAGTCAAGGGCTCGAAGGGAGGCTCCATGAGCTTGGCTATACAAAGGTCCAAATCCTAGAGAGGGGCAAGCTCCCTAAGTGGGTGCTGAAGATGTAGCAGGCCTTTGAAGAACTTCTTGAAGATAGGTTGAGAAATAACAGACTTTTCTTTCCCAGTGGAAAGATAGACTGAAATGGCTGCTAGATGAACTTTAAGGGATTGGGCCTTAAGGCCTGCTGATTGAAGGTACCAAGCAGTTAAGCACGTAAGGTGGATTAGACCTGAAAGGGTCTATTCTCTTGTATTTACACCATAGGGAAAACCTTTTCCACTTAGAAGCATAAGTTTTCTTTGTTTAGCCATGCAAAGGATCTTGAGAACTTGTTCAGCGTACTGAGAGTCAGGAAACTCTAGCTCCTCAAGAACCAGGCCTTGAAGTGAAGAGACGGTACATTGGGGTTATACTACCCCTGTCTGAGGAAGAGTCAGGAGACTGTGGATTACTGGGAGGTGAATGGGTTTCCTGACTGACAGGGCAAGGAGCAGTGAGTACCATGGTTGTCTCGTCCAGTCTGGAACCACCCAGATCATGGTGGGTGGCTGATCCCTGTGTTTGAGAAGAATTCTGTGTATCAGAGGGAAGGGAGGAAAGGCATACAGAAACCTCCCTGTCCAATCTAAGATTAGAGCATCTACTGGAATGGTCCCCAGAGCTGGGGCCCTGCAGCAGTGGAGTGGAAGCTGGTGGCTGAGGCTGAATGTGAAAAGATACACCTCTGGAACACCTTGCCTTCTGAAAACTGAAGTTAGGGCCATCATGTTCAGGGACAACTTATGATGGTCCTGACTGATATGACTGAGGGCATCTGCCAAAGTGTTGTCTTTGCCTGGGAGATGAATGGCCAACAGGTTCATGTCTAGGGAGTAGGACAGAGACCAAATTCTCATTGCCTCTGTGCAAAGATTGTTAGACCATGTGCCACCCTGCCTGTTGATATAAAACATTTCAGTGGTGTCTGTTCAGACCTGAACAGAGTGGCCTCTGAGCTGTGGGGCAAAGGCCTTGATGGCTAGGTATACAGCTTTGAGGTCAAGCAGATTGATGTGGTAAGTGGACGCCTTGGGAGTCCATGTGCCACTTATTGACTGATCCTGAAGGTTAGCCCCGCAACCTAGGAGGGAGGCATCTGTTGCAAGCACTCTGGAAGATTGCTTTAACTGGAAGGCAACTCCTTCTCTGAGGTTTTCCCACTCCTTCCAGTAGTCAAGAGCCTGGGGAAGTGTTCTGGTGACTGGTACTAGTTTTGAGAAAGAATATTTTTTTCTGAGCCCAGTGAGCCCTGAGATGATACTGTATGTCCCTCATCTGGAACCTGGCTGTTGGGACCACTGCTGTTATGGAAGCCATGTGGCCCAGAAGTCTGAGGAAGTGCCTGGCCGGCCTTGGCTGGTGAGGAGAAAGGAGTTCAGAAGGTCTAGAAAAGTTTGCACCCTGTCCACAGGAAGGAAGGATTTCCCCTGCAGGGTGCTGAGTTCTGCTCCGATAAAGTCCAGCAGCTGAGCAGGCTCTAAGTGGGACTTGTTTTTGTTGATTACAAATCCCATGGACTGAAGAGCCTTTTCTGTAAGGCTCAGGAAGTCTTTGGCTTCTTGTGGTGACTTGCCCACTATCAACCAGTCGTCCAGGTCTGGGAAGACAGACACTTTTTGTCTTCTTAAGTGAGCTGCAACTACTGCTAAGCACTTTGTGAAGACTCTGGGAGGTGAAGTTTGGCCGAATGGCAAGGCTGCAAACTGGTAATGGCCTGATGGCAGCCTGAATCTGAGAAATTTTCTGTGGGACTGCCTTATAGGGATATGAAAGTACGTATCCTTGAGGTCTAAGGAGACTAGCCAGTCTCCTTGCTGCAAAGAATGTATCACCTGATTTAAGGTGACCATTTTGAATTTTGGCTTCAGCAAGTGCCTATTCAGGTACCTTAAGTCTAGAATAGGTCACCAATACCCATTTTTCTTCAGAGTGAGAAAAAATCAAGTATAGGCCTTTCCCCCACTGGGGAAGAGGGACCCTTTCCACTGCTTGGGCTTTTAGAAGGCTTTTCACCTCCAACACCAACAGCAGGTTTTCTGTTGGGGATAGGGGTTTTGAAAGTTTGGGACCTAGAAGGGAAGGAAACTTTTTAAACTGTAGTGATAGGCCCTGATCTACCACCTCTAGCACCCATTTGTTTGTGTTGTTGAGTTGCCATTGGTGGAGGTAGTGGAAATGCCTGCCTCCTACTGAGGGAGGGGAGACAACCTGCAAGAAGTCAGGATTGCTGTTTGGATTGGGTACTGGGAGCAGGAGTGGAGCTGGCTCTCTTCTGGCCTCTCCTTCCTCTCCCCTCTGTAGTATTCTATCATTGGGGAAAAATCCATAGGCATTGGCATGGGATAAAAAGACCTAGGAAAAAATTACCTGCCTCTATGACCCCTACTTTGCGATCTGTGGTTAGATGAGGCTTTTTCTTTAGCAGCATTACTTTGATAGGTGGATTTATATTATTCTACCTTTTTCATGTAAACTTCAGTTCTGTCCCCAAAGAGAGGGTTATTCTCATAGAGGAAGTCTATAGTCTTGGTCTGAGTGTCTTGTGAAAGATTAGTGGCTCTCAACTATGCATGGCGCCCGAGGGAGATGGCTTGGGCCATAATCCTGGAGGCAGTGTCATTGTTATTTACCAGCCATGTGGAACTGGTACTTGGTAGCCTCTAAGGCTGACTTTACAGTCTCTGTAATGTCCTGTACTATTGCACCTTTGCCTTGCTGAAATATGGCCAGGATGGAATTCCACAAGGCTCTTTGATATTTAGCTGCATATGCCATATATGTGGAGAGACGAAGCAGCAATGAGGCTGAAGTATACAAATTTTTACCAATGGAGTCCAGTTTTCATGACTTATCAGGGGGTTGAGAGGAATGAGGCACATTAGCTTTGTAACAAGCAGCAGCCTGCATCACTCCCTGGTAGTCTGGATGCACATAGAGAAAATCAGCATTTGTTCTATCTAGCTGATATTTATTTTCTACTTTTTTGTCTACTCCAGGCATAGTGGTAGGGTTTTTGAGTATTTTCATGGTAGCCCTTTACAGAGAATTATGAATGGGCAAACTTAACCTTCTGGACAGAAGAAGACCTTTGTCCTCTTCTTGATCAGCAGACTCCTGGATATTAAGGTCCAGAGTTTCCACCATATGTTGAACAAATGTATAATGAGAGGAGAAATCCTCCTGACCATTAGGGGAGGTACCAAACTCTTGGTCAGGGGAAACATCAGGCTCTATATGTTCACCCTCCACATCATCATCATCACCATCTCCATAATAAAAGTCCTGGGAGAAAACAGGGTCTGAGGTATGAGGTATATTAGGGTCAGAAGGAGTATTAAATAAATTGCCCATAGTCTATAAGAAAAAATAACTTACCATAGTAATCTTGTTTCTTCCCAGTGATACTCAAGTATTCAGAACTTCTGCAGTGTCCCTTTATGACTGAACTGCCCAGAGAGAATTTGGAATGGTATGCAAATGATGGAATCTTTGTGCTTGCTATTTTCAAATGCTGCCTTGAACTAACTGCCTAGGTTCTAAAACCTCAGATTTCCTTGGAGCCTGGAAAGACAGGCCTCAAAAAATGAAACATCTATATATAAAAATCTCAATAATTAGAAATATAATAATGAAATAATACCCAAATGCCCCCAAGAGGAGGAACCCCAAAACTGGAGGTCATAAAATGTAACAGTACCCCTGAATATCAGAAATCACCTGAAGGGGAAAAACAACAAAATGAACCCAAATCACAAACAATAGTGTCTGATTGTGGCACCTATGTATTAGGTCACAAAAACATTCCCAGGAACGCAAAGGCTACTGGTTCTTGAAGGGGAGGCAGGGTGGAAAGGTCTGAATACCTGAGCATCACTGGGAAAAAACAAGATTACTATGGTTAGTAATTTTTTTCTTCTAACCCCAGTAATACTCAGGTATTCATAATTTCTGCAGACTAAGAAGCAGTACCTTTGGAGGTGGGCACAAAACCTACTTTGGAAACAGACTGTACAGGATTGCTGTGCCAAACCTGGCATCACTCCTGGACAGGATGTCCAAACTGTAATGCTTTGTAAAGGTGTGTACTGTTGTCCAGGTAGCTACTTTATAGATGTCCACTAATGGGACATCCCTGGCAGCTGCTATGGTAGCAGCTGTGCCCCTTGTGGAATGGGCTCTCAATCCTGCTGGGGGTTCCCTTCCCACCTTAGAATAACAAAACTGGATGCACTGTACTATCCAGCAAGAAATGGACCTTTTAGATGCTGGGTTATCCTTTTCCTCATCCACGTAAGTCAGGAACAGCTGTTTTCTGTCCTGCCTATGATCCTTAGTGGCTGTCATGTAGTAACTAAGAGCTCTCTTAACATCCAGACTGTGGAGCCTCCTTTCATCAGACGTAGAGTGCTCAGTGAAAAAGACAGGTAGGGTAATGGTTTGCTTCAAGTGGAAATCAGAAACCACTTTAGGGAGAAATTTCCTGTTTGTTCTCAGGACCACTTTGTCCTTGTGGGAGGAAAGAAAACATTACTTACCATAGTAATCTTGTTTCTTCTAAGGGAATCTTACTGTATTCTGACAAATGCAATATGGTCTCACCACAGGACTGCCCTGGAGCCGAAATGGTTAATAGAACCTATGCTAATAGTGGAATGTTAGGCTCGAGCTCGGTTTTCAAATCACTGTCCCTGGTTGCACTTCCTGCAACTGTCAGATTCTTACAAAGCATGCAGAAGCTAAAAGTACTAACTATACAAACTAAAGTTGCTATCCATAAATACCCTATTCAGGGGAACAAAAACTCCTAACAGGAGGCATTTCTAAGATTCAAGTAAACAGATGCCTAAAAAACTAATAGGTACCCACAGGTTTCCAACATCAGTTATACAGGTAGTGAGCAGAGCCATGTAGGTCCTAGCAGGGGAGGAAGAGTGGGAGCTCAGAATACAGTAAGATTCCCTTAGAAGAAACAAGATTACTGTGGTAAGTAATGTTTTCTTCAAACCCCAGGAAATCTTACTGTATTCTGACAAATGCAGACTACCCAAACAGTGCCTTTGGAGGCGGGCAGAGGACCCATTTAGGAAACAGGCTCTGCGATCTGCTGTGCCAAACCTAGCATCACTCATAGCCTAAGTAGTAGTAGTAGTAGTAAAAAGTTTATTTCTCATATCAGAAACCAGATACAACCCAATTTAGCATCAGCTAATTTACAATGGGATCCTACTGTACAAAAACATCAGTTTCATTTTAAAAAATACAAATACACACATTATACATACATGCAATACAGTACATACATGACCAAGGAAAGAACAAGAAAAGTAAAAGTTACAACAATATATCATATATACAAGTATCTCAAGTACAACAAGTTTTTAAGGACATTGCCTCCTTTATAATCCATGATTTTATTTCATTCCAAGATATTTTATTTGTACTTAACCTCAAGTGTCCTGGCAATAAGTTCCACAATTTCGGACCCTCGTATACATAACAATGTTGGCCCCTCACTGTTCTCATAAATGGTACCCTAAATTTCACTTCCCCTGCAGATCTCAATCCTACCTTAACATTCCACTCCTCCAGGAACTCCACTAAATATCCTGGTGCTTTTTTAAAATAACGGTGATAGGTTAACCATTGCACATGCATATTTCGCTGTTCGATCAAGGTTATCCAATTTAAGTTCCTGTAAAGGGTGCAACAATGTGTTTTCCAAAGTGCATCCAAAACAAAACGAGCATATCTACTATAGATAACATCAAGCTTTTTCAGGCTGCCCCGGCTGCCCCCTTATATATGACATCACCATAATTAATATGTGGAAATTATCATCAAATTTACAATCTTTAACCTAGCATCAAATGAAAGACAGTTTCTATGTTTATACAATACCACCAACTTTTTACTCAATTTTTGTATCAAGTTATCAATATGAAAATCCCAACTACAATGGGAGTCTAACCAGACTCCCAAGTATTTATAGCAATCCACAGAGGCCAGGCTACACCCATCCAGTGTCCCAATATCCAAATCCATAGATACTTCTTTTATTTGAAAACAACATTACCTGTGACTTTTGTGGATTTAAAACCAAACCATGTTCTGAAAAGTATGTTTGTAATATATTAAAGTATTTCTGTAATTTTTCCAGTATATGTCCCACAGATTTCCCTTCTAGATACAATATTGTATCATCTGCTTACAAATGATGCCGGACCTCATTCATCAGGTGTCCGACACCATTTGTATATATATTAAATAGGATGGGTCCTAGCACTGACCCCTGAGGTACACCAGAATTAATATTTAGATAACTGGATACAAAATTACTACCTAACCCTTTGTTGTCCGCCATCCAGGTTGCCATGGAACAAATCCAGGGCTCCCTGGCTGAGGCCAACGGATCTCAGTTTTTCCATCAATACCTGATGGCCCAAAGTGTCGAAAGCCTTCGACAAATCAATATATATGGCCCCAACCAGAAGCCCCCTATCCAAGGCCACCTGGATGTCCAACACAACCTTAACAAGTGTAGTAGTAGTAGTACTATGTTGTGCCCTAAAACCTGACTGATACTTATTGTATTTTTTAATTTTTTCAAGATAACTATTTAATTGAGAAACCACAATTTTTTCAAACACTTTAGAAGTGACCGAAAGCAATGATATTGGTCTATAATTTCGCATATCATTTTTCTGACCTCCCTTAAACACTGGCATCACTTCTACCTGTTTCCAGTATCCAGGCAGCAGTGCTTGGTGAATGTGTGAACTGTTTTCCAGGTAGCTGCTTTATAGGTTTCCAGAAGAGGGATGTCTCGAGAAGCTGCTAGCTGCTTATCCACTTTGCCATAACAGAATTGGATACATGACACAATCCATCTTACTATGGATCTCTTTGCGGCAGGTTTATCCTTACCCACCTCTCCATAAGTCAGAAAAAAATGGGTTCTATCCCCTCTGTGACTTTTTGTGTGCCCAAGGTAGTAGCTAATAGTTCTCTTGACATCCAAGCTATGTAGTCTATGCTCACCTGAGGAGGAGTGGTCGGAAAAGAAGACTGGAAGGGTGATGGACTGATTAATGTGAAAGTCAGATACCACCTTAGGAAGAAATTTATTATTTGTCCTGAGGACCACCTTGCCCCTATGGAAAGCCATATAGTTGGGTTCCATAGACAACGCCTGAATCTCACTAATCCTTCTGGCAGAGGTGATAGCCACTAAAAGCACAGTCTTCCAAGTCACATACTTAAGGTCAGCTGATGACATGGGCTCAAAAGGGGACTGCATAAGCTGTGCTATGCAAATGTTTAAGTCCCAAACAGGGGTAGGAACTCTATGGGGAGGATGCAAATGCAGAAGCCCCCAAAGAACTTTCGGAACACAGAATTAGAAGCCAGAGAGGATGGCTTACCTGCTGACAGGTAAGCAGATACCGCAGCAAGATGCACCTTTACAGTAGAGAGCCTGAGGCCAAGGGAGTGAAGATGGGTCAGATAGTCTAGGACTACTGATAACCCTGCCTTGGTGTGATCCAGAGTTTTGTTCCTGTACCAGAAAGAAAATCTTTTCCACTTCAAAGTATAAATCTTCCTGGTAGAAGGTTTTCTGGATACCCTAAGGACCTCCATGATCCCTTCTAAAAGATTCATATTTGCATACTCTAAGTCCTCAAGAACCAGGCTTTGAGCCTGAGGGATCAAAGGTTGGGGTACAGGATCCTGCCCTTGGAGGAGGTCAGCAAATTGTGCCTCCTGGGAAGGCTGATTGGCTTGCCTACTGATAGGGACAGAACCAGGGAGTACCATGGTTGCCTGGCCCAGTCTGGGGCAATAAGGATCATTGTGGCTGTCTGGGTTCTGAGCTTGTTCAAGACTCTCAGCAGCAATGGGAAGGGAGGGGAGGGAAGGCATACACAAACTTCCCTGTCCAATTCAGTGTCAATGCATCCAGTGGTACTGAGCCCCTCAGTAGCGGTCTGCAACAATACTGAGGGAGCCTTAGTTGTCTGGGGAAGCAATGAGATCTACCTCTGGAGTGCCCCACCTTTTGAACACTAATTGTAGTACTTGCTTGTTTAAGGACTATTCATGATGGTTCTGGTTTATCCTGCTCAGTGCATCTGCCAGCACATTGTCCTTCCCTGGTAGATGGATTGCTGACAGAAAAATGTTCAGAGAATAGGCCAAGGTCCATATTTTCATAGCTTCTGTGCACAGGGGTGTGGAACTTGTGCCGCCCTGTTTGTTGATGTAGTACATAGTGGTCATGCTGTCTGTCCTGACCTGAACCGCCTTTCCCTGCAGCATGCTGGCGAATGCCTGAAGTGCTAGGAATACTGCCCTGAGCTCCAACAGGTTGATATGAAGCAATGATTCCTGTTTGAGCCAAGTACCACGGACAGTATGTTCCCCTAGGTGTGCTCCCCACCCTAGTAGGGATGCATCTGTGGTGAGTGTGACACTTGGACAGCTGGCTCTGATCGCTGTATTTTTGTAATATAAAAATGTGTTATGGAGTGTCTCTCATGAGACATGCTGTTTCAGCTAAAAGAGAACAGCCAGGAGATAATTACAGGCTAGAAGAGACTAAATAAAGGATCTCCTGTTTATCTAGTTTAATTGTAACTTGTCAGCTGCTAGGTTGGGAAATCATAAACTTTTATAACGTTTAGAGGAAGAGAGCAGGTTATGATGCTTTAGTCCGAAGTCATAAAAGATTCTTTGATGTGTCCTGGGCAGAAGAGCTACTTGAGATCAAAGAGGGGATGTTATTTAAAGAAAGTCATGTGGAGACATGAGTTTTGCTGAGGTCACCTTTATTAATTTACCTCCTGCTGGATAGACATCCTGATTGTGTAATTTTTAATAAACAGAGGAGGAGCTGGGTGACATCATGGAGAAAGCAGAGTCAAGACAGTATTTTAATTATGCTGTAATTATCAGGCACTGTTAGGAGATAAGTATACATTAGAAAAGACAATACTAAGTGTACTGGGGTAGGAGATTTTGTCTGCACTTTTAAACCTGTTTTGTTTAAGTGATTTGTATGTTTTGTGATATATGGTTCTGTATTTACATTTTTCTATCTATTTTTAAGTAAACCTCTACTTTAGAGACTACTTGGTGTGCCTTTGAAATTCTTTTTCTTGACAAGTGAAGCATACATGGTTAAAGTTGACACTGTACAAAGCTTACTGGTTTTACCAAACTGGGAAAAGGTAAGAGTTTATTCTGAGGTCTTTAACAGAGTTTTAAGGGTTCATGTTATACTCCTGGTTAGGTGCCCATAGGTAAAAGATATCTGCCCCCCCCCCTGAAGAGCAGAATTATCTGAGCCTGTACATTGGGTATGCTAGCAAGAGGTTTACAGTTTGAATCCCTCCAGAACTTGAGACCAAAGTTTGATTTGAACCCACAAAACAGACAGGAGGGTTACCCTGTTCTGTTAACTGTTCACAAGACTGTGCTCAGAGGTTGGCACTGTGGGAGCAGAGGGCCTGACCTGCTGAGTGGGTTTGTGACAGTGAGCACCAGAGATGGTTGCTCTTGGAGAAATGGAACTCCCTGTCTGAGGTTTTCCAGATCCTGCCACCACTGAAGTGCTTGCACAAATGTTTGTGTGACTGGGACCAGCTTTGATAACCAATCTCTTTTCTGGTGCCAGTATTGCTTGAAGTGATACTGAATATCCTTCAACTGGAATCTTGCCCCTGACACTGACAGTTGAGGCTACCATGTGGCCTAAGAACTGAAGAAAATGTCTGGCCGGTCTGAGTCTGTGAGGCTTGAAGGAGCCCACTAGCTGTATCAGAGTGTTTGCCCTCAGGTGAGGAAGAAAAGCCCTTCTTCTGACTGAATCCCATTCTGCCCCAATGAACTCCAGGAGCTGTATTGGCTGCAACACTGATGTCTTCTATTTTATCAAGAACCCTAGGGACTGCAACAGTTCCTGTGTCAACATTAGGGACTGTTTGACCTGCTGGGGAGACTGCCCCACTAATAGCCAATCATCCAAATATGGAAAAACTGCCACTACTTGCCTTCACAGGTGTGCCACAACCACAGTCAAGCATTTTGTGAACACCCTTGGAGCAAAAGTAAGGCTGAAAGGCATTGCCCTGAACTGATAGTGGCCTGATGGCAGTCTGAATCTGAGGAATTTTCTGTGGGACTGTCTCATTAGGATAAAGAAGTAAGCATCTTTTAAATTCAGAGATGCCAACCAGTCTCCTTGCCTTAGAGTTGGCAGAATTGTGTTTAAAGTGACCATTTTGAATTCTGTTTCAGTAAATGCCTGTTTAGGTGATTGAGATCCAGTATGGGTCACCACTCTGCTGTTTTCTTGGTTGTAAGGAAGTATCTTGTGTAAAGGCCCTTTCCTCTCTGTGACAGAGGAACTGACTCCACTGCTCCCAATGAGAGCAGATTTAACACCTCCCTTTCCAGCATGAGTGCCTCTGATGGGGAGGAAGGTTGAAAAACTCTTGCACTCAGTTTTGGTCCGAGTTTGAAACTGAGTGCAAGGCCATGTCCCACTACCTCCAGGACCCACCTGTCTGTGGTGATGGATTGCCATTCCTGGAGGTGGTAGGTCAGCCTGCCCCCTACTTGAACTAGGGAGGTGACCTGAGCAGATCCCTCAGGGTGTCTGCTTATTCTGAGGTGCTGACTGGGTGCTGGGGCTGGTTCGGTTGTTGCCCCTCCTGCCCCTGCCTCTGAAATAGCCTCTCTGCTGCTGATATTGTGGATAAGCTTGAGGCTGGAAAAATGGCCTGTAAGGCCTGTCCCATGACCCCTGGCATGCTGCTTTTGGGGGATAGGAGTCTTATCCTTAGCAACAGCACTTTGATATGCTGCTTTGTATTCGTCCATCTTCTTCATGTAAGCCTCTGTCTGTTGTCCAAAGAGGGACGGAGGCTCACATGGAAAATCCATGGCTTTGGACTGGGAATCTTGGGTAAGATTGGTAGTCCTCAGCCAAGCAAATCTCCTAAGATAGACACTGAGGAAGCCATCTGTCTGGCTGCAGTGTCGTTGCTATCCACTGCCATCCTGAATTGAACCTTGAAGGCCACTACACCTCTCTTAGCAGCTTCCTCCAAGTCTGCTGCCATAGGGGCTGGCACAGATTTCTTAATCTCCAGCACAGTGTCCCAGAGTGTCCTTTGATACCTGGCAACATAGGCCATGTATGAAGCCTGCCTAATTGTCAGGGAGGAACCCAAGTATTGCTTCTTTGCAATAGAATCCAGTTTTCTGGAGTCTTTATCAGGAGGATGTGATGCCAGGGGAAATAATCCAGTCACTTCAACCGGTAACCCTGGTTCAGATTCCGAAGCGGCCGTGGTTGGATCCTTTAAGTTCTACTCCGGTTCCCAGTTCCTTGGAACCCGAGTTGGACACCTTTGTGGAGGAATACAATGATGATGCTGACAAGGATGAGGAAGAGGATTACAGAGAACCCATTGATCCAGATATTTCACCGGATCCTCGTCGTCTTGACTCCCCTGACAAGGGAACCGAGGACTATATCTTTATCACAGGCTGCTGCCTGTACCACCCCCTCATGGCTAGGGTGTCTGAAGAGGAACTCAGCCCCACCCTTAGCCACCCAATACTTCTTATCCACATATCAAGTTGGGGTATGCAGGATTTTCATGACCTGCTTCTTCAGGGACTTATGGATGGGCAGTAAAACTCGTTTAGGAGCCTGGACATCCATCATTTCCCTATAATCCTGTTCCTCCTCCTCATCAGTTGACTCCTGTGTGGAGAAGTCCAGGGATTGAGCCACTTGTTTTACAAATTGAAAATGAGAGGTATAGTCCTCAGTTCTCTTGTCAGAGGAGTCAGGATGATGAGGATCCGTTGAAAAATCCAGATCAATGGGTTCACCGTAATCTTCTTCCTCATCCTCGTCAGCAATATCATCGTATTCCTCCACAAAGGTGTCCAACTCGGGGTCCAAGGAACCAGGAACCAGAGTAGAACTTGAAGGATCCAACCGAGGCCGCTTCGGAACCTGAACTGAGGTTACCGGTTGAAGTGACTGGATTATTTTAATAGCATTTGCTATTTCCTCTGTGGTTGGAACCCGGGTACTCGGGTGCAGTTCAACCACTGAGTGCTTTTCTTTTTCACTTTCCTGCTGTTGCCGAGTTAGCGACAGGATCAGCAGGTCTCTTTTTAACCGATGTACCGTCACCCTTGTCAGAGGGCTGATCCTCCGGTTCCTTTTGGCTCAAAATCAGTTTGTCTACAGCCAGTTCAGCAGCCTTTTCAGACATCTTCTCCTGCAATCATTTTAAGCAGCTCTCAAGCATCAACTGAGAGAAGTTTTTACAGATCTCACAATCCTCTTTGGGGTGGTCAACCCCAAACAAAACACCCATATAAGATGAGGATTAGCTTTTGTGAACAGCTCCCTACACTCTGTAAAATGCTGGGAACCTGTGGGGCCCGTTCCCTTCTTGGTCTGTGACATTTATCGGTTGTTAAAAACCGAATTAAACAGTTACCCCGGTGAATTTAACCTACCAAAAACCCCCTCAGCGGATGGTATACAATTAAATTAAACTAATAAATGAAGTCAATAATATCAGTTCCTTCCCAGTTGGAAAACCCGAGGAGGAACCAAAGAGACTTACCAAAACTACACTAATCTAATTCTACCTGTGAACCAAGGACAGTGCTTCAAAAACTGAAAAAGGTAAACAGGCTTTCAAATAAACCGAGAAAATAATCTCTTCGGTTACAGTGAAGGAGAGCTCTCCAGAGATGTCTTACTGAGGCAAGCGGAGTAAAGAATCTGACGGTTGCAGGAAGTGCAACCAGGGACAGTGATCTGAAAACCGAGCTTGAGCCTAACATTCCACTATTAGCATAGGTTCTATTAACCATTTCGGCCCCGGAGCAGTCCTATGGTGAGACCATACAGCATTTGTCAGAATACAGTAAGATTTTCTGGGGTTTGAATATAGTCCTGGTCTATGCAGAGAGCCTGGAGCTCGCTGATTCTTCTAGCAGAGGTCATTGCCACTAGGAAAACTGTTTTCAGTGTGACATAGATGAGCTGAAGACATGGGCTCAAAAGGAGCCATAAGCTTGGCTATACATACACTGAGGTCCCATGCTGGCACAGGCTCTCTGTGAGGGGGGTGCAAATGGGAAAGTCCCTTAAAGAACCTCTTGAGGCAAGAGAAATCCTTTGCCTGACTGAAATTTAAGCAGATGCTGCAGCCACATGTACCTTCAGGATACTGGGATGAAGGCCCAAGAATGCAAATAAGTAAGATAATCCAGCATGGCTAGTTCCCCAGCCTATGTTGGAACAATTTTCTGGGTGGAACACCAAATAGAGAACCTTTTCCATTTTGCAGCATTGTTTTTTTTTAGTGGAGGTCTTCCTGTAACCCCTCAAAATGTCCAGGACACATTCAGAAAGGTTTAGCCCAGCATATTCTAGGTCCTCAAGCTATTTTGCTGATGTCCATTAATGGGAAATTCCTGGCAGCTGCTATGGTAGCAGCTATGCCCCTTGTGGGCCCTCAATCCTGTTTGTGGTTCCCTTCCTGCCTTAGAATAACAAAACTGGATGCACTGTACTGTCCAGCGAGAAATGGACCTCTTAGATGCTGGGTTATCCTTTCCCACATCCCCATAAATCAGGAACAGCTATTTTCTGTCCTGCCTATGGTCCTTAGTGGCTGTCATGTAGTAACTAAGAGCTATCTTAACATCCAGAACGTGAAGCCTCCTTTCACCAGAAGTAGAGTGCTCAGTGAAAAAGACAGGTAGGGTAATAGTTTGGTTCAAGTGGAAATCAGAAATCACTTTAGGGAGAAATTTTCTGTCCTCAAAATGTCCAGGACAAATTCAGAAAGGTTTAGGCCTGCATATTCTAGGTTCTCAAGAGCCAGGCCTTGGGCCTGAGGGATCTGAGGTTTGGGTACAGGAGCCTCCCCTGATTGGAGGTTAACAGGCTGTGCCTCCTGGGAAGGTGTATCGGCTAGGCCACAGCCATGGTGAGCAGTAGAGAGTACCATGGCTGCCTGGGCCAATCTGGAGCTATCAAGGTCATGGATGCTGACTGGGACAAGAGCTTGAGCAAAACCCTGTACACCAAGGGGAAGGGAGGGAGGAAAAGCATACAGATGTTTTCCTGACCAGTCCAGAATTAGAGCATCCAGGGGGACTGTTCCCCACTCTGGTGGTCTGCAACAGTATTTTGGCAGGTGGTGGTTCGGGTGGGATGTGAACAAGTATACTTCTGGAGTGCCCCACCTCCTGAAAATCACTTCCACCACTTGCTTGTTCAGAGTTCATTCATGATGGGCCTGGTTGATCTGATTCAGGGTGTCTGCCAAGGTATCGTCCTTGCCAGGCAGATGAATAGCCTGTAGAGAAACTCCCAAGGAGTATGCCAGACTCCATATTTTCATGGTTTCTGTGCAGAGAGGGTTTGACCTTGTCCCTCCCTGCTTGTTTATGTAGTACATAGTAGTGGTATTGTCTGTTCTGATCTGTACCACTATTCCCAGTAGCAGTAATGTGAAAGCTTTTTGTGCCAACAATACTGTTCTGAGTTCCAGCAGGTTTATGTGCAGGAGTGACTCTGCACTTAACCATGTGCCTTGGGTGGTTTGATCTCTCAGGTGGGCACGCCACCCCGATAATGATGAATCCATTGTGAGAAATACTGATGGGGGCTCTTGTTGAAAAGAAACCCCTTCCCTCAGATTGGTTTCCTCTTTCCACCATTCAAGGACCTGTAACAGAGTTCCTGTTACTGGAATCAATTTTGAAAGAGGGTGCTTCTTTGGCACCAGTGAGCCCTGAGGTGAAACCGGATGTCCCTCATTTGGAATCTGGATCCCAGCACTGTGCCAGAGGCAGCTGCCATGTGGCCCAGCAGGTGAAGAAACTGTCTTGCAGTTTTTGGTTTGTTTGGGATGAATAAACCTGTTGTTGGATGCTCTTTACCCTGTCCAGAGGCAGGTATGTCTTGCCCTGCAGGGTATTTAACTCAGCTCCTATGAACTGTACTACCCGAGCAGGCTGAAGGACTGATTTTTTTAGGATTAGCAAGAATCCTAGAGACTCCAAGAGCTCCTTGGTGAGTTGTTCCCTGACATGCTGGGGTGATTTTCCCACCACCAGTCAGTTGTCTAGGTATGGGAAGAATGTGACATCTTGCTTTCGAAGGTGTGCCACTACCACTGCCAGACACTCTGTGAACACCCTTGGTGCTGAAGTGAGACTGAATGGTAGGGTTGAGAACTGATAATGACCTGAAGGGAGTCTGAACCAGAGGTATTTTCTGAGAGACTCCCTTATGGGGATGTGGAAATAGGCATCTTTTAGGTCCAATGAAGCCAACCAGTCCCTTTTCTGGAGGGTTGGCAAAATCACTGCCAGTGTTAGCATTTTGAACTTTGGTTTTGTTAAGTATCTGTTTAAGACCCTAAGGTCTAAGATGGGCCGCCACTCCCCATTTATCTTTGTGGTAAGGAAGTATCTTGAGAAAAATTCCTTTCCTTTTAAGTGGATTGGTACTAGTTCCACTGTTTGTGATAGAAGCAGTTTTTGAATCTCTGTTTCCAGGAGTTTTCTCTCTGCATTTGAAGATGGTTTGAAAACTCGAGTTCTTAAAGGTGGAAGGGCTATGAAGTTTAGAAACAATCCCTGGCTCACTACTTCCAGGACCCACTTGTCTGTGGTGATGTTTTTCCAAGCATGAAAATAGTGAGCCAGTCTGCCTCCAACAGGCAGTAGGAAGGCAGCCTGTACAGACATGTCAGGGTGCCTGCTTTGCTTGAGGTTGAGCTTGGGATTGGGAACCAAGCCTGGCACCCCTTCTACCCCAGCCCCTGAAGTATCCCTGCCTTGGATACTGCTGGTACTGAGGCGTAGCCATGACCTGGAAAAAGGGCCTGCTTTGAAAGGATCTGCCCCTGCCTCCTCTTCCATAGGGTCTGGTGGATGGGGAAGCTTTGTTTTTCGCAGAATTGCTTCTGTAGGTGGCTGTGTATTCATCCACCTTTTTCATATAATCCTCTGTCTTTTCCCCGAAGAGGGAGTTTTCCTCCAATGGGAAATTCAGTGCCTTGGTTTGTGTATCCTGTGTAAGATTTGTAGATCTTGGCCAAGCAAACCTTCTCTGAGCCACAGTGTTTGCCATCCACCGGCAGCTGTGTCACTTGAATCAGTGGCCATTTGAAATTGATATTTGGCTGCTTCCAAACCAAACCTGGCTGTTTCAGTAAGTCAGCTGAAAGGGGAGACTGTGACTTGTCTGACATATTAAGTACTGACTGCCAAAGAGATTTTGGTATTGTGCAGCATAGGCCTGGAAGTTTGCCTGCCTGATGGCCAAGGAGGCCGGAAGGTAACCTTTCTTGGCCATGCTATCAATCTTCCTAGAGTCTTTGTCTGGAGGGTGGGAGGCTAGTGGAACCCTTGCCTTGTCACAGGCTGCCACTTGCACCACCCCTTGGTGGTCAGAGTGAGAGAACAAGAATTCAGCACCCTGACTTTCCAACTGTTACTTGTTATCCAACCTCTTATCCAGAGAGGGAGCAGTATTAGCTGTTTGCAAAATCTTTCAGGCATCCTTCTTAAAGAACTTGTTAACAGGAAGGAGAAGCTTTTTAGTGGGTGTCAGCCCCATCATTTCCATGTATTCAGCTTCTTCTTCATCCTCAATAGCCTCACTTTTGTCTAATGCATCCACCATTATTCTTGCAAAAGTAAAGTGTGAGGAAAAATCCTCTGCTGCCCTAGGAGGAGAACCAAAATCCTGTTCAGGGGAAACCTCCAGTTCAATGGGGTCCCCATTATCCTCCACATCAATATCAACATGTGCTTCTTGTTCAAAATAGAAGATTGAGAAGAAAAGCTAGTCTGTTTGGCAGGAGTCTGAGACAAAGGAGCAGTCAAACCCTGTAAAGCCTGAATAACCTCAAAAGGCCTGTGCAATCTCATCAGCAGTTTGCATTTTTATTGCAGGCACAGAAATTCCCAAATGCTGCTCAGCTGGGGGTTCTGTGTGCTTTGTTTTCTTGGATTTTTTTGAGGGAACTGGAAAGTTAGCCGGTTCAGCAACCTCTTTGGAACTGCTTGTGTGCCTGTCTCAGGGGTGGCAGTTACAGCTGTTATTAAAGTAGTTTCACCCTCAGAAAAAGAGGGTGTCAGCTGGTCAGAGCTCGAGGCACCCTTAAGAAAAAAAAATTACTCACCTTAGTAATTATGTTTCTTCTATTGGAGTCTTGCTGTATTCTGACAAATGCAGTTAGCCCCAGCCTTTAAACTGCCCCGGAGAACAAAGGGTTAACTTTCTATGCAGAGCATAGAATGCTGAGCTTGAGCTCGGTTGGTGTCTCTGTCTGGAGCTCTTTGAAATCCAACCATCAGATTCTTACGAGCAAAAACTCACTAACTATCCTATGTGGAAATTGTAAAATTTTACTAGACAACTGGCAACAAAAGTTTTGGGGTCCCAAAGGAAGACTCAAGTCAGGAAACCCAAAACCCAAAAACCAATCCAAATAAGAATAATAATAAAACAACAAACAAAAAATAAGAAGAGGGTGTAAAAGGAGCACCCCTGAGGTGCAACACTGCACCTGCCCACCCACTTCCCAAAACCAGGTTCTGAGAGGGGAGGCAGGGAAGGAGGTCAGAATACAGCAAGACTCCAATAGAAGAAACATAATTTCTAAGGTGAGTAATCTTTTCTTCAAACAACATGAAGTCTTGCTGTATTCTGACAAATGCAGACTACCAAGCAGTACCTCCATGGAGGAGGGACAGAACCTACTTTGGGAATAAGCTCTGAAGTACTGCTGTGCCAAACCGAGCATCACTCCTAGCCTGGATATCCAGGGAGTAATGCTTGGTAAAGGTATGGACTGTTTTCCAGGTGGCTGCTTGACAAATTTCTAAGAAAGGGATGTCCCTGGCAGCAGCCAGGGAAGCAACTGTACCTCTTGTAAAGTGAGCCCTCAGGCCTGAGGGTGGAATCTTTCCCAGTTTCTCATAGCAGAATTGTATACAAGACACAATCCACCTGGCAATAGTTCTCTTGCCCTTTCCCACTTCCCCGTAAGTGAGGAACAACTGGAGGGAATCAAACCTGTGACCCTTGGTACGCTCTATGTAGTAGCTAAGGGCTCTTTTAACATCTAAACAGTGTAGCCTCCCTCTCCCCTGAGAAGAATGATCAGTGAAGAAAACAGGGAGAGACATAGACTGATTCAAATGGAAATCTGAAACCACTTTGGGCAAGAACCTTCTATTTGTTCTAAGGACCACTTTATCCTTGTGAAAGGAGATAAAATCAGGTTCCACTGACAAGGCTTGCAATTCACTGATACGCCTGGCAGAGGTAACGGCCACTAAAAACACAGTTTTCCAAGTCAAGTACTTAAGCTCTGCTGAGGACATAGGTTTGAAGGGAGGTTGCATAAGCTGAGCAATGCAAACATTTAAATCCCAGGCAGTGGCAGGGTCTCTAAAAGGAGGATTGGTATGAAGCAATCCTTTAAAAATTTTACAAAACACAGGGTGAGAAGACAGTGAGGAAGACTTCTTCACTGACAGAAAAGCAGAAACAGCTGACAAGTGAACCTTGACAGTAGCTGGTCTGAGGCCTAGGCCATTAGGATGGACCATATAATCCAGAACTGTAGGCAATTCAGCAGTATCTGGGGAAATATGCTTCTTGGAACATCAAATGCTGAATCTCTTCCATTTGGAGTTATAAGTCTTTCTGATGGAGGGCTTTTGAGAAGCTTTGAGAATGTCCAGAACCCCCTGAGACAGATGCAAATCTGCAAACTCTAACTCTTCAAGAGTCATGCCTTGAGATTGAGAGACTGAAGACTGGGGTACCAAATCCTCCCCTGAGATGAAGTTAACAGGTTGTAATTTCTGGGAAGAGACAGGGGAAAATGGACAGCTAGGGACAGCAACAGGGGGTACCAAGGCTGTCTGGCCCAATCTGGAGCAATCAGAACCACTTTGCAAGGTTGTGAACTTAACTTGACTAAAACTTTGAACAGAAATGGGAAGGGAAGGAAGGCATACAGAAATTTCCCTTCCCAGTTCAGAATCAGAGCATCCAGGGGGACTGAGCACAAGATTGGGGGTCTGCAACAAAAGAGAGAAAGTTGGTGATTGCCTGGGGCTGCAAAAAGATCTATCTCTTGAGTGCCCCACCTTGAAAAAAATCACCTTCAATTCCAGAGGGTCCAGGGACCATTCGTGATGGCCCTGTGAGATCCTACTCAGTGCATCTGCTAGCACACTGTCCTTCCCTGGAAAGTGAACTACTATCAGAGAAGTCTGCAGGGAATAAGCCAGGAACCACAACTTCATGGCTTCTGTGCACAAGGCCATAGACCGAGTGCCTCCCTGCTTGTTGATGTACCACATGGTGGTGGTGGTGTCTGTTCTGACTTGAACCACCTTGTTCTGCAGTGACTGAGAGAAAGCTTGCAGGGCCAGAAAAACCGCACTGAGCTCTAGGAGATTGATATGGAGAAGGGACTCCTGAGGGGACCACAGTCCCTGGGCAGTGAGGTCCCCCAGATGGGCTCCCCAGCCCAGAAGGGAAGCATCGGTGGTGAGGACCACTGAATGAGACTGAGTGGCAAATGGAACCCCTTGCCTTACATTGTCCAGATCCTGCCACCATTGAAGGGCTTGGATCAGGGTCCGAGTCACTGGAATCAGTTTGGTAAGGGAACCTTCTTTTGGGACCAAAAGGCCCTCAGATGGAACTGAATGTCCCTCATCTGGAATCTTGCCCCTTGGACCACTGCTGTAGAGGCTGCCATGTGGCCCAAGAGTTGAAGGAAATGCCTTGCTGGTCAGGACACCTGAAGGAAGAAGCCAGTTCTATAAGAACTCTTGTCCTGTCTAGGGGAAGAAAGGCTCTTGCTTTGACCGTATCCAGCTCTGCCCCATAAAGGTAAGAAGCTGGACTGGCTTGAGAACTGACTTGGGAAGATTGAGAAGAAATCCTAGAGAAGTGAGCACTTGCTTGGTCACTTGTAGATCTTACTTGACTTGGTCTGGAGACTGGCCCACTATTAGCCAATCGTCCAGATATGGAAAAATGGAAATCTTTTGCCTCCTTAGAAAGGCAACTACTATTGCCAGGCACTTTGTGAAAACCCTTGGGGCTGATGTTAGACCAAAGGGCATTGCTTTGAACTGATAATGGCCTGAGGGCAACTCGAACCTGAGGTACTTTCTGTGGAAGCACCTGATGGGAATGTGAAAATAGGCATCTTTGAGATCCAGGAAGGCTAGCCAGTCCCCTGGCTTTACAGAGGGAAGAATTATTCCCCGAGTTACCATCTTGAACCTTGGTTTTAAAAGATGTTTGTTCAGGTATCTTAGGTCTAGGATGGGTCGCCACTCTCCTGTCTTTTTTGGGGTAAGGAAGTACCTGGAGTATAGACCATTGCCCCAGTGTAGGATAGGCATGCTCCCTATGGCTCTTAAAGCCAGAAGAGACAAAACCTCTGCCTCTAGGGCAAGGGTTTCTGAGAGACCTGCAGGTGGAAAAGATCTGGCTCTCATCTTCGGAAATTTTTTGAAGTTAAGAATCAGTCCCTGGCTTACTACTTCCAGGACCCACTTGTTTGAGGTAATAGACTTCCAGTCTTGGATGAAGTAAGCCAGCTTGCCCCCTACTGGAATAGGAGAGTCGACCCAGGCAGACCCATCAGGGTGTCTGCTTGGCAGGGGCCTTAGGCTGAGGAGTGGATGCAGCCCCGCTCATCCCCCTTCTGCCTCTCCCTCTGAAGAACCCCCTTTGTGAAAAGGGAGAAGAGGCCTGTGCTTGGTAGAAAGGCCTATGAAAAGGCCTGCTCCTGCCCCTAGACTGCTGCCTTTGAGGAGTTGCCTGCCTCTCCTTGGCCTGAGCACTTTTGTAAGTGGTCCTGTACTCATCCAGTTTCTTCATGTAATTCTCTGTCTGCTCCCCAGAGAATTACCCACTACAGGAAAATCCATGGCCTTAGCCTAGGTATCCTGCGAGAGGCTAGTACATCTGAGCCAAGCCATTCTCCAAAGAGCCACAGATGTAGCCATGACTCTTGATGATACATCATTGGAGTCCACAGCAGTATGAAACTGTACTTTTGATGCCTCAATTCCATCTGCAGCCACCTCCTCCAGCTCCTTGGCTAGCTGGGGGGAACCTGTTCAGCCAGTGCCAGCACAGTGTCCCACCTGGACTTCTGGTACCTGGCTGTATAGGCCATATAATTCGCCTGCCTGAGTCCAAAGGAAGATGCCATGTACTGTTTTTTTGCCATGGCATCAATCTTCCTGGAGTCTTTGGGGGGTGTGAAGCCAAGGGAATGCTTGCCTTATCACAGGCAGCAGCCTGCACAACCCCAACATGGCTGCATTATTGGTATAAAAAACTCCGTATCTGAGCCTGATAGTGTATCAGGGTTTTAAATAATTGATTAGCAGTTCTTTTTCTTGTGACTACTAACTGTACAGAATGGCCCAGATATTCAAAAGGGTTGCGCCATGCGCAACAGGGATGTGCCAGCGCAAGTCCGAAAATGTGCCATTGTGCCGTATTCAGTGGAAGGCAGCTGCACCCCCCCCAAATCGCAATGCGCAAGAGCGCAATGGTAATGAATGCATGCGCAACTGAAGGGGGAGGAACCATGAATAAATGGTGCAGTGCGATATTCAACAGCATGTGCCATGCGCAACAGGGGAGCAAACGGAAGTTGCGCGATAGCGGAAATGATCCAAAATAAAAAGGAACAAGAGAGAGGTGTAAGAACGCTACAGGGAAGCCAGATTTGGAAGCGAGGTGACAGCAACCAGGCAGACAGTAGCAGTGAGCAGGACAGGGCAGGAGCAGGACAGAGCACCTGGAAACTACCAGGAACAGGAAAGGAGTGGGGAGCCTGTGCCACTGTGCAGGAGAAAAGAGGGGAAGTGCCACATTGGACTGAGGGCACTGACAGTGGGCAGGATGTCCAAATCTGGGAGGTATTCCCGGCGCAGGGGGAGTAGTAGAAAGGACAGCAGGGTAACAGGAATACAGCTCTGGGGGGGTAACACAAGCCAGGGACATGGCCAGTGCCACCATTCAGATGGAGGCAGTAATGAGGGGTGTGAGAAGGCAAGCAGCAGGGTTGTGCGGTAGTGGAAGGGCCCGTCGGCGGTATGCCCCCAACAGGCAGTACCGAGCCCGCACCAGCTTCGAGCTGTACAGTGACACTGAGATAGTGGGCCGGTACCGCCTGAACCAGGCGATCCTGAGGAGGCTCTGTGAGCTGTGCAGTGATGAGATGCAGGCACCCACACGACGGAGCCATGCTGTGTCAGTGGAGACAAAAGTGACAGCTGTCGTGTGCCTGCTCACCACGGGTACCTTCCAGAGACCAACAGGGGACACAATAGGAATAACCCAGTCAGCCGCGTCATGCCTACTCACACAATTCCTCAGTGCACTGCTGCCACATGCTGTGGAGTACATCCATTTCCCCAGCACACTGGCGGAGCGCACAGCACACATACAAGAGTTCCACAGAGTAGCACATATGCCTGGTGTGCTCAAGACCATTGACTGCACCCATGTGGCCATCCACACGCCACCTGGCCCAGAAGGTGCAGCATACATAAATTGGAAGGGCTATGCAAGCATCAACTGCCAGGTGGTGTGCGATGCTAGGGGGCGCATAACCAATGTCTGTGACATGCACCCTGGGGGGGCACATGATGCCTTCATCTGGCACCAGTCTGCACTGTGCCACAGGTTCGAGAGTGGGGACATTCCCACTGGCCACCTAGTGGGTGAGTAGACAAATCACAAAGAAAGACATGGATCTTTGGAGGGGCATAGTCAGAGGTGACATGGGTACTGACCTAGATGGCCCATGGCAGGGCGACGCTGATCACCAAACTAATGTCCACCCTCTACACACAGGTGACAGTAGATACCCACTCCATCCCTGGCTGCTCACACCATACCGGCAGCCCGCGACCCCATCGCAGCAACGCTACAATGAGGCACATGCCACCACACGCAATGTCATAGAGCAGGTGTTCAGGATGCTGAAGGCATGTTTTCGTTGCCTGGACACATCTGGCGGTGCCCTACAGTACAGCCCCTCAAAGGCCTGTGGGCTATTCCTGGCCTGCTGCATCCTGCACATGGCCAACGACTGTGGGATAGCTGTACAGTTCGAAAAGGGGTACAGCGATGGGGACGAAGACGCTGGTGCAGATGGTGATGGGCAGCCCCCCCTTGGTTGAAGGGACCCCGACTGATCCGGATGATGCAGCTACACCGGGACACCATCACAGAGGAGCACTTCAACCAACCCAGGTAAGTCATGGGGCCATGTACAACCATCAATAGCAAGTGCACAACCCACAAACATGCATGGACAAACCCCAATGGTGCATGTCATAAAGGGAATTGACTGAGCATGGAACCGCACATGCTGTCAGGGATGGGCAAGGCCTAACATGGCACGCGGTCACACACACACACACCCCCACAAGACATGTACAAAGGGTAGGAGGCACGCCGACCAAAACCGCCACCCCTAGCCACACACACGTCCACAGACCACCACACCCAGTGCCTGTCATTGTGCGTGTCTCAGATGCTGGGCACCATTGCACAGTGGCAGACAGCACAATGCAGGCATCATCATGCACACGCCACAGTGGCCAGCAGCCGGGAGGGTGTGCACATGGAACGTGGGTGTGTGTGCAGGGCCAGGTACCCCACCCGTGCATTGCACGATGAACAACACACTGCACACAGGGCAGCGTCAGACAGTAGCCATGGTGGGAGACAGGTCAGTCACACGGCACAGTGCCACGGCCACCACGGATGCATGGGTGGCCCCAACAAGACCCACCAGTAGTGACAGGCTGACCAATGGCCTCATGGGGTGGCACTGACGGTCCCCCAGGGGTTCCGCTGTGGGAACGCGACCGTTCTCAAGCAGGGGTCTGCAGCTCACCGAACATGCCTGCGCCAGGCGTGCTCGGGATGCCCACAGCTGAACCCGGTGTCGACAAGGATGGTGTCGCACGACGCGGGGAACAGGGGGTGGACATTGCACTGCGCAGTGTCTGTGACGCATTGGCAAATAACTGTGTGCCCATTGTGGCCATGACAGCTGTGAATGCCTGTGTCTGCCTGTCAATGGTGGTGGTCACATCCTCCCGCAGCCGGTCCATGCCTGCCAGGAGCAGACCGGTGTCCCTGCTGCGCCGCTCCTCTGCCTGGCGCAGGACCGCACTGAGTGCATCGACCATGCCGTCACAAGCCGCAACTGCTGATCCACTGAATTATGGAGTATGTGGGTGTGCTCATCTAAGAGGTCATCTGCCTGATCGGCATGATGTCCCTCATGGTGTTCGTGGCCGTGATGGGCAGCACCCCTTGAGTTTGGGTGCTGCGCACCAAGGAGATTCCTGGGCATGTCCACAGGCGGTGCACTGACGCCGCCCCCCGACACTGTCCCCCCAATGCCACTGGCCGACTGCTGACACTGCCCCTCCGGCTGCCGCTCTCCAGTGTTCAACGGTGCCAACACAGTGGCCACAACAGCCCCACTGTCCTGGACACACACCAGTGCTGCCCCACTGGTGCAGACAGGCACAGGCTGGGACTGTGATGTCATGCAGGCCCCCACGTCGGCATCACCCATGGCTATGCCCGTGCTGTAACCTGCTGTGTGGCCGTCCTGCGGCCCACACGTATCACTGTCCATGATGTGAGCTCCATCATCATCAGTGACGGATCCAGCACCAGTCCGAGTCTCAGCATGCTGGCATCCATGGAAGCTGGCACGCTGGGACACGGACAGGGCCTCCTTTGCACCTGCTCCACCAACATCAGTCCAGACAGCCAGGTGGGCCCACTGTTGTCCTGACCCTCAGACGCCTGTGGAGGTGGATGGGCCCTCCTCTGTGTCCAGGGTATTGCCCTCAGTGGACGAGCCCACCACCGCTGACCCATGTAGATGCTCAGGAGCTGTAAGGGAACACAGTAGCATTAATGTATCTGCCCTACCCTGTGGCATCCCCCCCCGCCACAGTGACAGATCAGGACCTACCATGCAGTGATGGGCTACCACCCGTCTGAAAGCCACCACCTGGAACACCCTCGATGGCACGCCGCATGCTGCAAGCAACCCACTCTTCCTGTAGGGTCAGGTGTTGCACAGCCGGCTGTCCCCCACTGGTCGCAGCCCGTGCTGCCCTGATGGCAGCCACCTTATCCTTACTCCTCCTCCTGTCCAAGCCCTTCTTTTTGCACTCCTGCACGGACCGCTGGTGGCTGCCATGCTGGTTGATGGCACGCACCACCTCTCCCCATGCAGAAGCACTGGCCTGTGGTGTTCCCCGCTGTCTGCTGAGCAGCGGTTCCTGGTCAAGGTAGGCCTCAAACAAGGCATCTGTTTTCTGCCTTGGTAAAGTTTGACCTCCTCTTTCTCCCACATCTCAGTTCCTCCTCCTCCACCTCACGGTCACTCATCATTGATCCTGTGGGAATGACAGGTGCTACCTCTGACTGTGCAGTCCCATGCATCTCCCACACACCACAGTCCACACTCCCAAACAGCATGCAACTCACCACAATAGACTGCAATACCAGACTATGGCCTCTGCAGCCCAATGTTGCATTTATATAGCGCAACGCATGCAAATGAGGTGAGGCGCAATTTTAAGTGGATGCTAATGCAGTATCTGTGCCATTGAATCGCTGATGAGCTGATTTGCATATGCGGCTGAATATCGCGCTGTTGCACCTTGCGCAATTGTGTTGAACGTGCTCAGACAAGGGCGCAGTTCTGTGATGTGCACAGTGGACACCGAAGGGCGCACGCCCGGGGTGCTGACGCCGACGCCTGCCATGCTGCTGATGTGCTGTGTGCGTTAGGCAGTGCAGGGCATGGCCATTGTACCAGTGGCACTACTGCACTGTTCACATGTATGGCGCTCTTGCACTGGGGCACGGTAGGCACCATGGAGCCACAGTGCGGTAGGCCACTACAGGACGTCTCACACAGGCACCCAATCGTGATACACGCAGGGAGTACCAATCGCACTGTAGCAGTCTGTGCACGAGAGACCCTTGACCCTGTGCCCAACCTTTGCCCCCTAGGCGCCATGCGTCCGCATGGGTGCACCACTATCATGCTGTTCGGTGACAGCGCAATGGGGAATGGCAGCACTGTACCGCACAGCATCTGCACGTGATGGACCGCGCTACCGAGCGCTATTTTGACACCGACCAGCTTCAGGGATGGCAAGATGGAGGGCTGCTGTTTGGAGCCAGGTGGAGCTGGACAATTTGGTGGCCATAGTGGAGCCCCATGCTGGGACACTTTTTGGGAATGCACCCCTGGACAGGGCCAGGAGTGCTGTATGTGAGGAGGTGGCGGTCACGCTGGAGGAGGCCACAGGAATGGGGCGCACAGATGAGCAGTGTCACCACAGATATGGGGCCCTCCAGCGCAGGGACCCGGACAGGCCTGCCTGCCTGTGGGTACGCGCCAGGAGGGGCACAGTGCCATGACCAGGTAGGTGCCCCATCCATACACTGGTTGCGTCAGTACAGGTATCGCGGTGGGCATGTGTCCACCATATGGGGGGTCATCCAGTGTGGGCAGTGGTGTTGGGGAGGGTTGCGGCATGGCTGGGCTGTGCAGGATCGCACACACCCGGGGGTGGGGGGTCTTTGATACCGGATTATACTGATAATCCCCTCTCCTTGTTTGTACCCTAGGCCCTGAAGAGCGGCACCGAGTCCAACAGGACCGACACCGAGGTGTGGGTGGTGGAGATGGTCAACAGCCACAGGCAGCCGGTCGAAGCGGACTACAGCGCCCGGATCAGGCCGATGATGGTGAGTGCCTTTCTTCCAGGATATCCTGTGCATGCTGTGTTGCAGGGCAGGTGGCGGGGCATGGCCAACATCCACTGACACCACTGACGTGAACACCACACAGTAGTCAGCACTGTCCAGTGGCACTGCATGTGTGGGTGTGCATTGCTGGTGGTCCATGCATGCAGCGGGTACATGGCTATGCCACTGCCTTCGCACCACATAGCCATGTCACTGTACAGCCACGGTGGTGCTGTGCGGGACTTGGGCGGTGGGTGTGTGCAGTGGTCTGCATGGCTGTGTGCGCCTGGGTGGGCAGGTCTTGTGGACACGATCACTGTGGGTAGTAGCACACCATCACAGAGGCATGTTCCATGGATGTATGCCATGCACAGTGGGTGGGCTTGCAGGAGGCTGTGCATTCACACCTATTGACTCTGCTCCCTTGTCCTAGGTGGACAGCGGATGCGGCACATGAAGAGGGTGCTGCAGGAGCTTCTGAAGGTGGCCAGGGCCTCCCTGGAAATCTTACAGAGGATGTAGCAGCTAGGAATCCACAGGAGGCATGGCGCGAGGTGCCATCAGAGCGGGGCTCCCGCTGAACTTCATGAACCCAAGGATTGCACCTACCCCCTGGACCCACCCTCACACCCCTCCTTCCCTCTACCATTTGTTCACCCCTGCCCCTTACCTTCCCCCACCTGGTTTGTAGCCCTCACCCTCAACATTGTTGTAAATATTTGTAAATAGTTGTTTATATCTTGTAATATACATTTGTTTTGTTAAGCCTACTGTGGTGGTCTTTGATTTGCAGCAGGCTACAGGTGCTCAGCTGCAGTGGTGTGCATGGCGTCAGGGGTGGTGCAGTCATGGGCGTGTGTGTGTGTCCGTAGGGGAAGCGACTATGGTGTGGGCGTAGCTATCAGTCACTGTCTGTGGTTTGTGTGTTGTTCCCTGTGCACTGGATGACTGTGTGCAGTGGTCCACGGTGCATGCACTGTGTCCATGGCACACTTGTCAGACCGCACATGGCCTGTGCAGCTGACACCCTTGCATGTCTGTGACCAGCACGGTCCGCTGGCATGCTGGACAGCCACTGTACACAGCACAATGCCGGGTTGCCTCCTGCCACTGGTATGGTGCATGTCTGCCTCGGGTGGCACTGTGGCCTCCGCTGTTGTTGTCCCACCTCCATGCTGTCGCTTGTGTCTGTTGCAGGGGATGTGCTCTGGGTGCATGCTGATGGCGTACAGCTTCATGGTGCCTGCGCAGGGTGGCTGGCACTCCTGTGCCATGCAGGGGTGCTGGCCGTGTACACGGTTTCCGTGGCAACATGCCAGGGGCTTGGTTGACCCGCTACTGTGTCCCTGTGTTGGTGTGCCCTTGGGTATGGGTGGGTGTTTGTCCATGCACTGTGTTGCATCCTGTGTGGCGTATGCTTCCATGCACCACTGTGGGTGTCTGTGCTGGCTGTTGTGGCCAGTGCTGGGTCAGGGTGTGTCCTTGGGAGGGTGTGCAGGGTGCTGTGCCACTGGTGGTGGGGTCTGGGGCATGCCCTGTCATGTGTGGGGTACCTCGTGTGCTGACACATGGTCGGTCTCTCAGCTGTACCTCGGGGGGGGGACGTGCATGGCGGCACTGTGTATGCAGTCGTTGCATCACTGTCTGCTGCCACCTGCTGAAGGGTGCTCATGGTGGGGCTGCCTTGCATGGTTCTGTGGTGCACAGGGTTGCATTGTCACGGTGGGGGTGGTGGCATGCATGGGGTGTCCTGCACTGGTGGGTGCAGTTCTTGGGCAGGGTGTCTGGGGATCGCGGTGCAGGTTGTGCTCTGCATTGGTGGGATGGTGTGGCACGGGGTGACCAGACCTCCTTGTGTGCCGGTCACAGCTTGCCAGGGGGGTGTGCTGGTACACCATGCCCCGGCTGTGGGTTTGTTGCTGATATCCATGGGCCAGTGGTTATTCCAGCTCTCCGCCAGTTGTGCAGTGCATGGGGTGTGGGGGACGATGTCTGTTCTGCTGTGTGCTCCTCTGCCCATCTCTAGCATGGGTGGTCCGCCCGTGCATCCTGTCCCTGAGCATCCCTGGTTGTGCTGTTGTGCAGTTGGCGCGATATTCAGTCATGTGCTGCAGGCGCATCTTGACCTGTGCAGTGTTTGAATATCACGCCTATTGCGCATGGGCGCAGTGGACTTGTGCTTGCTCCTTCTGTTGCGCACTTTTATGTCACAGTTTGAATATCTGGGCCAAAGTATTTATATAGATTTTCTAGAAGTGCTGTGTTTGTTAAACACAGTGAGGCAAGAGCTATGCATTTTCACAAAGATTTGGCACTTTTATGAGCAAAACACTAATCAATTTTTAGAGTTAAATAAATCCCTGGTGTATACCTCTTGTCTGCTTCCCAAAAGATTTGTGAAGGGGAATAAACAGTCGCCTGGACTCTGGGATGTCCATCATTTCCACATAATCAGGCTCCTCTTGATCCTCCTCTGCTTCCTCCATAGGAAGCTGGAGGGTTTCAGCCACCTTTCTGTAAAACATAAAGTGGGAAGGGGACTCAGAAAGCCTAGGAGGGGATACACCTGAAGGTCTGTCTGGGGAGATGTCCGGTTCCACAGGCACATCCAGACTTTCACCATCATCCTCATCATCTTCAAACTCCCCCTCAAACTCTGGTTCATAAAATTCTTCATGGATATAATCGTGAACCGGGGGAACCGACTGAACCGAACCCCTGCCAGATGGTGCCGGATCAGCTGGAACCGGGCCAAGCGATTCCACAATCCGAATCGCTCTGGCTATTTCCTCGGCAGTCAGAACATGAACTTCTGGATCCGAACCGGTCGATTTCTCTTTGCACTTTCTTTTTGTTGGAACCGAACCCTCGGGATCGACGCTCTGTTTGCCCAAAGTAGTATCGCCCTGGTCAGAGGGCACTCCTTCTGTTCAGTCGGAACCGAACCAGGCTGGCCATCTGGGTCAGCGGACTTCTTGGCCTCCTTTTCCCTCAATCTACCTAATCTCTTTTCAAGGGTAGATTTGGGAAAATTTTTACATATTTGGCAGTCTGTATCGAGGTGTTCAAACCCCTGACAATAAACACAAGTGGTGTGGGGATTGGCCTTGGCAAAGACCTCCCCACACTCACTGCAGTGTTGAAACCCAGTGGGCCTGTTTTTTTCTTGGGTTCCTCAGACATGGCCAACCTAACAAACTTACCCTTTTTATGGCAACCGCCAGGCAAGACTCCCTTATCGGTTCCTAACCGTGTCATGGGTATTGGGAAAAAACGTACCAAAACACGTTTTTTTTAGAACCGATAAGGACCGGTAACCACACACTAAAGAAAGATACAAGTAATAACAAATGATCGGTTCAGCCGAACCGATCTACACTTTAGCAAGTTCCACACAAAAAATCAGCACAAAATCTATCTAGTACTCACGGCACCACAGACAGAGGCTGAACTATGTGGAAATAAATTTAGTTTAAAAACCAACACTTTCTAACCGAGCTGTAGGAGAAATCTCCGGAGCGACTGTTCAGTGAGGCGGAGTAAAGAATCTGATGGTTGTATTTCAAAGGGCTCCAGAGACACCAACTGAGCTTGAGCTCAGCATTCTATGCTCTGCATAGAAAGTTGACCCTTTGTTCTCCGGGGCAGTTTAAAGGCTAGGGCTAACTGCATTTGTCAGAATACAGCAAGACTTCATGTTGTTTGAACAGACAGCTTTTTCTTGAGCCCTTCAAGGTGTTTTTCAAAGTTTTTCAGGAAAAGTTTTGCAGATATCACAGTCTGTTTTTAAATGTTCAAAGCCCAGGCAGACAACACATAAATTGTGTTTGTCTGCCTTAGCAAAAATATCACAATTGGTACAAGGTTTGAAACCGGGCTCACTGGTTCTTCTTTTAGGTTTTTCAGACATTCTGTGGGTAAAAATACCCAAAACAAATAATCACTAAATAAGAAAGATTTTTTAAAACGTATTTAGTGCATGTAGTCGGTTCCTGAACCGATAAGAAATTGATTGGAAATAGGAACTGAGCCAAAAAATTAACTGGGGCTAGCGGTTCAAGAACCAAAAGAAAAAAATTGCTCACCATAGTAATGTTTCTTCTAATGGAGTCTTGCTGTATTCTGACAATATGCAGCAGTTAGCCCTAGCACTTGAACTGCCCCAGAGAGGAAAGTGTTAACTCTATGTAGTAGCATAGAACGTTGAGCTCGAGCTCAGTTTTGAGACCTCTGTATCTGGTACTTCTCAGTGTAACCATCAGATTCTTACGAGCAAACTAAGTATGGAAATTGTTTAACTTTAAAGCCAAAAGGCAACAAACTTGTGTCCAAAAGACAAGCCGAGAACCCAAGAAAAAGGTAGTGAAATATATAAACATAAAGGCAACAACAAAAAAACAACTACCCCACCCTTAAGAGGGAGGGGTACAAGGTACACCCCTGAGATGCAACACTGTACCTGCCAGCCTACTTTCCAAAAACTAAGTTCTGAGGGGGGAGGCAGGGAGGGAGGTCAGAATACAGCAAGACTCCATTAGAAGAAACATTACTATGGTAATTTTTTCTTCAAACAACCTGAAGTCTTGCTGTATTCTAACAATATGCAGACTACTAAGCAGTTTCCCCAGGAGGAGGGAATACAGAACCTACTTTGGGAACAAGTACTGCTGTACCAAACCTAGCATCACTCCTAGCCTGGATGTCCAGAAAGTAATGCTTGGTGACTGTATGGACTGTTTTCCAGGTGGCTGCTTTACAGATTTCTACCAAGGGTATATCTCTGGCAGCAGCCATAGAAACAGCTGTACCCCTAGTCGAGTGAGCCCTCAGGCCTGAAAGGGACGGGGGTCCTTGCCCAACTTGGCATAGCAGAATTGTATACAAGAGGCAATCCACCTGCCAACAGTTCTTTTAGTAGCAGGTTTACCTTTTCCCCACTTCATCATAAGTAAGAAATAATTGAAGACAGCCATTCCTGTGTGCCTTAGTATGCTCTATGTAGTAGCTAAGTGCCCTTTTAACATCCAAACTGTGTAATCTTCTTTTCTCCTGAAGAAGAGTGGTCAGTGAAAAACACAGGTAGAGACAGACAGGTTCAGATGAAAATCTGACACCACTTTGGGTAAGAACCTCCTATTGGTTCTCAGGACCACCTTATCCTTATGGAAGAAGATAGTCAGGTTCAACTGACAGGGTCTGTAATTCACTAATCTGCCAGGCAGAAATGATAGCTACCAGGAACACAGTTTTCCAGGTCAAGTACTAAAGCTCAGCTGAAGCCAGAGGTTCAAAGGGTGGCTGCATAAACTGAACAATGCAGACATTTAGATCCCAAGCCGGAGCAGGCTCTCTAATGGAAGGGTTGACATGAACCAGACCTTTGAAGAACTTACTGAAAACAGGATGAGATGCCAGGGAAGAGCCCTTCCCTGCTGAAAGGAATGCAGACACAGCTGCTAGGTGAACTTTCAGAGGTGCAGGCCTAAGGCCTAGGCCATTAAGGTGAACCAGATAATCTAAGGCTGTAGCAATGTCTGCAGTATCAGGCAGAATGCCCTGCTGAGAACACCAAATACTGAATATTTTCCATTTGGAATTGTAAGTTTTTGTGGTAGAAGTTTTCCTGGAGACCTTCAGAATATCCAGAACTCCCTGAGAAAGATGCAGGCCTGTATATTCTAACTCCTCAAAAGCCATGCCTTGAGATTGAGAGACTGGAGCCTGGGGTACAACATTCTCCCGAGAGGAGGTTAGGAGATTGTCTCTCTTGGGAATAGACAGGGGGAGTGCCACTGCCAGGGACAACAGTGGGTACCAAGGTTGTCTGGCCCAGTCCAGAGCCACCAGTATCACTGTACAGGGTTGAGACCTGATCTTTACTAGAACTCTGAACAACAGGACGAAGGGAGGAAAGGCATAGAGGAACCTGCCCTTCCAATCCAATATGACAGCATCCAGAGGAACAGTGCCTAGGACTGGAGGTCTGCAGCAGAACAGGGGGAGTCGGTGATCGCCCGGGGCTGCAAAGAGATCCATCTCTGGAGTGCCCCATCTGGTGAAGATTACTTTCAGGATGAGAGGATCCAGGGACCATTCGTGATGTCCCTGGGAGATTTTGCTCAAAGCATCTGCTAGCACTTTGTCCTTCCCTGAGAGATGAACTGCTGTCAGGGAAGCCTGAAGGGAATAGGCTAGATACCACAGTTTCATGGCCTCTGTGCACAAGGCCGTGGATCGAGTGCCCCCTTGCTTGTTGATGTACCACATTGTGGTGGTGTTGTCTGTTCTGACCTGCACCACCTTGTCTCTGACAAAGTCTGAGAAAGCCTGAAGGGCTAGGAATACTGCCCTGAGTTCCAGGAGATTGATATGGAGAGACTCCTGTGGAGACCAAACACCCTGAGCCATGAGGGCTCCCAAATGGGCTCCCCAGCCTAGGAGAGAAGAATCTGTGACTAGGACTACTGAGGGAGCTTGACTGAGGAATGGGACACCTTGTCTGAGATTGTCCTGATCCAGACACCACTGGAGAGCTTGGACCAGAGTCTGAGTCACTGGAACCAATTTGGTGACAGAGTCTTTTTTCTGAGATCAAAAAGACTTTAGGTGGAACTGAATGTCCCTCATCTGAAACCTGTCTCCTTGTACCACTGCAGTGGAAGCTGCCATGTGGCCTAGGAGTTGAAGAAAGTGTCTTGCTGGGTGAGAGACCAGAGGTCGAAATGAGGAAGCAATATCTGTAAGGGCCTTTACCCTTGCTAATGGGAGGAAGGCCTTTGCCTGAACAGTATCTAACTCTATTCCTATGAAAGTAAGGAGTTGTACTGGTTCGAGAACTGACTTTGGAAGACTGAGGAGAAACCCCAGAGAACTGAGCAAGTTCTAAGTGATTTGCAGAGCTGACTTGACCAGGTCAGAGGACTGACCTACAATGAGCCAGTCGTCCAGGTAGGGGAAGACTGATATACCCTGCCTTCTGAGAAAAGCAACTACTACTGCAAGGCACTTTGTAAACACCCTTGGAGCTGATGCTAGGCCTAAAGGCAACTCGAACCTGAGGTACTTTCTGTGGGAGCACCTGATAGGAATATGGAAATAGGCATCCTTGAGGTCCATGGATGCTAGCCAATCCCCTGACCTTAGAGAGGGAAGAATTATTCCCAGATTCACCATTTTGAATTTTGGTTTTGTGATGTGTTTGTTCAAATACCTTAGGTCTAGGATGGGTCGCCACTCCCCTGTCTTTTTCAGGGTAAGGAAGTATCTGGAGTAGAGACCTTTGCCCCTGTGCCGAGTAGGAACTTTCTCTACAGCTGTGAGAGCCAGTAGAGAAGAAACCTCTGCTTCTAGAGCAATGGTTGCAGGTGGAAAGGACCTGACCCTTATTACTGGGAACCTTTTGAAACTGAGGGCCAGTCCCTGGCTTACTACCTCCAGGACCCACTTGTCTGAGGTAACAGCCTTCCAGGACTGGAAGTAGTAAGCCAACCTGCCTCCTACTGGAATAAGGGAGTCGACCCAGGTTGACACATCAGGGTGTCTGGCAGGAGCCTTGGACTGGGAAGAGGATGCAGCCCTGCTCATCCCCCTCCTACCTCTCCCTCGAAAGAACCCCCTCTGTGGGAAAGAAGAGGAAGCCTGGGCTTGGTAAAAAGGCCTGTGGAAAGGCCTGCCCCTGTCCCTAGACTGCTGTTTCTGAGGGGTGGCTTGCCTGTCTTTGGCCTGTGCACTCCTGTAGGTGGTCCTATACTCATCCATTTTCTTTATGTAAGTGTCTGTCTGCTCCCCTAACACAGAGTTACCCACCACCGGGAAATCCATGGCCTTAGCCTGGGTTGTCCTGAGAAAGGCTAGTGCATCTGAGACAAGCAAATCTTCTGAGAGACACAGATGTAGCCATGACTCTTGATGTCACATCATTGGAGTCTACAGCAACGTGGAATTGTACTTTGGATGCCTCAATTCCATCAGCAGCCACCTCCTCCAGCTCTTTGGCTAGCTGGGTGGAGGCCTGTTTAGCCAGTTCCAAAACTGTATCCCACCTGGACTTCTGGTATCTGGCTATGTAGGCCATATAGTATCTGGCTGTGTAGGCCATATAGTTAGCCTGCCTGAGTCCCAAAGAAGATGCCAAATATTGTTTTTTGGCCATGGCATCCACTTTAATCAATTTTGGTAACCGGGTAGGCCCACTGAGCCCTGAAGGTCTCTTTTTCAGGGGGTAACCCGGATTTAGTTACAGAGGTATACAGGAACAGCAAAGAAACTAGTGCGGAGCAATAAAAGAGAGAGTTAAATACATGGATACACTTTCCTGGAGTCTTTGTCTGGGGGTGTGAAGCCAAAGGAATGTTAGCCCTGTCACAGGCTGCAGCCTGCACTACCCCAACATGGCTGCAATGACTATATCAAAACTCCATACCTGAGCCTGATAATATATACCTCCTGTCCATTCTCTTATCTACAGGAGGTAAGGAGTTAGGTGTTTGCAATATCTTTTTTGTCTGTTTCCCCAAAGATTAATGAAGAGGGATAGACAATCTTCTGGACTCTGGGATGTCCATCATCTCAACAAAATCAGGCTCTTCCTTCTCCTCAGCAGCTTCTACCATTGGGAGCTGGAGGATTTCAGCCACCTTCTTGTAGAATAAGATTTGGGAATGGGACTCAGAAAGCCTGGGGGGGGGGCGGACAGGACATTGGAAGGCCTGTATGGGGAGATGTCCGGTTCAATAGGCACATCCAGGCCTTCAAAATCATTATCATCATCATCCTCGGGATACTCTTCATCTCCCTCCCACTCCACATCATAATAAACATCCGGATTGTAATCCAATGGAGTCAGAACCGACCGAACTGACCGCCTAACAGGTGGTGCCGGTTCGGACAGAACCAGGTGACGCGACTGAACTATACTGATCGCTTTGGCTATTTCGTCAGCGGTTGGAGTATGCAGTGCTGGATCTGAACCAGTTAGCTTCTTTTTCCTCTTTGCCAGAACTGACCCCTCGATGTCGGATCTCCTTTTGCCCAAGGAGGTATAGCCCAGGTCAGTGGGCACCTCCTCAGGTTCAGCCACAACCAAACTGAGCTGGACATCCGGATCAGCAGACTTCTCAGCCTCCCTTTTCTTCAGCCTACTCAACCTCTTTTCCAGAGTGGCTTTAGGAAACTTCTTGCAGATTTGGCAGTTTGTTTTGAGGTGGTCAAACCCCAGACAATAAACACAGATGAGGTGGGGGTCAGCCTTGGCAAAGGCTTCCCCACACTCAGTACAGTGTTGAAACCCAGTGGGGCCATTTTTTTTCTTGTGTTTCTCGGTCATGGACACACTAACAAATTACCCTTTACAGCTATCAAGCCAGGCAAATACTCCCCTATCGGTTGCCAACCGTGTCACGGGCTGTGGAAAAAAAAAAAAAACAGAAAAAGTCTGTTTTTTTTTTTTGTTAAACCGATAGGAACCGGAACACCACTACTAATCCCAGAAAATTCAAACACAAACAAAAGGTCAGCTCCCAACCAGACCGACCGAAAACCGAAGAAAAAACAATTTCCACAGAAAATAAATCACTACCTATCTACAACACTACCTGTACCGTAGACAGAGACTTGAAACCAAAAAATAACATATCGGTTGAACCGAACGCTTTTTTTTTAACTTTACCGAACCGAAGCATAGGAGAAATCTCTGGAGCAACTTCACTATTAGGCAGAGTAAAGAATGTGACGGTTACACTGAAGTACCAGAGACAGAGGTTTGAAAACCGAGCTTGAGCTCAACGTTCTATGCTACTGCATACAGTTTTTTTTTTTTGTTATATATTTTTTCTAGTTTCCTCTGTGGCTGGGGGGGTGTTACCAATGGTTCCCCCTCAGTCCGGCCTGACCAACATCACCCCCCAGTCCGCCCCCCATTCCAAGCTCAACTCCCCTTACCTTCCAACCATCACAGCAATCTGTTTACCGTGGTGGGCACACAACCACCACCACCACCACGGGATCCGAAGGGGTTATCCAGTTCCAGGGGGAGCATCCAGGCAGAAGTTGGCGGAAGGCAGCATGTCAACCGTCATGTAGCCCGCAAAGATTTTTTCATTTCCTCCCATGCGCTGTGGCGTGCAATGACGCCAAGGGACCGGAGCATGCGCGCTCCCCTTCCCAGCATCTTGCCACAGCACATCCTACAAGTTCTGCCCCTGACTTGCCATAGCCCCCAGCCACCACTAGGAGCCAGCGAGACATCCCCGCTCCCACCCCTGGAGAAGGAGAGCAGTCTAACGGACGCTCAATCCTTCTCTCCACCCCGCCGACGGCCCAGGCTGATTCGACTTGCGTCGCGGCGTAGCGTGAGGTGTGGCGTCCACGCCTCAACCCTCAGCGCCACCGGGCCGGCTAACTGCATACAGTTAACCCTTTCCTCTCCGGGGCAGTTCAAGTGTTGGGGCTAACTGCTGCATATTGTCAGAACACAGCAAGACTTCATGTTTGAATTAGCAGTTCACAAAATAAATATTTTTAAACAAATTTACACTAAAATAACGGAGTCAGGGAACTCTGATAACTACAAAATAAACCCTGGTTACCCACCGGTTATACTTAACCGTGAGAAACCGTGAAAAATATATTTTAATACAAAAACAACGGTTTAGCTAATAATAACAAATAGCAAAAGACAGCAAATGAAAAGAAAAAAAATATAAAAATACATAAGTAAGTTTTATCGTATCAGGACAGGTAGATGACGAAAGGCTCTCCGAGCTTGTGATCTTGACAGGCGGAGAATGAAATCTTAGGGTTTAGAACCTAGGTACTTAGTTCAAGGCAGCATGTGAAAATAGCACATGCAAAGATTCCATAATTTGCATACCATACCAAATGCTCTCCAGGCAGTTTAATCTTAAAGGGACACTGCAACAGTGATGAATACCTGAGTATTATTGGGGTTAGAAGGTCTGAAATATTTGCCAAGCCTTAGCCATTTCATCAACAGAGGGTACATCTTTCTGGGTCACTGGCATCTCCCTTTGCTTTTCAGCAGGAGGGGCAGTGATATGCTTTTCTGTTTCTTTTTTTGCAGGCACTGAATCAGGGACCTTCTCATTTTGTCTTTTCTTGGCTTGGTCAGAATTATTGTTTTTATCAGAAATTCTCAAAGGGGTCCTTAGGGGACCTATCTTTAGATTTATGTTGTGAGGAAGACTCCTCTTCGGTATTTTTATTAGAGGGGGAGACAGACTGAGAGGCCATTATAGAAACATAGACTTTGACGGCAGATAAGGACCGCTAGGCCCATCTAGTCTGCCCATTTCCCTACCTACAGGATAGGCCGCAGATCCTAGTTAACCAACAGCCTATATCTTCCTGCCCCCCACAAGAATTGCCTTATGTCTGTCCCATGCATTCTTGAATTCTCCCCCAGTTTTAGACCCCACAACTTCCTCAGGAAGGCTGTTCCATGCATCCACTACCCTCTCTGTGAAATATTTCCTCACATTGCCCCTGAACCGCCCTCCTTCTATCTTTAAATTGTGTCCCCTTGTTCTTGCAAGTCTCGTTTTCTGAAAGATGCTACCCTCTTGGACTTTGTTGATTCCCTTGAGGTACTTGAAAGTTTCTATCATGTCCCCCCTCTCCCTTCTTTCCTCAAGGGTATACATATTAAGCCTCCTTTAGTCTCTCCTCATCCGGCTTCTCTTGCAGACCCTGCACCATTTTAGTTGCCCTCCTCTGGAATGCCTCTATCCTGTCTATGTCCTTATGGAGATGGGGTCTCCAGAATTGGACACAGTATTCCAGATGGGGTCTCACCAACTGTCTGTACAGAGGGATAACAACTTCCTGTTTTCTGCTGCTGATGCCTCTCCCTATACATCCCAGTATACCCCGGCCCTCCTACTGCCTTCTCACATTGCTTGCTAACCTTAGGTCATCTGATATGATTACCCCAGGTCCCTTTCCTGTTTTGTTGTTGTTACTACCTCCCCACCCATTGTGTATTCTTCCCCTGGGTTCTTGTTTCCCAGGTGCATTATTTTCACTTTTTGCATTGAATCCTAACTGCCATGTCTGACCATTCCTCCAACCTTGCAAGTCCCTTTTCACCCTTTCCACACCTCCTTGTATATCAACCCTGTTGCAGATCTTTGTGTCATCTGCAAAGGCATACTTTTCCTTCAGTCCCTCTGCAATGTCACTGATGAAGACATTAAAAGGACTGGACCCAATACTGAACCCTCGGTACCCCACTGGTAACCGCCTTCTTCAGAGTGGACTCCATTTACAATTACCTTCTGTGTCCTGTTGTCCAGCCAATGTTTTACCTAGGCTACCACCTGGGACCCACTCCCAGGCTGGTTAATTTGACTAATAATCTTTTGTGTGGGATTGTGTCAAATGCCTTGCTAAAGTCTAGGTAGGCCATGTCCACAGCCCTCCCTGGTCTACTACTTTGGTCACCCAGTCAAAGAAATCTATTAGATTCATCTGACATGACCTTCCCGCTGTGAACCCAAGCTGCCTTGGATCCTGTGCTCCACTGACCCTAGGTACTCAACTATTCTTTCCTTCAGAAGTGACTCCATCACTTTCCCTACCACAGAGGTCAGACTGACAGGTCTGTAGTTTCCTGCCTCTGTCTTGGTCCCACTTTTGTGAAGGGGAATCACATCCGCCTTCCTCCAGTCCTCGGATACCACACCATCCTCCCATGATTTATTAAAAGAGTAGCCAGTGGTTTCACTAGTTCCTTCCTTAATTCTTTTAGAATTCTGGGGTGAATTCCATCAGGACCCATTGCTTTGTCCACCTTCAGTTTTAGGAGTTCTTGCAGAACCCTTTCTTCTGTGAAAGGACTGGGATTGACCCCATCAAAGTGCTTCTGTTAATTGGATTAGGCACTTCCCCTCCTCTTTGTGAATACTGAGCAGAAATATTCGTTCTGTATTCCTGCTTTTCACTGTCCCCTCTGCCCACCAACACGTTCATTCTATTCAGCCTCCCTATCCTCCCTTTGTCTTTCTACGCTCGCTGATGTACCTATAAAGGTTTTATCCCTTCTTAACTGAGTTGGCTATCTTTCCTCAGTTTGGGCCTTTGCTATTCTGACTTCCCTCCCTGCTTCTTTCTGCCTTAACTGGTACAGCTCTGTCCTGCTCCTTCTGTGTTTCCTTATACTTCCGAATGCTATCTTTTCTTCCTGACTTTCAGCCACCTCTTTGAGAACCATAGTATGCTTTCTTTCATTTTGATTTGTTTATTGCTTCACACAAAGGCGTGTTGCCTCTGTGGATGGCAGTTTGATAATTCCCATTGTTGCTCCACACCTCCTTCTAGCCTGTTTGTTAGTGCTTTTCTGAGGCACTCTCCCATCTTGCCAAAGTCAGCCCTCCTAAAGTCCAGTACCCTCACTTTTGTATGGCTTGACTCAGTAGCTGAGTTTAACGTGAACCACACTGTTTGAAGGTCACTTGTCCCCAGATGGCAACCCACTTCTAGATCTGAGATCCTCTTACTGCCCCCATTTGAGAGTACAAGGTCTAAGATTGCTCCCTCATGAGTGGGTTCCAAAACTAGCTGTCTAATGCCTGCACCTGTAGGGCATCAAGAATGGCCCTGCTCTTGGATGTGGCTGCAGCAAATGCGCTCCAGTTGACATCTGGTATATTCAGGTCTCCCATCAACAGTATCTCCCCTTTCTCTGCCATTCTAAGAATGCCTTCCATCAGATCCTGTCCATTCCTTCCCCTGACATGGGGTCTGTACCTAACCCGATGTGATTGTGGTGTCCTTTCCAGTCTCCAAGGTGACCCACAGTGCCTCCTCTCCTCCCTGTTTACTCTTTTGTTCAGTTGATTTTATCCCTTCCTTTTCATAGAGAGCTACTCCTCCCCCTCTTCTCCCCTGCCTGTCTCTCCTGTAAGTTATGTACCCTGGTATGTTAACATCCCAGTCATGGTTCTCTGTGTACCATGTTTCTGTGACTGCTACGATAGCCAGGCATCCCTCTTCCATTAAGGCCACCAGCTCAGGGAGCTTGTTGCCCAGACTACGGGCATTGGTACTCATTACCCTCCATTTCCTGATGGCCTTACCCCCTTTTGCCCCATCCCTGTCTTTCTTGCCTTTGTCACTTTCTCCATTTACCTCTGCCCTTCTCCCTATCGACACCTCCATGTTGGTGTTTGCCACACTTACTACCGTTATTGTTTGGGGGGGGGGGCTAGGATTTTCCTGCTCCTTTCCTAATTTTTATTTCTAATCTTTTATCCCTCTTTTAAAACTGTTTTCTTGCAGAATTAAGAGCAAATCTCAAAGGTATGATCTGGACCTAAGCAACTTAAAGATTGTGGCTGTCTGTTTTAGCCACAATTTTAAAGCACTTTTTAAATCCTGTTGGTCCAGTCCTTTTCTTTAGTCTTTCTGACATGCCAATTTGTCAGAAACAGGATTCCCCAAAGGCAAAATGTCAAAAAAGTTGGTTCCATAAAAACCAAGAACCACAATTAAAATGTTCCAAAATGGTAGGAAATAAAGTTTTTATGCAGCAAAAGATGGTGAACTTGTAGCATCTAGGGTACCTTATGCATTATAAAGAGGGATACAGCAGACTGGATGGGGCCACAAGGCTTTTATCTGCCAACATCATCTATGTAAAAATGTGGAAAAATAATTCTGGTGCCCTCTAGGCTGACTGCAGGCAGCACATCTTACTCTCTCCTCATTTCCATTGATTCCACCTCCGGGGCAGCTGAATCCAGCCAGCATATTGCTATTGTCAAGCACACTAAAGGACCCTTGGGTGAGAAACAAATGATCTGAACTTAAAAACTAACATGCACTGCAGGCCATCAATGCTCCCACTGCTGCAGCCTTACTCTGATGTCAGCTGCAGGGGATTCTGGCATTTCTGGTTACAGCAAATATCAGCTTGGAGGTCTGCAGGCTCAATCTCACAGGACTAGGGGAAAAAAAAAAAAGCCTAGAATGGCAACACATCATCGAGGAACATGTAAATCAGGGTGCCATACTGTGGATGCCAAGCTGTCAGATTCCTAATATACATAGGTTGTGACACCTGCTGTCACCCATACCACTGCTCCAGAAATTTAAAAAACCTTTTATTTAATGCTTTTGCTACAAGAAGTGCCGATTTATGATTTATTGGTAAAGTACTACTGTTCTGAAGCCATAGTCATTCATGAATTTAACAATTTTCATTCATGATTTTTTTGCTAAGCTTGAGTGCTATCATTTTCCTGATCTACATTTTCAGCAGTGTCAAACCACACCGAGGAGTCTGTCACTGATGTCTATAACGGTTTGTCCAATGAATCAAACTTTTTTTGTTACATTTCTCCTTATATTCAGTGTTTTTTGATTTAATAAACTATTGAATTTTCAAAGAAAAGCAAAACACCCTCTACCATGATCAACACAGTATTGACAAAAGAAATATAAACAAAATAATCCTCTCAAAAAGTTAAGACCCCCTCCCCCAATGGTCCAGACCAACCCTCCCACCTGCCCAGAGCACAAAGATTATTAAATCAAAGCATTACAAACGCAAGACTCTAAAGAAACAACTAATACCAAGCCCAGTATATACTGAATAGAGATTAAGGTCAGACCGATGGACCCCAGCCTATGGACTAGTCAAAACTGAGAGTAATGTATACAGTGGGTTCCAGTGGGATTGGAACCTAGTGCATCTATCCTGATGGAGAGCTATTTGTTTTTCCATCTCCAGGGCTTGCAATATTTCTTGGTGCCATTCTCAATAAGAAGGGATGGTCTCATCCAACCAATGTCAACAGATTATAATCTTGGCTGTAACAGAAATCAACATGTAGGCCCTGTGAGGACCAAACAGCTCCTCTGGATGTACCCAAACAAATCAGTGGTGTAAAAAAGGAATTAAGTCCCAAAAAAGGATCTAGGGAGTCTCAAATGGAGTACCAGAAGGGTTTCACCTTCACACAATCCCCCAAGATGCGTTTGAGATGACCCTCGGCACGTCCACAGCAGGAGCAGGTTGCTGAATCACTCCTACAAATCCTGAACAACCCGAGGGGAGTGTAGTACAAATTATGTAGAATACGAAATTGTAGCAGATGTTAATGAACCTGATTCACATATCTATAAAGGCTATTCTAAATCAATTGCCATTTCCTTTACGTCAATGTGAAAATCCAAAGCCTGCTGCCAGTAAAAGCATATTCCCACTATGCTACCTGGGTACCCCTCCTGGAGGTAACTATAAAATTTTGAAACAGCATGCAACTGACCAGCAAGAGACAATAGGTCTCAGAGCTCAGGACTGGAACGGGACCCAAAAAGGAGTCAACAGATTTACAAAGCTGTAAATGTTTAAAGGACAAAGGGGAATGGAAAAACGGTCCTGTACTAAATTGGCAGAAATAAATTTACCCTCATCAACCAATGATAGTAGGTCAGCCTATGTGGTGAACAAAACTGAAATGGGATCGGGCGACTGGCTATTTGAATATTCAGGTTACTAAGGATGGGCTGGGACAGGTCCTTGCTCCAGTCATACCCCATGTAAACACAAAGCTTTCTGAGAGCTTTGAGCGACCACAACAAAGGTATCACATGGAGCTGGGGCGGTAGAAGGGAGGGCTTCAAGTAAAGGAGACTGCTGAGGTGAAGACCATGTAGCTCACACAGTTGGGTTTCTAGGGAAGGCAAAAAGGGACAGTAAGCTACGCTAAGGAGGGCGGTCACTCCGAGAGAAAACTTACTGCAGTGCAAAGCACAGCAATATAAAAAGAAATAGGGAAGCCTCAGTCCACCTCTCTACTTGGGCACCATAAGCTTAAAAATAAGCTTGGTGAACTACACCCTTCTTCCACAGAATCTGAAAATCGAGGTGTGAAGCTGGGTACCACGAGTTGGGAAGAACCCCCCCAAGCATCTCAATCACAGAGAATTTGCGGTAAAATATTAATCGTGATGATGCTAGCTCTTCCACAGAGGGAAAGTGATACAGCCACCCATTTTTTGCAAATCTGTTTTGATCACTTGTATAAGGGGTGTTAAGTTGCCTTGACCAAGTCTCAGAGGGACTGGGAGACACGAATCCCCAAGTATGCGATAGCTTTAGGCTCCCAGATGAGGTCTAGATCTAAAAGCTGCTGCAGAGTTACAAACAAATTCAGGGGTAAAACAGTTTTATCCAGGTCAAGTTTATATCCCAAAACCCCCCAAGAATTGCTGAATTTCATCAAGGGAGGCAGGAATTGAAATCAAGGGAATCTGTCTTCGAGGGTGGAGCTCTTGCAGGAGGTAATACCATTAGGACTGAAGCAGTCAGGCATCAGGACCCCATGGAAAACTTGTAGCTAGCAGACAGGGAACCGCCCCCAACATCAGCTCTGCCCGTCAGACATAGTATAAAGGGGGCGGTCCCCTGGCACCCTCTCAGTTCATTTCCCTATCGTCGACCCACGTAGTTCGGCTCCTCGAATGCCTCTCTCAGCAGTCGACAGCCTCGAACGTCAGATAAATAATTTTTTCTTTAATCAAATATTAACCTCCACCTTGTTTATGTCCCCACCCTCACCACTGCGGTGAAAGTCTGTGTGTGCATGTGGGAAGCAGATCCCAGCCAAAGACGGCCTGCCTCATCTGCCTAGGCCCAGAACAGCAGCCTGACTCCTGTACCGTCTGAAGTTTAACCCAAAGACATGCGCCAGAAGAGCCCACTCCCTTAAAACGTTCCTGTTGGAGAAAAAGCATGCAGCAAGGATCAGGGGCCAGCCCATCCTCTCCAGCTAGAGAATCCCCACCTACAGATAGGTCCTCCAGGGGTAAGCATCACAAGGAGAAGGATCAGGCCCACCCTCGGTTGACAGCCAAACATGTATCGTCTTCTTCGTTCAGCAAGAGATCTGGTTTGGTTACAGCCCTCCCATCCGAAGCTTCCTGCTCCTCCAAGTCCACTCACACCCCTTCCCAGGGACACCACCGGGAGTCAGCCTCAGCAGGACACTGCTCTACCTCCCTGGCTCATCGACCTCCAAAAACCACAGGGTCGACTCAGGAAAGCCTGCCCAGGGCTCAGGACAGGCCTACTTCTTCGGAGAAGAGGAAACATCCCGAAGAACCTTCCAGTAGGCAGGAGGTCCCCAGGATCCGGACTCCTCCACCCCAGGCTAAGGTGTGCCAGACAAACGCCCACCTAGCCGGTCGCCTACCCTGACAACCCACTCCCAGACATGGGGCGGTCGCCAGATGAGGATCAGCTGTCCTCCCCTTCCCCAAGGGACCAGACACCTGTCAAGACAACGCCGAATACCAGCTGCTGGCCTACTGATGCCGGGGTTCCGGTCCCGATGCCTGCCACCCCAGTTGGGATTCCAGAGCCCCAGACACCCGCTCCTAAGGACCCAACGCCCAGCCCCTCAGACCTGTCAGATATTGGTAGCCTCTTTACCACCTGGTGGAACACTGTAAAAAGGGACCTCTTATACAGACCTCTGAACAAGGTCCTTCCTCCGCCACCCATGGGGCCCCCTTCCACCCCAGAGCCTCAGGGGAACCAGAATGAGCACCCAAGTCCACATCTGAAAGGGAAATGAAGGAAGCAGCCTTCATCCTCGCCCAACACATCCCCCTCAGATGAGGCCAGTGTAAACTTTGATATGTCGGATGGAGGCTTCTATCTTCCCTCACCAGAACCTAAGGATTCTCCATGGTCCCCTCTGGATGATCCCTCATTCCTTGACATCATGAGGCACATCCAGGCCATATATAAGTGGGACACTGAGGACCTAGACCCAGAGCGTAAACGCCTGGCAAAATTCCTGGGAGAAAGGGAACCCAAGCCCTTGGTGATCCCACCGTTTGTGGAGCCCTTGCAAGATGTTACTCACCTCACTTGGCATACACCATCCTCTATCCAGGCAGTTCCAAGGAAGGCGGATAGACTTTATAAGCCTCCCAAATCAGAGCCTTTCCTAGCAGAACAGCCAAAGGCTAACGCTCTAGTCCTTACAGTTGCCTATGGAAGAGGAGCTCAACCAAAACACTTAAGCCCCCAGCCTCACAACCCCATTTCCAAGAAACTAGACAGTTGGGGTCATAAGTTCTTCTCCTCTGCTACTGGGACCATCTGGTCGCTGAACTTTATGGCCCATACAATCACCTACCAGCAGTCCCTGTAGAGAAAGACCATGGATTTAGTAGAGAACTTACCTGACTCAGACTCCAAACAGGAGAACTTAGCATGTGCCCAGTCAGGCCTGGATGTGGACAAGCATGCCCTTCGGTGTTTTTATGACACCGTAGATATGGCTTCCAGGGCCGCCGCCTCGGGAATCTGTAAGAGATGGCAGTCCTGGCTCAGACTTACAGGTTTCCAACCGGACCTTCAGGAATCCATTCTAGACTCTCCTTTTCAGGGCCCTGTTTTGTTTAGCCCTGAAGTTGAACAGATGGTGAAACAGCTTCAGGAGTCAGGGAAAGTGGTGGCAGACGTACACCAAATGTACAAATCCCAGCCCCAAGAGCCCCACCGACGCCCTTTTCATAGAGGTCAAGGGCAGGGACAAAGTGGTAAACAGTCCCAAGCTAAGGAATTCAAGAGGTGGGGTCACCCTGCCCCTCATGGTTCCCAGGGCCCCAAGCTCCCAGGCCCCTACCACCCCCTCTGCCTGACTCCCTCCCCTTGGGGACAGGCTGACCGAAAGGTAGGAAGGCAGTTTGTGCTCTTCCCGCTCGAATGGTCCAGTATCACTGCAGACCAGTGGGTACTGGATACCATTCGGAAAGGGTATTCGATAAGAGTTCACCTCTATCCTGCCGGGCAACCCACTCTCCCCCCCCCCCCACGGCCCACTGGAGTATGGTCTTCTTCTAGAAGTCGAGATTCATCAGCTTCTGGAAAAAAGGGCCATCCAGAAGGTCCCACAGGTCCAGAAAGGGACAGGATTTTATTCCTGGTCCTGAAAAAAAACAGGGGACCTTCGTCCAATTCTGGACCTCAGCCAGTTCCACTTTTCAGTCAAATACCAGAGGTTTCAAATGATCACTCTGGCAAGCCTTTTTTCCCTGCTTCAGCAAGGGGACTGGCTGTGCTCCCTAGATATGCAGGACACTTACATGCGCATATCAAGATCCTGAAGTCTCAAAGAAGGTTTCTTCGCTTCAGATTCAGGGATGAACACTACCAATTCAGAGTACTCCCTTTCAGCCTTTCCTCAGCCCCCAGGGTCTTCACCAAATGCTTGGCCATGGTAGCGGCGGCCCCAAGCAGGAGAGGCCTCTTTGTCTACCCCTACCTAGACGATTGGCTTCTCTCTGCCCAGTCGGAGGAGCTTCTAATCACCCTATGGCAAACGCAGGCCCTTTTTTCCACCCTGGGGATTATGGTAAATTTGCATAAGTCCCATCCCTGGCCAACACAGAGATTACAGTTCATAGGGAGCCATTCTGGACACAGTTCAGGGAAGAGCCTTTCTGCCCCCAGATCGGGCAGACCGCCTTCAGGGTTTGGCCAGGATGCTGCTAAGCACCCTTTTTTCCTCTGCCCGGATGGTTCTATAGCTCCTAGGCCACATGGCTTCAACTAAAGCCACGGTACCCCAAGCCAGACTTCACATGAGGACTCTACAGTGACACCTCAAAGTCCAACAGGACCAATCGGTGGATGATCTGGATCTCCAAATCCAGATCACCCGGGCTTTTCACCGTTCTCCAGAGTGGTGGCTCAGCCCTGACAATCTTGCAAGAGGGGTTCCTTTCCAGAGAGTCACTCCTCTCCAAACTCTGACCACAGATGCCTCCCTTTTCGGTTGGGGGGGTGCATCTGGGGGATCACAAGACCCAGGGGTCTTGATCCATCACAGAGAGCTCTCTACATATCAATGTTCTGGAAATGAGAGCCGTTCGGAATGCTCTAATGGCATTTGCAGACCAACTCTCTCCGGGTCCTCTCTTGGTGCAGACAACACTCCGGTGGTTTTCTACATCAACAAACAGGGAGGAACTCATTCATACCCCCTTTGCAGGGAGGCCATGAGAGTATGGGACTGGGAAGTAGAACGCCTACTGGACCTCACTGCAGTTCATCTGCCCGGGGCCCAGAACGTCCTCGCTGACAGTCTCAGCCACTCTACCTCTCTGAACCATAAGCGGGAACTGCTCCAGGAAGTTGCAGACGACCTATTAGATCACTGGGGCCTTCCAGAGTTGGACCACTTTGCATCCCTGTGCAACGCCAAACTGCAAAATTTTTGCTTGCTCGTTCCAGGACCTGGCGTTTTTTGGAGAGACGCATTGTCCCTCTCTTGGACAGGGAAGTTCCTGTATGCCTTCCCTCTCATTCAGAGTGTGCTACTCAAATTGCAGTCAGAGGAAGCCAGAATGATTCTGGTGGATCCTTTATGGTCTCGCCAAATCTGGTTTCCGTGGCTCCAGCAACTGTCTCTGGAACCCCCTGTCCAGTTGCCACTCTCCATCCACTTGCTCTCACAAAAGCAGGGGACGTTAGTCCACTCTGCTCTTCATTCTCTTCACCTGCACGTGTGGCTCCTACAGTCTTAGCAGAAGAGAGATTAGGAGTGTCAAGCAGGGTGGCTGAAGTACTGGTTACAGCGAGGAAGCCTTCCACCAGGATCACCTAGGCTCTGAAATGGAAACTCTTCTGTTTGTGGGCCACAGCCCGTGCCTTGAATCCCCTGGGTTGTCCAACTGGGCAAGTGCTAGAATATCTCTCCATCACCTTCTGGACTTGGGACTGAGCTATTCGTCCATCAAGGTGCAGACATGCGATTTCCACATATCATGACCCTTTCAGAGATAAGTCTCTGGCACAACTCAATGCCTGCAAGATATTTCTAAGAGGGGTCTTACATATCAGACCTCCCAAGAGGGACATAGTTCCTCCTTGGGACCTTTTTGTCCTGGAGAAGCTCACCCTTCCTCCCTTCAAGCCAGCAGCTTCTTGCGAGCTGTGCTTCCTCTAATGGAAGACCCTCCTTTTGGTAGCTATTACCTCGGCTCGAAGGGTTTCTGAGCTCCAGGCTCTGATGTGTAAGGAACCTTACATAGTCTTCCATAGGGACAGGGTGAACTTATGCACGAATCCCAAGTTCATGCCAAAGGTGGTGTCCATGCTGACCCTTAACCAGGCCATCAACCTTTTGGTTTGTTACCCAGAGTTTTCAAACCAAGGTGAAGAACTGTTGCACAGCTTGGATGTTCACCATATTTTGAGGCATTACCTCCACAGGACCAGCTCCTCCAGACAATCAGACCAGTTGTTTGTCTCATTTGCTAAGCGAATGCTGGGAGCTCCTGTTTCTAAACAATCTCTAGCCCGCTGGCTAGTACAGTGTATTTCATTCTGTTACGAGCATCATAACAGGCCTCTTCCAAGCACTGTGAGGGGCCACGCTACCAGAGCGGTGGCCTCTTCTTTTGCAGTGCTCTGAAATGTCTCTTCGACGGACATTTGCGTGGCAGCCACGTGGAATTCGGTCCACACCTTCATCAGGGACTACAGCCTGGACATTGCGTCCAGGAGAGCAGGTTTTGTACTAGCAGTCCTGCAAGGCCTTCTCGCATGCATCCTTTTTCATCATCCTACCACCCCTCTCAGACCTGGGCCTATCCTTGGGTACTGCTTGGTACTCGGTCCTAATGGTATTACCTGCTGCAAGAGCTCCACCCTCAAAGACAGATGGTACAATTTCCCCAAGAACTTACCGTAACAGTAGATCTTTGAGAGGAGCTCTTGCAGTAGACGGCTTTCCCACCCTTCATTCCCCAGGATAGTATGTGGGTGGTTATATCACCAGATTAAGGTGGGGTCTGCTACTCGGTTCTCCAGTTTTATTTCCAGCCGGGTCTCTGGTGGGAGAACCGAAATGGCACCAGGGGACCGCCCCTTCATACCACGTCTGACACTGGGTGGAGCCAACAGCAGCGGTCCCCTGCCCCAGACTGCTAGCTGCAAGTTTTCCGTGGGGTCCTGATGGCTTCAGTCCTAATGGTATTACCTGCTGCAAGATCCCCTCTCGAAGATCTACTGTTACGGTAAGTTCTTATGTAACTGTACTTTCTTGTGGTGTAATAAAAGGTCATCCGCATAAGTGGAAAGCTTATACCAGACAACCCCCCCCAACCCCAAACTCCCTTGACTACTAGGGTTATTCTGAATGATGCATAGTAGGGGGTTTCAAGTTAAAGATTGAACAACAAGGGTGATGGGGACATCCTTGCCGTGTCCCCCGTTGAAGTACAACTGGGGCAGAGAAAATCACATTGCATCTGATTCTGGTAGATGGATTAGTATACAAGACCCTTACCCAGTCACAAAAAAACAGAAGGAAAACCAAATTCCTGAAGGGTAGCAAATAAACAGGGCCAAGAGACACAATCAAATGCCTTTTCCACGTCTAGGGAGACCAGGAGAGCCGGAGTTCTGCCCTCCGAAGAAATCAGATACCACAGTTTACGCAAGTGGTCACTGGAGTTATGACCCACCATAAACCCAACCTGCACAGGGCAAATAAGACCATTTCAAACTTGCAAAAGACTATTAGCCAAAATTTTAAGGTCGCATTTAACAGCAATATAGGGTGGTAATTGCCAGGCAATAGCTCACTCCTAGCCGGTTTGTGAATAAGAGTAATCCAAGCCCGAGTAAACAATGCATCAGATAAACCAAACGAAAGCAGGTAGTTAAATAACTGAGTTAAAAAGGGCACTAGAACATCCATACATGCTGTTGGGTCCAGGGCCCTTATTCTTTGGGAAGAGACTCAATCTCTTCATGAACTTCCAACTCCATCATAAGGGCCTTCAGCAACTCTTGCTGCTGTGGGGTTAGCCGCAGGAGAGGAAGAGGGTCCAAGTATGCTGCAATCCACTCAGAAAGTTGCTGTAAAGTGAGGTCAGAACTGTATAGTGTATTATAATAAGAGCAAAAAGCATCAGCGATATCTCATGTTCAAGCCCCCGGGATCAGTTGGAGACTGGGTATAGCTTTTAACAAATCCACCTGCCTTAATCTCAGACCTAAGAGTTTCCCCAGATTCTAAATAAGGTGTTTTGGCTCACCAAAGAGCCACATCAGCCTGTTCTGCCAAGATCCAAAATATTCTACTCTCAAGGTATGTAGTTGTGACCAAATAAGATCAGTCGTTGAAGCCAAATTGTGTTCCAGAGAATGTATTTACTGAAGCAGACTGACTTTGCAGTGCATAGCTTCTCGGATTTGGAAGCAATCCAAATTAGTTCCTCCTCCCTCACAGTGCACTTAGCTGCTCCCCAAGGAGTATCTATAGCCTCAACAGAACCCTCATTTTCTTGAAAAAATGAGGAAGAAAGTTATTCATTGCTACAAGGCTGGTGGGACTCCCTAAGAAGGGAAGTGTTAAGCTGCCATGAACTATCCTGCTCCTCCAGCCCATGGACAGAGTGTACCAGAGAAACCAGAGAGCAATCGGATATCACCATGGGCTGTATGTCACAAGATAGAAGACCAATCAGAGTCTCCTTACTGAGGAGAATATAATCAATTTGGGATAGGGAGAAGTGTGTGGGGGGGTGCGCGCACGCAGAATAAAAAGTAACCTGCCTTGCTGAGGGATGCAAGGCACACCATGGATCCACTAGGCCAAATGTGTCCACTAGATTTCGAAGACCCTGCTGTCCAGGAAATAAATCCTTCCTTTGGGAGCCAGATCTATCAAGGTCGATGCCAAAGGTCAAGCTCCAGCCTCCCCACAAAACAAAGGAATATCAGCAAATGAATGATGGGCCCTGGATATATTAAATTGGTAAAAAAACTGGAGGGAGTCCACATTAGGACCACAGATAGATCTTAAGCCCTTTGTGAGCCCCAGATGTCCGTGAACTAAAATATAACAACCTTCTGGGTCCCAATACTCTTGCAGCAATTGAAAGGAACTCCCATCTACTAGAACAGCCACACACCCCTTTTTACTACTATTTCCTGCCCTACCCTTCTCGTCGAAAGCAGAGAACATCCTCTCGACAGAGATGGGTCTCTTGCAAGAATACTACTGTGGGTTCCATTTTTTAAGGTGCTGCAACATTTGCCTTCTCCTTTTAACCTGGGTTCCCCTGATATTCCATGTAACAAACTTATACAAAGTTGCCATTTACATAATCCGAAAGCCCAAAAACAACATAAATAAAACTTCAAAGTGTAGTCAGAACAAAGCTAAACAACTGAATGTACTCTGGGCCCCTCCCCCCATCAACAAAAAACCAAAAATACAAATAACCCTCCCAGAAAGTTCCAAAAATCAGAAGCAAAATAAACCCCTCAAAACCTAATGTAAGCAGCAGAGAATATAACAGCATTCACCTCCCAACCTATTTACCGAAGAGAGTATGTCAAAAAACTCCCCTAATAACAAAGCTACAACCCCCCCAAGTAAACATCCTCCCCAAACCCCACAAGGAACAACCCATACAAAATACACCCCCCGATCCCACAGACCACACTCCTAGTACTCTCCGGTCTGTGATGTGTTCAGGAGACCCTTCATGGATCTCCCTACCCCTTAACCCACCAAAACCACAAAACCCAACCATTATAACACTACAAATAGGGATTCATAGCAAAGCCCCAAAATCGAGATCTGACCAGTATTCAGCAAGTCCCCATACAAAGTAGCATGCCAAAACATTAATGATACAACAGACAACCTCTGCAACTTTCATTTGGTAGAAGAGTCCAATACGCCATAATTTCTACTTCATAATTAAAAGATAAAACACAACATTAACAAATAGAAACGAAGAAGGACCATAGGAGGGATAAATCTCCCAGTTCACCAAAATTATGTAGTACAGGAAAAAGTGCCCCAGCATTGGTTATCCAAATTAGCTAAAATTTGGCACATCAGTTCATGTAATAAAACACAGAAGTGATACTGGGGACAGAGTGCCATCATTATTCACACAGCCAGAAGAGAGTAAGCATGTCCCAGTTCAGGAAGGCTGTCCAGACAGCAGCAGTGAAAACTCTGAGGGGCAATATATTAAAAAAAAAAAAAATTCTAAAGCCGACATACAAGACACAAACAGGCTGGTGGAGTAAAAGGAAAATTACATCCCCCTTCTATGCTGTCACAACAGGGGCTCACACAAGGACATGTATGCAGATACACTGGGGCAATCCTTTAGGACAGAGTGTAGCTTAGAAATTCAGCAACCAAAGTGTTCAGGTCAGCAGTCTAGCATCATTTGAGCTCAAATAAGAAGGGGGGGGGCACACAAATCAGAAGATGGAGACATCAGGAAAAGTTGTCCAGGTCTTCCGATACTGTAACTGGTCTTTAAAGGCTTGTCCGATGGCCATAGGCATGGAATCCTCATGTAGGCAATGGCTAATAAAAAAGTGAATCCAATTGGCGTGACTAGATGAACATGTGAGAAGCGACCTGCAGAAACTTGAAGAATGGTCAGGGGTTTGGCAGTTGAAATTCAATGCAAAGAAGTGCAAGATAAAGCATATGGGGCACAAAAACCCTGGCACAATATATCAGTTGGGGGGTGAGGATATAGCATGCACCAAGCAGGAAAGGGATCTTGGGGTTATCATCTCTGATGACCTCAAGGTAGGGAAACAGTGTGACACGGCGCAGGTAAAGCAAATAGGATGCTGGGATGTATAGGCAGGGGCATCACCAGCAGGAAAAGGGAGGTCATAATTCCGCTATACAAGATACTAGTGAGGCCCCACCTGGAGTACAGTGTACAGTTCTGGAGACCATACCTCACGTAGACATAGACAGGGTAGAGAAGGTTCAGAGGAGGGCAACAAAAGATGGTGCATGGATTGCATCACAAGTCCTATGAAGACAGGTTGAAGGAACTGAACATGTACTCCCTGGAGGAGAGGAGGGAGAGAGGGATATGATAGAGACATACAAGTATCTTACAGGGAGGAACAGGGTGCAGGAGCACACTATTTTTAAGCGAAAAAGATGTTCCAGGACTAGAGGGCATGGGATGAAGTTGGAGGGAGGACGATTCAGAGGAAACATGAGAAAGAATTTCTTCACAGAACGGGTGGTGGACAAGTGGAACACCCTGCCAGAGGAAGTGGTGGGGGCTGAAACAATCACGGGATTTAAGAATGCATGGGACAGACAAAGAAATTCTGGAGGTCAGGGGTAAGGGGCAACAGACTTCCAGGAAAACAAACAACTTACAAGCTCAAATGGGCAGACTGGGTGGGCCATAGGCCCTTATCTGCCGATACTGTCTAAGTATCTATGTATAAAATAGTGATATTAATTTTGGAATCCATGCCATGTAAAACAAGTAATCTGGCCCCACAAGACAGGGAGCTCTGCTAGCCGGGATCACAATGACAAAAAATAAACGGGCAGTAAGACTTACAGCAGAGCAGAAACAAGGAACTGTGGATAAGGACGAGGTAAATCCTTCTACTCAAGTTCTCATCACATGGCACACATAAGCAGAACAAAACCAAATACAGAGCAGCTGAAGAGGAGAGACCCGGAAAATGTTTCATCAGTCAAAAGTGACTCTCGTCAATAAAGCTGATCCTCCCAGAACTCCGGCCAAAATCCAGGAAATCCAAGCACAGACTCGGGCTTCTAAGCCAATCAGCCAGTCCCAGATGTAGCTCACAAGGCTTTAAACAGGTCCAGGAGAACAACAGATAATTCCCGGCATGCTTGTTCTGCCGACTCAAAACTTCACTTCCCTATGGATAATAGCTTGCAGTCGTGCAGGATACAGAACCCAAAACTTGATGCTGGCGGCTATGAACTTAAGACTATATGATGATATTCTGCTCTCCTCTGCCACACTGCAATGGGGAAATCCTGCAAAATCCATAGCTGTGAGTCCTCCAAGCTGTCTGGAGCTCCCATATCTTACTAAGTAGATGCTGGCAGTCAAGAAAATTTAGATATTTAAATATAAAGGGTCATGGAGGTTCATTTGCTTCGGGCTTAGCCCGGAGTGTGCAGAGGGCCCATTCAATGACATAAGATGGGCCATCGGGAGGGTCACGCTAATATTTCACACAGCCTCTGTGCGAACAGAACCACGTTAGGACCCTCCACCCTCTCAGGCAGCTCCAGAACAAGATTGTTATGCCGACTACAACCATCGACATCATCCAGCTTGGACTCTACTCGGGAGCTTTTGGTGCATGGTGATAAGCTCCAGGTCCAGCTTATCGCGCCAGCTATCCAGGGAGCAAATGTGGACCTCCTTATCACCAACTCGCCAGGTTAGATTCATAGCCATTCGCAGGGCTTTAAGTTCATTCATTAAGGTTAGAATGGAGTCTAAGTGGTGCAAACTCTGCCAGGAAACGTTTGTGCCTCTGTCAAACCAGTCAGAGGGGACCTGGATTTCGCCGCCGGAGCAGGTAGGCCCTTGGAGCGTTTAGGAGACTTCTTCTTGGACGTCTCAGGTGGAGTATGGTACGATGGGGCTGGCTTCATTTCGGTCTCCATTCTGGTTCCAATCTTCAAATTCCAACACCAGATGAAGCTGCAGAGGTAAGGTGCTCAGCAAGATATTGTGATTTAGCAAAATTAAACAACAACAAAAAAAAAAGACATATATAAAACAAAGTAGAGACGGCTGGAGAGGTCAAGAGGAGCTGTTGCTCTCAGCAGCACATCACGACTCCATTTTGTTCAGAGTTATATTTCTGTTAGTTTTCCCACTCTTGCCTTATTTCAACTGTATTTGCAGTAACATGCCAGAAGGTTCTCACTCGCTGCTTTATTACTCGCTTCCTAAACTTTGCTAGTAAATCTGTTTTTCTTGAAATCATCTTTCAAATGCCTTTACTTTTACATCATTCCTTGCCTTACTTGGATATGAGTACTATATTTCCTGAGAGACGCCATGAGGTTGTTACACTCGCTGCATTATGAAGTCGGTTTTTCACACTGTGCATGTAGACCCATTCCATCTTGAAATCATAATTTGAATGGCTTGTACTTTTTAAGTTACCAGTTTGTGATTTTTATTTCCAAATCCATGCAACATTTTATTACTTACTGAGGGCTGTCACGTTCCCACCAGAAGCACAGCAGTTCCATTTGAGCTGTCAGTGCTATGGGCTTGCTGTATTAAGTTTTTCTGCCACTATGTTTTTGCTTTCTTGTTATTCAGACACTGGGATCCTTTTTCATTTATTGACTTTAATAACTTACAATACATTTGGTATCTAATGCATTTTAATACCCTGCACAAACTCTAAAATATCCTTATGAAATGGGCATCAGAATGTAGGCATCCCGATTGGTCCCTGCCTGTGTGATATTCCTTCTTACGCAAAGGAAAAGGGTCCAGTAATGCCACTGTGCACCGATTCTGGTAAACCTACCACTTAGAATGTTGGCAGAATGAAACTCAGCCATCTTGTTTTTGCCAACTGCGAGTGACATTTCAGCCAGCATTTTAATAATGGCAGATTTACCAGAAACTAATTTTAAAAGTAAAAACAGCCGACCTGTCTCTACGGCTGAACAGCCAACGCAAGCTATCTTTCAATACACCAGACCACTCACCAGCCAGCCTGTTTAATGTACGGCTAAACAGCCAACAGTTCAGGTCCCAAGCCGCCCGCCTATCCACCCACTCGCCTCCAGCATGTTCTCCTACTGCTGCCTAGTGCCATAACATACAGAAATAAAAAAAAAAAAGAAAAAAGCATCATTTCTTGTTGCACACAAGCTGTCTCTCAACTTCGGCAACCCGCCTGCTCACTGTACGGGCTGAACAGCTGACAACTTTCTTGTTGCAAACTTTGCAAATTAAATTAAGTAGGAGTGCTGCTAGTTGGTTGGTGCCATGATAACTACATGACAGGAAAAAACAAGTAAGGATGCCTTAGTAGCTCAAAAGTCTTCAACTGAACAAAATAAACAGGTGGAGGAACTATTTTATTAAAACTTCATACAAACATTTAACTTTCACTATTAAATACTATTCATTTTAGGTATTACATAAATCTATTTTAGATAACCATTTCATAAGCGCAATAAGACACTCCAAGATGTACGTTAGACACTAACACATGGCTAGGAGGCTGGACGCACTCATGTGTTAGTGTTTTAACGCACACCCTGTCGTGTCTTATTGCTTACCTCATGGCATAGGTTGGATTATCTGTTTTAATTTATAATTATTTTAGTCTGTTATTCCTATTATGCATGTCTTTTTTTTTTTTTTTTTAACTTCAATTAATGTATATCTGGACTGCCCTGTTTTCAGTCTGATACAAATAAAAATATTAGCACACCTGTCAAATGTATCTTTCTTTTTCTACGTGCATTCTATGCTGTGCATCATATTCCCCCCCCCCTTACCTTCTGCTTCCTTACCCCTCAATATGTGTACAATACTATTCAAGGTGTGAGAGAGAGAGAGAGATGGTGGTTGAGGGCAGGTTTGGGAAACTGAGCTAGTCTGGTCTTCAGGGAAGGCAGCTGTAGAGTATGGCTGGTCAACAACATACCACCACAGCAAACTAATGACAATGCACACTTGCCTGCTAAAAAATTAAAGCACTCTGCGAAAACCTTGTAGTTGTCGATGAGCATGCTTCTGGGTTTTAACATCCACAAGATGGTGGATCGCTTTACGTACTGGCGCTCAGCAGCTCTGACAGGCACTGCCATTCTAGTCTTTCAAATTTTGTGCTCAGCCTGATACAATGTACCATACTGCAGTAAACATAAGTAAATGTTTTCACACACTAAGAGCAAATTAGGACCAGCCCTACACTTTGGTGTGGGGCTCTTAGTGCTGACTGTTCCACTTTGTTTTGAAAAAGTGGATTGTTACTCTTTTCCGAGGGGGAGGGGTGTCTTATGTTTTTGACATCGTTAATACTACTTTACAATTAATAAATCATTACAAAAGATGAAGCACCTCCACAATGTTTAATGGGAGTCACCTTCTGTTCCCTTAAGATGTCAGAATCCTCCTTTCAAAGAATATACAAGGTGACATTCTTGGAGTTGAGTGATGCCCCGGTGCTTGTATTACATATATAGAAACAACGAATTTGACTGCAGACAAGGACTACTTGGCCCCCACAGTCTGCCCACTTTTTCCCCCTGCCTATACTGTCCGCAGATGCCACATCTCCGGCTCCTCCTGCTTTGCTTTCCACTAAGGTCTCCTTGTGTTATCCCAAGCATCCTTGAATCCCACCAGTTTTCGCACCCACCACCTCCACTGGAAGACTGTTTCAGGCATCCACCACTACTTCAGCAAAGAAGTACTTCCTCTCATCTCTCAAATTTACCTTCTTCCAGCTTCACTGCACATCCGTTCTTGTGCATCTTCTCCTCGGAAAAATACTCCCCTTCTTCACTTTATTTAACCCTGTGAGGTATTTATAGGTCTCCATTATGTCCCCTCCTCTCTTCCAGGGTGTACATACATACTTAGCTTTTATTTACCAGGTAGGTGCAATAAGGGCCTTGCCATCTTCACTTTCACTGTTGTGTCCTGAGGTGGTCAAAATGTACCTCCTTCATAGATGGATACTCCGGTCATGCAGACTGCCTCCTCCAAGTACAGTGCTGTGCCAGCACTGGGTATGAACCCGAGAACCCAGGACTGTCTAGCACAGAGGACAGTGCCATCTCTGGGCCACATTAACACTTTTAGTGTGAATAAAGCACTATAATACAGCAGACTAAGAAAATGACAAAACTACGCAATGCAGAACAACAAAATAGATCATCAGGGCAATCTGTTCATGGAAGGTGTTTCTATGCCAAGTTGTTGAAGTCTATTTGTTCTACTACGAAGCAGTGTTTTATCCATACTGAGTGTTTTCCACACTATTTATTCCTGGTATGTGACTGTGATAACTTCTTGTAGACACCTGGCTTAAAATTTGTTTACACAGGATCACTCAGCCAAGGCACATCATCTCATTTTCAGTGGGATCCTCCTATCCAGATTCATAGCCTGGACGACTGAGGCATGGGGAGACTAGCTGAAGGTAACAAAGTAAGTTAGTAGTTGTGTTGGGATTCAAAACTGATCACTTTCAGTTTAGAACAGCTTTTTGCATTTGCAACTGGTTTATGGAAAATGAAGACTTTGGACAGTATTCCGTTTCTAACCACTTGTTAGGAAACTTTATAAATAAGAAAAGATTGTACAAACCGAAGATAAGCACTCAATTTTTTCCTCATAAAAAGACAAGGATCACAGGCCATGAACATCTAAACTGGTTCTCAGAGCAGCAGGTAGGAAAAACACGGTCCAGACTCATGCATAAATCATATGGACTAAGTACCAAAAACCTGATGTTATAGCAAACAAGACACAAAAAAAATACACAGATATTGTAGGTCAAAGTATTTGCTTTTTATAACATAAAAACATGAAACAACGTGATTTTTGCATCAAAATGATTAACTGAAGTGTGTGCTCATCTTCAATATCTTCCTCATAGTACTGTACATCAATCTTCCTGTTCATCTTCAGTGTCTTCGTAGTATTATACATCAATCTTCCATTCGGTTCAGTTTATTACTATTAGATTCCTCAAAGCTAAGATGTCTCCATCTTGTAGCCATGCTTTTCCAATTCCGTTCTACAGTAAGAAAAAAATTTCAAGCACACTTTTTAATGAAATGTAGATGCATTCTGTCAGTTTAACTTAAAATCCTTATGATCCAATAGACTTCGTTTTCTGACCAAGGGTACCCCCCAACAGAAATCCAACATCTTATTTTTAGTGGCTTGTTGCTTTTACCCAGCTTTACAGCTTGGTGGACTAAACAAAGGTAGTTAGTTGCTCAGTATCGCACAATGAGTCAATGGCTGTGGTGTGGTTTGAACCAGACACACCTTAGTTCAAAGTCCATCATTCTAACCTTTTGACTATAATGCCTTCAAAAAGCCCCTGATGTCACTGGAAACATTTTCATATGTTCTATATTTACCTTCCCATCTTATTTAGAACTGCAGACATGAACATTTAGGGTTGGCAGTATACAGTAACAAGCTGTGAATGAGCTTGGTATATCCATCCAGCACACCTGGGTTCGATTCCCCCAACCTCCTCTTGCATACTGTGTGATTCTGAGCAAGTCTGTTAACCTCCCCAGTGCTCCTATGTCACACCCCTGAAAACAGGCACTTGCACCCAGTGGGCCTTTCCCCAATTACCAAAACAGGAAGAAAGGATGGATGGATTTCTGTCACTCAGACTCGTCTGCATACGACATCACAATTGTTTCCACAGTAACAGACTGCGATGCCACATGCAGGGAATTCGAAGGTCAGGTACAGAAAGGCAGCTGGAGCAGATGAGATTTGGGGGAAGGAATCCTGGTTTCATATTAATGTACAAAAGTAATATGAATAAAGGGAAGTTAACCAAAGAAAATATGGGAAACAGAAAAATGCAGAGTTATGTTTTTCTAACTTTTCTTGTGACATCAGGGGCTCTTTAAAGAGTAGTAACGTCTGACCACAGTGAACTACTCAGATGCTAGACTGTAGTGTTACATAATTAAGTAATAAGACATGACAGTGTGTGTGTTGTGGTATTACGGCAAGCCGTGGGTATGTTGTGAGGCACAAGGCATCAAGTACCTTCAGCCACGTAAGAAGTGCCGCCACGCTGCAGGAAAGCATATTCCAGAGTGTCTGTCACTATTATGTCATCCAAAGTTACCAATAAGTAAATTAAAAGTTTTAGGTTACAAATATTTCTTAAAATTACTGTAAAATGTATTCTTATATCAGAGAGGAAACAGCCACTCTTAACATTCTAAAAGTGGAGTAGACTTGCAATGTATAGATGCCATGGAACAGGACAATTCTGCTCAGTTTCGCTTAGTGGAATGTTCATCCCACCAAACGCACACAGGTTTCTGGAGTCAGGATCTCAATTTTATGTGCTGCAGGGTAGTAAGGGCTGGAGGGGGAATTTTTTCTTGTACGGTCACTAAGGAAATATAAAACACTAGAACTGTGAACAGTATTTCACTTGTTTAATTTGTGTATGTAAGGATGGGATCACGAGAGGATGCAACTTTCAATTTTTTTTGTACTATATGGGAGTTTTACTTTCTAGGGCTTAGTTGATGGGTTTCTGTAAGTAAAGGTGGCAGCCACGTGTGTGTGATGGAAATCAGAGATGAATGAGATGGCTTATGAATTTAGCATGTGATTTGCCCATCTTCCACATCCCACAGCCTGAACTTTTTCCAACTGTGAATTCATCGGGGCTTTATACAGGGGATTTAAAACTTATTTAGCCAATCAGGAAGCAGAAAATTCCCAATCTATTTTGTAACTAATGTTGAGCTACAACATAGTCAAATCACTGCAATACAAACAGAAGTGAAGTACTTTTAGTTGTATTCAGGCAACACTGCTAATGCTGCTCTGCAAACCGATTTTTTATTATGCTGTGTTGTCAAACTTTTCTCGAAATGGGTTTTATTGGCTTGTCTCACCTAATAAAATGTTATACACTGTTTATGTCCAACTGAGATCAAATGAGGCTGGGTTGTGGTACACAGACATGCAGCGCTTTATGTTTTTTCTTGCAATACTGAAGTTTAATATACTGCAGTGGAAAAATAGTGCAACTTTATATATATTTACCCTCCCGAGATGGTTTTAAACTCAACAGCAGTATGGGGTTGATAGGTCCAACAGTACAAGAGACTATCCTGAAAAACCTTACTATAATTGATCTGAATAACTCAGTCTCTTATGATCTGGGAATCACAGACTTTCTGGGACATCTTATAAAACACATGCTCTTGACACATTTTTAATCCGATCATCAAAAATGACAGTGCAATGAGACTATGAACTAGACTGCCCTCTCAATCTGGGATGGTCGACAGGTACCACTGTAACATTCTAAGTTTGTAACTGTAAGCAAAGCATGTGCCTGACTTGTGGTACAGTCCCCCCTCAATGAGAAGTAAAACCAATTCCACTAAAGTGAGATGCTGCATCTCAGCTGGGTGATCCATGCAAGCCTGTTTACTGTCACAGGACTACAAAAAACAGAACCCAGGTGGATCAGCTGTTACCACTGAAGCTGAAAGGCAGCTGCTTTAAAACTCTTAGCACTGGAATTTAGAATATTTACTCAAACGCCCACTAGAGATGAATCATTTAGTAATTTACAGTGCGGGACTGCCCTACCCAACTGAATAGCTGAGAAGATTAAAGCACAAAAATCTCAAATTATTTGCTCTAGAACACACTCTAAATCAGTGCCAGAACTTGGATTCCAACCAAAATCTTTTGGGTTCAATTTAGGCCGCCAAGTACTTTATATCCTAAATTTAAGGTTTCAACTACTTGATTAGTTTTACTTGTAGTTTCCTTTCCTATCAGGCTAAACAGTTTAAGATCTCAACATTTATTTTACAATTAATTTCAATAATTCCTCTCCAACAAAAAAATAAGGAATGAGATAGAACAACAGAATTTGACTGCACGTAAGGACTGCTTGGCCAGTCCATTTCTCCTTACCTATACTATTACATCAGACCGTGCCAGATACACTTTTCCTCCCCCCCTTTCTTTCCACTATGATTCCTTTGCACTTATCCCATACGTTCTTGAACCCCATCACTATTCTTGCCCCCCCCATCTCCGCTGGAAGGTTGTTCCAGAAATCCATCACTCTTTCTGTGAAGAAGTACTTCCTCAAATCTCTACTGAATCTACCCTTCTCTAGCTTCACAGCATGTCCCCTTGTTCTTGAGCACCTTTTCTTAAAAAAAAAAAAAAAAATATATACTCCTGTACTTTATTTACCCCCATGAGGTATTTAAAAGTCTCTAGCATATCTCCCCTCTCTCTCTCCTATGTTCCAGGGTATACAGGAGATAAGACCCTACATGGCATTACAGACAAGTTCTCACAGGTCTGCTATGACGAATGGTGAGCCATTGCTTATCCATCTCAATGGCACTCCACCAAAAGCCACAGATGTGAAAACATTTGGGGGGCATATTGGAGCAGCAGCTGACAACAGAAAGCACAGTTACGCAAGAACTTACCGTAACAGTAGATCTTTGAGAGGCGCTCTTGCAGTAGGTAATTACATATAGGACTGACGTCGACAGGCGGCAGGACCCCACGGAAACATTTCTAGCTAGCAGTCCCTGGCAAACATCAGGCCACATCAGGTGACTGGCGTCAGGAGACATTAGTATAAAGGGGCGGTCCCTGACACCCGCCTTCCAGTTCTTTCCCGCCACAGGTCAGAAAAGGCCGGATGAGAGAGGAGAGGATATTGCCATTATTGGAAAAGGAGCTGAAAAAGCCTAGGGGGATGGAGGGCAGGAAGGTATTACCTACTGCAAGAGCCTCTCTCCAAGATCTACTGTTATGGTAAGTTCTTACGTAACTGTACTATCTTACTTCGAGAGGGCTCTTGCAGTAGGTAATTACATATCGGACTGAATTCCAAGCAGTCTGGAACAAAGAGGCACCGGGAGGAGGAAAACTACTCCAAGAAGCAGTTCTACCCGTGCAAGCCTCAAGATAAGAGGCCTTGCAGAACAGCCAGCCTGAAACCTGCTCTATGTTGAGAGGCAACATCCAAACTGTAGTGTTTAGCAAAGGTGTGAACGGAAGTCCAGGTGGCGGCAGCGCAGATGTCTGCCGCAGACACATTTTTGAAACAAGCCGCTGAGGCAGCTACTCCTCTGGTGGAGTGACCTCTTACCTGACCCGGGAGGGTCTTGTATTTGTCATAACAGAAAGTGATGCAATGAGCCAATCACTTAGATAGGCATTACTTAGAAACAGCATTGCTTTCCCTTTTATGAGCAAAAGAGACAAACTATTGATCAGTCTTTCTGAGATCCTTCGTCCCGTTGGTGTAGTATCTCAGAATCCGGTGAACATCTATAGTATGGAGTAAATATTCCCCTTGATTAGAGTACTGTGTGAAAAAGGCGGGAAACTATGGACTGATTTAGAGTGGACTCCGCTACTACCTTAGGGAGAAACTTAGGGTTCGTGCGAAGAGCAACACGTTCCTTGTGAAAAACCAAGTATGGAATTTTACACATCAGGGCCTGGAGCTCGGAAATTCTCTGAGCGGAAGTAATGGCCACCAGGAAGAGTCTCTTCCACGAAAGGAACTTCAATTCCGCAGAAGCTGCCGGTTCGAAAGGAGGCAGAGTAAGTTTCTCGAGAACAAAGTTCAAGTCCTAAGGGGGAGCAGGAGTACGGATAGGGGGTCTCAGATGAAGAACCCCTCTGAGAAAGGTCTTAGAGACCACCAACTGAGCAAAAGTTTTGTCTGCAAAGGGGATGGCTGCCATGTGTACCTTCAGAGAAGAATGACTGAGACCCAGGTCAAACAGATGACGTAGATACTCCAGCAGAAGTGCCGCTGAACAGGAGAAAGGTTCCTCGTTCTTGGAAGCAGCCCAGATAGTGAAACTTTTCCACTTCATGGTGTAAGTGGATCTAGTGGAGGGTTTTCTAGCCTCCACCAAAATCTCCGCCACTTGGGGGGACACCACAAAACGGGATTGAGCTAAGTCTGCAGGAGCCATGTGTGCAGCTGAAGAGATTTGAGGCCTGGATGGACCAGGGTCCCCTGATCCTGGGTCAATAAACCTTGAGACAGAGGAAGAGAAAGAGGATGATCCTCTGAGTATTGTTGTAGAAGAGAGAACCAAACTTGCCTGGGCCAGAAAGGAGCAATCAGAATCATTTGTGCTCCTTCTGAAGCTAGTTTCTGCAAGACTCGTGGGATAAGTGGAATTGGGGGAAAGGCACAGATGAATCTGTCCTTCCCATCTCTCCAGAAAGCGCCTCGCTCTGGAACGAGAGAGCAAAAGACGGGAAGCTTTGCGTTTAGAGAGAATGTGAACAGGTCGACCTGTGGTGTTCCCCAAAGTTGGAAGATATTGTCTAGGACCTCTTGGTCCAGTTCCCACTCGTGGGTCAGAGCAGAAGAGCGACTTAGCTTGTCTGCCAGGGTGTTGTCGACTCCCGGAACATGAATTGCTGTGAGGTGAAGGTCATGCTGTGTTGCCCGATCCCAAACCCTCATTGCTTCCCTGCAAAGAGGGTAGGACAGAGTCCCTCCTTGTTTGTTGATGTACCAAACCACACACATGTTGCTCTTCTGGACAGCTAGGTTGCATTGGTGAAGGGCTTGGAGAGCGTACAACACTGTCCGAAGCTTGAGCACATTGATGTGGAGAGTTTGTTCGAGCTTGGACCAGGAGCCCTGGGTCTGATGAGGGCCTAGATGGGCTCCCCAACCTTTGCCCGAGGAGTCTGTGGTTAGAGTCTGGGAGGGGGGAGGACGAAAGAAAAGAACTCCCTGAAACAGGTTCTCTCAAACCATCCACCACTTCAAGTCTCGAAGCATCGGCAAGGAGACCAGAACTGGGTGATCTAGGTCGTCCACTAACTAATCTCATTGGGAGTGTAGAGTCCACTGAGAAACTCTCATGTGGAGTCGAGCGCGAGGAACTGCTGGGATAGCATGAGCCCGAGAAGGCGAAGGACTGACCTTGCACAGACCCGCCTGCGGTCAGACAGCAGACTTATCAGAGTCTGGACGCCCTGTCCGGTGGCAGAAAGGCCCTGCCCGTGGTCGTGTCTAGAATCGCCCCGATAAACTGTAGTCTCTGGGATGGGATCAGGTGAGACTTGGAATGGCTGATGGTAATACCCAGGCAGGCAAAAACCTGCTGGGCAAGGGTGAGGCAGCGCAGGAGTTCCTCCCTGGACGAGGCGCCAGGAGCCAATCGTCCAGTTACGGGAAAACCTGCACCCTCCCGGTACGCAGGTGGGCCGCCACCACTGCCAGGCATTTGGTAAACACTCGGGGCGCCAAGGATAGGCCAAACGGAAGTGTCTTGAATTGGTAGTGGTCCCCCTGGAATGCAAAACGAAGGTATTTGTGGTGAGATGGGCGAATGGAAATGTGCAGGTAAGCATCCTGCATATCCAGGGCACACAGCCATTGACCCGGCCGGAGGAGGGGCAGAAGGCTCTGCAACGAGAGCATCCTGAACCTTTTGTATTCCACAAAGAGATTCAGGGAACTGAGATCCAGAATTAGTCTGAGATCTCCTGTCTTCTTTGGGACCAGGAAGAAATGGGAATAGTAACCCGTCCCTTGCAGATGAAGGGGGACAAGTTCTATTGCTTGTTTCAGCAGGAGAGCTGAAATTTCCTCCTGGACCAAGAGAAGGTGTTCCCTCGAATAAGACGACTTTAGAGGGGGTGGCGAGGTGGTTTCTGAAGAAACTATCGAGTGTCCTTCTGCGATGTGCTGGAGCACCCAAGAATCTGATGTTATCCTCTCCCAGCCCAGAAGGTGGAGAGAAAACCTCCCTCCTACCGGTTCCTCTGGGGAGTCCGGAGGCTGTAGGACAGGGAAGGAGTCAGGTGGTGTGGGGCAGCGCCGCAGCTGAAGCACCCGCTGCTTTTTTTGGGCAGGGGGGCTTAGCAGCTGTGGGAGCCCGGCGTTTTGTGGCCCGCCTTCCCTGGGGTTTCGCCTTGGACTGATTCCGTCTGCAAAAGGGACGGCGCTGCTGCTGATGGGGGCGGTACAGGGAGTCGATAGACTTCCAGTGCCATCCCCTTCTCCTGCAAATTGGTGATGATGTCCTTGACATCACTGCCAAAGCACTGACCCGGAAGGGCGCTTCCTGGATAGCGGATTGCACTCCGGGACCAACTCTGACACGCTGAAGCCAAGCATGACTTGTAGGCCCTCACGGCTAAAACTGAGCTCATCAGCAGTGTCCACTGCATCATAGGTCACACAAAGCATGTGTCGACTGGCCGAACGTGCAGAGCAGACAAGATCAGCCAACTCCTGCTTGACTTGGGAGTCAAGCAAGGAGTCCAATTTGGCTTCCATCTGAGTCAGAATGGCCTTCTGGTAGTCCCCCATATGGCAGACATAATTCAGGCCCCTAATCCCCAGCATGGAGGAAGCAAAGATCTTCTTTCCATACTGGTCCAGAAGGCGGAATTCTTTGTCAGGTGGCGACGAGCTGAGGTGTTTTGGGTTGGCTGACCGGCCGTGAGCGGCGCTAATCACGACCAAATTGGCATGAGGGTGAGAATCTAGGAAATCAACGCCCTCGAGAGGGAGCCTGATATAGCCTATTCGACTTCCTCGGAAGTGGGGCTAAAGTGTTTCCATATGGTGGTGACGAGGTCGGCATGAGGATCTATCCAGAGTGGCACCAAGGTAGGAGCTGTCACGGGCAGATCCAGATGCTCAGCGAGTTTCAGACGCTGAGGACCTGGTTCCAAAGAGTGCTACTGATGAACCTCCTGGATTTTCCTTAGCAACTCTGTAAAAGAAGGATCTTCCGGAGGAGACTTTGGCCTGGGCTTCGACAGAGAGCGTGGCTCGTCGTTTCTTTCGGAGCAACCATCGGAGGAATCCGAGGAGTCCGAAGGTGAAGAGGAGGAGTAAGAGGAAAAAGACTCCCTTTCCCAATCAGCGGGAGGAACGGACTCCTTGGGAAGCCCCCAGGGAAGCTTGTCCTGCCCCTCTCTGGACCCAGACGGAAGAGCCCTGGAGTCCGGAGGTGGTGAGGCAGTGTGCCGCCTAGGACGTATAGGAACCTGAGACGGCACCGTCGTCAGTAGGCGGCTCTCGACCTCCCTGGTGAGCTGAACCTTGGCCTCAGCCCACCAGGAGGCCAGTGTCGTCCTGCAAGTCCACCGGCGGCTGTGGGGGCGGAGGAGGAGGCCGGGGATAAGGATATGGGCTGTACCCATATGAAGAGTATCTAAAACCCGGCTGCGGATAGCCCGGTGTCAGGTATTGTGGCGTCAGGTACTGCTGCGTCGGAAAGACTGGAGTCGGGTACTGCGGCGCCAGATACTGTGGTCCCGGGTACGTCAGCGTCAGATAGGACGGAGGGTACCCGGGAGCTGGAGGAGCTCCCAGAGCAGATGGCCTAGCTGGCGCCTCACAGGCGGATCCAAGTTGGAGGGCCCGGCGGTGGGGTGGGGGACATCCGGAAGTGGGATGTCGGCTGGAGTTGGTAGAACCGGTGTCCGGGTGAGCCGTCAGATCCGGCACACCCACAGGATGACGGTCCGACAGAGGAAGGTCCCCAGCGTCGCCCGGGGATGGAGGAGAAAATTCCCCGGGGTCGGCTGGGGGGGACTCTGGGTCCCCGGACGGCAGCGAAGGCTGCAGAGAACCGGGAACGACGGACGTAGGGAAGTTAGTTATCGGTTCAGTTACTGACCGGATGTCGGGCGAACACATGTGCAGCTTTACGGTGAGCTCCCAGCCGGCACCGGAGGAGCCAGCGTCTGGCTTATGGGAGCCTTCACCGGAGGCAGACCGAGGAGAAGGATCGGCCTGGTCCGATGGGAGAGAGGCCGCGTGCCGCCCCAAAGGGTCGTGCATCTTACCGGACTTCTCCACGCGGACAGAGGAGCAGACGCCCAGCTTACTGGAGTCTCCCACACCAGTAGGCCGCGAGCCTGCAGCCAAACTGGGGGCGGAGGCCTCCAATTGCCTGGAGGCACCCGAAAGGCCTGAGCACAAGCCAGACATGCGGGCCGACGCCCCCTCGGAAACCTCCAAGGCTGCTGAAGAGTGGTCTCCCGGAGGGGACGTTACCTGTGACCCAGCGGCTCCCGAGGGAGACGCGGTAGAGGAGCCCTTGTCCCGGTGCCTCTCCTTATGCTTCTTCCGATGGTCTTCGGGGGAAGTGGACGCTTGCTTCAGTTTTGAGCTCCTTCTCCATCGAACTCATCTTTTTCTTCAAAGTATGGGCTTCCATGGATTGCTGCCGCCTTTTCCGGGTAGCTGCATTGAAGCTGAGGCAGTGCTGGCACTTCTCAACCGGGTGATCAGGGCCTAGGCAGAACAGGCACAGGGAATGGCCGTCCTTATGCGGGAGTTGGACGCCGCACGAGTCGCACTTATTTTTGTGCTCGGAGGGTGTAAGGGATGACATACACCGACGATGACCTGGACATTAATCGAAAAACAAATTACTTCGCAAAATCGACGAGGGTAGGCTAACTGGGCAACAAACTTTTCCGGCCATGCTGTAACGAAGCCAACAGCAGGAAAGAACTGAAGGCGGGTGCCAGGGACCGCCTTTATACCGACATCTCCTGACGCCGTCACCTGACATGGGGCGGTCCCTCGCCAGGACTGCTAGCTAGAAATCAAGCCTGTGGGGTCCTGCCGCCTGCCGTCAGTCCTATATGTAATTACCTACTGCAAGAGCCCTCTCGAAGAAGGATATGAAGTTGTCAGCAGTAGTCTAAAATGGATTTTTTCATCTGAAAAACATCACCTGTACCAAGGCTCACACACACACACACACACACACACACACACACACACACACACACACACACACACGTATCTGTTCACTCTGGTACATGCCACTGATACAGTACTTTTAGGGTTGACCGTGCATTATTTGTTGACTGAGAAAGGAGGTAATCTAATCTGCAAGATAACGATTAGGACATTCTAGCAGCTAAGAGCACCAGAAGTCAGACCCTGCTAGATATGTTGCAGGACTGCCTGTGGGTGCAGCTGGTCAGGGAACCTACAAGACAGACTGCTGTAGCTAACGTGGTAGTCACCAACTCTAAAATGATAGGTGGGAGTGTGGACTGGGGAACCACTCGTCCAGTGACCATAACACCATATGGTTTGGAGTAGCCCTGGGTATTGGCATATCCTCATCAAAGACTGCGGTTCTGGATTTCAGATAAGCAGACTTTGATCAGATTAGGTAATTAGTCAAGGGTAAGTTGGGTGGAGGAGAGGTGGGAAAAAACTAAAGGGACAATTCTTGAAGCAACCAAACAATGCTGGAGAATGGTTAGCAAGAGTAAAAGACACAAGAGACCAATCTGACTCGCTAATAAGGTCAGGGAGGCAGGGAGTGCCAAAAACAGAAACATAGAATTTGACAGCAGATAAGGACTGCTTGGCCCACCTAGTCTGCCCATTTTTCTACCCAACAGATAAGCTGCAGATCCTAGTTAACCAACAGCTTACTTTCTCCTACCCCCCCCCCACTAGGACTGCCTTATATCTGTCCCATGCATTCTTGAATTCCCCCACTGTTCTCGACTCCACGACCTCCTCAGGGAGGCTGTTCCATGCATCCACAACCCTCTCCGTGAAAAAATACTTCCTCACATTACCTCCAAGCCGTCCCCCCCTCTATCTTCAAATTGTGCCCCCTTGTTCTTGCACATCTCTTTTTCTGAAATATGCTACCCTCTTGGACTATGTTGACTCCCTTGAGGTACCTGAAAGTTTCTATCATGTCCCCTCTCTCCCTTCTTTCCTCAAGGGCCTTTACTGGCTATAAGGAGAGACCGTGAAACACAGAATGGAGCAAACAACAAGTACAGATAAAGGAGGCCAAAAAAGGCAGTCAGGGATGCAAAAGCAGAGCTGTATATTGCAAATGGTGTCAAGGGAAGGGAAAACAAGTTCTTCAGGTACATTGGGGAAAAAAGGAAGATGACAGGGGGAATTGTTAGGCTGACAGAAGGCAAGGTAGCAGAGGAAGACAAGGATAAGGCAGCCGTTCTAAACAACTACTTCTGCTCAGTATTCACAGCAGAGTATGGCAGGCCTCTGCCACAAAGCAGCATAACACTTGCTGCAAGGGGATCCTAGAAATGGGGGCAGGTGTGTGTGAGGGAGATCCTGCTACACTTGAGGACCGACTTTTTCTTAAATCTGCTGCAACAGTTCTTCCATTTCTTAGCCTAATCTATCCTTTACAATTTCTAGTCCATAAGGCAGGACCACCTATGGGTGCCCCCTTCCCTTTCTTGACAATGCTATTGTGTCCTCTTTCATTTTTCCTTTTCCCTCTCAAGTCCTCGTACAAGGAAGTTATTGTGGTGACCTCCAAACTGATTAAAAACAGGCTGTGTTCCTCGTGGATTATTTAGTATGCAATAGCATTATGTCATAAAATACCATAATGTATATGAAACCTGTAAATGTTGAAAATACCACAGCACTAGGTGTTTTTGATAAAGGTAAAGTTACTAGGGTGACTGTATTATAAAAATTAAGTTACCAGGGTAGAGTTATCAGGAAAACCCTGTTGTGTTATTTAAAATGCATGTAAATTACAGACAGTTTGAAAGGCCCTTTGGCACCATGCATTCCTGCTTTAAGTTGAACAAGCCTATACATTTTATGGTGACATGCATATACATCCCATGATGCTTTGCATTATGGGGGTATGTGTGATGTTGTGTTTCTTTGAAACTTGGCTTTATTGCCAATGTCCTTTGGGGTAACCCTTGCTTCTGCATTGACGTTCTTTGTCTGTCTTGTTTTTGGGCTTACCATCACCCAAACACACAAGACCTACATTGGGGGTAGTTCATTTTTACTGAAGAGACAGATCAGTAGATCAGTGGGTCAATATGTGCTAACTAAGTGCAGAGGAAGGACATGTATACTCTGCTGCTGCAAACTGATGTACTGAAGAAGGGATATGCCACTGCTTAAGGTTATCCCTGTGTTTTAAATAAACATCACACAGAGGCAGTGTGTTGAACCTGAAGTTCTGTGTCTGGTCCATCTGTTTGCTCACAACCCCTCCACAGATGATGTCGGAGAAGTGTAATAACTTGCTGGAAATGTATGGACTGGGCTAGGGGGATGTTTTCCAGTGCGTATCACCCAGATATCCCAGGTGGACCAATGTACCAGGAGTTGCCAGAGGAGAACCCAGAGAAGAAAGTCCATGGAGTTCTGACCAGAACCATAGCCAACAGACTGGGAGAAAAGCTATTGGCTGGACCGGACCTGGGAGCCTGGAGGAAGGCCAAGCCTGAAGACGACAGAGAGATGCAAGAGGAGAGGATGAAGTGAGGGAACTACCTCCTCTTGAGGACATAGGGAAGATGTTGAAATGGCTCTGCATAAAACAGGTGCAGATGGAAAGAGACAGACATTGAGCGGAGAAGGTAAGATGCCAAATGGGCAAATACCATGAGGGTCTTGCATGCTGCATGTCATCAATACAGGGCAAACAGAAAGAGCCAGTAGCCCAAAAGACATTAAAACGGTCTAAACTTTCATACAGTGATGACACTGAATCCTGCTTCACAATGTATGAGAGGATCGCTCGAACATGCGCATGGCCAAGGGAACAGTGGGTTGTCTGAATGGCACTGCACCCGACAGGCAGTGCCCAGTTGGTTTACAGCCACATGGGCTCCTGAGAGCCAGAGGACTATGACCGTGTGAAGCAGGAGATCCTCGGGGACTATGAAACACAAACTTATTGCCAGAGGTTTAGATTTCTTAAAATGCAGTCACCGGATACCATCCCCCCCCCCCAAAAAAAAAGAGATTTATGCCCGTCTCGAGCTCTGCTACAAATGGTCGCGGCCAGATAAGAGCAAGGACCAACTTCTGGAGGTGATAATTATTGAACAGTTTACTAAAGTTTTACCCCAGGATGTACAACTTTGGGTTTGGGAGCATAAGCCTGATTCCGTGGTTAAAACCATTACGTTGGTGGAAGACTTCCTGCAACCCGACCATCCAGACCCAAAGGGTTCAAGGGACATCAGCAGCTGTAACCACCAGCGATCCGGTAAGGAACCCTCTTACTTATAAACTGTCAAATCCAGCCCCAGTGAAACAAGACTGGAGAGCAGAGAGAGGGCGAATTCTTGTAGCAGAGATTGTATGTCATGGTCATGGGTGCCAAAAGAAGGAACATTATGTAAGAACCTGTCCTAATATAAAGAAAGAGACAGCTCACAGCCTTAGTGAACTGGGGTCAGTTTATGGCTACTGTGCAGACTGGATCACAGCAGATGATGGGACTGACCGATTCAGAGAGCCGCCAGATTGTCATACAAGCAGATCTGGTAACTGGGAATAAGGGGCCAGATACAGCAGTCATCTGTGTGCACAGTGATATCCACTGCTACCCTACAATCACCATACAAATGACTGTTCAAGAAAAGACACGAGGTAAAAGCAGGATTGGTACCTCGCCTATCCGTGCCAGTTGTTATTTGGCATGACCACCCAGACTTTGCTTCATTTATACATTGTCATGCCGCCCAGGACTTTGCTGTAGTTGCTGTAACCACTAGACCTTAAGTTAAGCAGGGACATTTACCATCTGTGTTCCGATTTGATGTTTTTGAGGATCCTGGCAAGGACCGTAAAACTAAGGCAGAGAAGAGGAAGCTAAAGAAGGACTGGATTGATATGATTGATACTCATGCTGGTGTAGAGCCAGATTTGGGACACACTTAAATGTGATATGCAGAATGAGCAAAAAGCAGACCCTTCACTTGACTTTTTTTTTTTTTCACATGTGGGGAAGGGAGTGGAACAAGGTGCCCCTCTGTTGTAAAATAGGAAATACTGCACAGAGAATACACTAACCCCAGAACTGGAGCGGTAGTAGACCAACTAATGGTTCCATAAAAATTCTGCTCCGAAATCATGTATCTGGCGCATGACATCCCTTTAGCAGGCCATGCAGGCAGAGATAGCACCCTGAATAAGATACTACCCAGGTTTTATTGGCCCTCTATCCACGAGAACATTGTGTGTCAGAAAGTAGCTCAGGCAGGAAAAAGGGATAGAGTACCGCTACAACCCATCCCCATTGCGACTAACCCGTTTGACAGGATGGCCATGGATGTAGTGGGCCCCGTGGAAAAGAGCTTCAAGGGAAACAAATTTGTGCTAGTCATATGTGATTATGCTACCCGCTACTCAGAAGCTATCCCCATGAGAACGGTCACCGCCCTAAGGATAACAGAGGAGCTAGCAAAGGTATTTGGCCATATGGGAACCCCCCACAAAATACTTATTGATCAGGGGAATAATTTTAATGCACACCTGCTAAAAGTTTGCTGAGTGTGGTAGCAGTGCATACTTCCCCATACCACCCACAGACTTGCGGCCTCATAGAGAGGTCTAATCAGACATTAAAGAGAATGTTGAGGAAGTATGTAAAACAAGAGGGTGCAGATTGCAATAGTTACTTCCCCTATTCCCTTTTCACTTGCAGAGAAATTCCTCACGCATCCACTGGTTTCTCTCCTTTTTCATTAATTGTATGGGAGGAACCAGAGGGGGCCACTGATGTGGTTAAAGAACACTGGGAAGAAGGGAAGGAGGTGTGACATCTTAGTGTCGTACAGTACATGACTCAGTTATGCAAACGCCTGGTGAGGTATCAACTTGACACACAAGAGCTTAGAACAGAAGCAAGACTTGCAGAAAGAAAGATACGATCAGGGTTCAAAGACTAAACCATTTCAGTCATGGAACAAAGTGTTACTTCTTCCCTCCACAGAGAGCAAACTACTCAAAAACAGGGCCCCCTTCACCATTTTAAGGCAAACAGGAGCAGTGAATAATGAGCATAGTATGCCAGGAAAGGGACCCCCCCCCCGAAAATTTACCATGTTTACCCTCCTTAGGAAATGGCGTGAGAAGCCTAACCATTCCTTTATATCCATCCTGAAGTTAGGGGGTCAGAGCTGGAGGTTGCTTATAAAATGCTAGAGCAGTCTTGACAGTTGGGGGAGATTCAGATAAGCCCTGAACTAGTGCCTCAGCAACAGAAAGATTTGTAGGGGGTATTACAAGAATTTGAGCCCATATTCACAAACATCCCGGGGAGGACCAAAGAAATTTTTATTTTACGTTTGTTTGCCAGGTAAGGAAACTGGACCAGAAGAAAAAGTTACTTACCATAGTAACCTTATTTCTCTCAGGGGGATACTCCAATATTCATAACTCTTCTGCAGTATACCCTTAAAGTCAGATCTGCCCGGAGATAGAATGCTGTGCAAATGATGGAATCATTAGCATGAGCCACTTTTCAAATGCTGCCACCTATCAACTGCCTACATTCTAGCCCTCAGATTTCGTGGACGCCTGCAAGACAGGGTCCAAAATTTAAATATAACAAATTTTAACTTCAAAGTTCCCCACCCAAACCTCCAACTGGAGAAAATATGAACATATAAACAATTCAACGAGCTCCTATGTCAGAATTGTCTGAAAAGGAGAAAACGTAAGAACAAGCTCTAATAAAAGTAGAATGTGGCATGCAAACACTAAGGTACAGCATGGAATACAGAGGCCACTGGTTCTTAAAATGGGGAGGCAGGGTGGGAGAGTTATGAATATTGGAGTAACCACTGGGAGAAATAAGGTTACTATGGTAAGTAACTTTCTTCTCACCCCAGGAATACTCCAATATTCCTAACTCTTCTGCAGACTAAAAAGCAGTACCTCAGGAGGCGGGAAGAACCTATTTTTGGAAACAGGCTCTGTAGGACAGTTATACCAAACCTGGCATCAGCCCTAGCCTGCATATCCAAGCTGTAATGCTTGACAAATGTGTGTACTGTTCGCCAGGTTGCTGCTTTACAGATATCCAAGGGTACATTCCTTGCAGTTGCCAGTGTTGCAGTTGTACCCCTGTGGAGGGGGCTCTAAGCCCTGCTGGAGCTTCCTTGCCCAGCTCTGAATAGCAAAACTGGATACACTGGACAATCCAATGAGAAATGGACCTTTTAGTTGCTGGATTTCCCTTTCCCACATCAGTGAAGAAAAGCTGTGTTCTGTCCTGCCTATGGGGCTTAGTGGCTGTCATGTACTAGCTCAAAGCTCTTTTGACATCCAGGCTATGCAGCCCATGTTCACCAGGAGAAGAATGATCAGTGAAGAACACTGGCAAAGTGGTAGATTGGCTCAAATGGAAGTCTGAAACCACTTTGGGAAGGAATTTCCTATTTTTCTGAAGGACTACCTTATCCCTGTGGAAGGCAATGTAGTCCTTTTCAATGCATAAGGCCTGGAATGCACTAATTCTTCTAGCTGAAGTAATGGCCACTAGAAACACTGTTTTCCATGCGACATACTTCAAAGGTGCTGAAAACATAGGCTCAAAGAGAGGGGCCAAGTGTTGAACAATGCAGATATTAAGGTTCTAAGCTGGCACCGGTTCTCTCACAGGCGGATACATAGAAAGAGAATTTGACAGCAGATAAGGACCGCTTGGCCCACCTAATCTGCCCATTTCCCTACCCAACAGATAAGCTGCAGATCCTAGTTAACCAACAGCCTACTTCCTCCTACCCCCCGCCAACTAGAATTGCCTTATGTCTGTCCCATGCATTCTTGAATTCCCCCACTGTTTTTGACTCTACGACCTCCTCAGGAAGGCTGTTCCATGTATCCACAACCCTCTCTGTGAAGAAATACTTCCTCACATTACCTCTGAGCCGTCCCCTCTATTTTCAAATTGTGCACCCTTGTTCTTGCACATCTCTTTTTCTGAAAGATGCTGCCCTCTTGGACTTTGTTGATTCCCTTGAGGTTTTTGAAAGTTTCTATCATGTCCCCCCTCTCCCTCCTTTCCTCGAGGCTATACACACCTTTAGTTCCTTTAGTCTTTCTTCATAAGTCTTCTGATGCAGACCCTGCATCATTTTGGTTGCCCTCCTCTGGACAGCCTCCACCCTATGTCTTTGCAGAGTTGGGGTCTCCAGAACTGTACACAGTACTCCAGATGTGGTCTTATCAACTGTCTGTACAGAGGGCCAACAACTTCCTGTTTTCTACTGGTGATGCCTCTCCCTATTCACCCCAGTATCCCCCCCAGCCCTCCTTACTGCCTTCTCACATTGCTGGCCCACCTTTAGGTCGTCTGATATGACTACCCCCAAGTTCCTTTCCATTTCTGTTGTCAGTATCTCACCCCCCATTGTGTACTCTTCCCCTGGGTTTTTGTTTCCCAGGTGCATTACTTTGCACTTCTTTGCATTGAATCTAAGCTGCCATACATTTGACCATTCCTCCAACCTTGCCAAGTCCCTTTTCATCCTTTCCACCCCACCTTGTGCATCAACCCTGTTGCAGATCTTTGTGTCATCTTCAAAGAGACATACTTTCCCTTCCAGTTCCTCTGCAACATACAGTTAATATGTGAAAGGCCCTTGAAGAACCTTTTAAAAATGGGTTTTGATGCCAAAGAAACAGACTTGCCTGCAGATGCATAGGCTGAAACTGAAGCCAAATGAATCTTTAGTGTAGAAGGCTGCAAACCTGAGGCATGTAAGTGGACCAGGTAGTCTAGTACCCATGGCACTCCTGCCTGGGTTGGCACTATACCACCTACCACAGCACCAAACAGAAAACCTCTTCCACTTTGCAGCATAGGTTTTCTTGGTAGAGGATTTCCTGTATCCTCTTAAAACATCCATAACTGGTTCAGAAAGATGTAAACCAGCATACTCTAAGTCCTCAAGAGCCAAGCTTTGAGCCTAAGTGACCGGAGATTCGGATACAGGAGCCTCCCCTGGTTGGAGGTCAGAAGACTGTGCCTCCTGGGAAGGTGTATTGGTTTGTCAACTGACACGGACAGTAACAGGGAGTACCATGGCTGCCTGGCCCAGTCTGGGGCTATCAGAATCATTGTTACTGGCTGAGACACGAGTTTCAACAGTACCCTGTATACCAGGGGAAATGGAGGGAATGCATACAGGAATTTCCCTGACCAATCCAGAATAAGGGCATCCAGAGGAACTGTACCCACTACTGGAGGCCTGCAACAGAACTGAGGTAAGTGATGACTCTGATGAGAGGCAAAGAGGTCTATTTCTGGGGTGCCCCACCTCCTGAATAAGATCTGCACCACTTGCCTGTTCAGGGACCATTTGTGATGGTCCTGGCTGATTTGACTCAGGGCATCTGCCAGAACACTGTCCTTGCCTGGCAGATGAATGGCCTGAAGTGAGTAGCCCAGTGAGTAAGCTAGGGTCCAAATTCTCATAGCCTCCATGCAAAGGAGGCTTGACCTTATTCCCCCTTGCTTGTTTTATGTAGTACATGGTGGTAGTGTTGTCTGTTCTGACTTGCAGTACCTTTCCCTGTATCAGTGGTTTGAAATCTCGCATTACCAGAAACACTGCCCTGAGCTCTAACAAGTTTGTGTGTAAAAGAGTGTCTGCACCGGATAGTGTGCTCTGCTAGATGAGCCCCAGGAGGGATGCATCGGTTGTGACAATCATCAAAGTCAGTTCTTTTTGGAAAGGGACCCCTTCTCTGAGATTGGTTTCCTCTTTCCAACACTGAAGAGCCTGGATAAATGTTTTTGTTACAGGAACAAGCTTTAACAGGGAATCCTTTCGTTGGCACCAATGAGCTCTTAAGTGAAACTGGATGTCCCTCATCTGAAACCTGGAGACCAACACTGTGCCTGTTGCAGCTGCCATGTGGCCCAAGAGTTGGAGAAAATGCCTTGCAGGCCTTGGGACATTGAGCCTGAAAGAGGCTGCCAACTGCAGGATGCTTTTTACCCTGTCTCTGGGTAGAAAGGCTCTGTCCACTACGGTATTCAATTCTGCTCCTATGAACTGCAGAATTTGAGAGGGAAGAACAGATTTTTCTAGATTTAAAATGAAACTCAGAGATTGCAGAAGCTGTTGCGTGAGCTGCAAGTGCCCTGCTAACTGTTGTGGTGACTTTCCCACCACAAGCCAGTCGTCTAGATAGGAGAATACTGTGACACCTTGTCTGTGCAGGTGTGCCACTATCATAGTAAGACTTTGTGAACACCCTTGGTGCTGAAGCAAGACCGAAGGGAAGAGCAGAAAACTGATAATGACCTGACAGGAGTCTGAACCTAAGAAACTTTCTGTGAGACTCCCTTATGGGGATGTGAAAATAAGCATCTTTTAGGTCCAATGATGCCAGCCAATCTTCTTTTCAGAGTGCTGGCAGAATCAGAGACGTTACCATTTTGAACTCTGGTTTGGCTAGGAACCTGTTGAGGACCCCGAGATCCAAGATGGGCCACAGCTCTCCATTTTTCTTTGGTGTGAGAAAATACCTTGAGTAAAGTCCTTTTCCCCTTTGACACAGAGGCACTGGTTCCACTGCTTTTAGTCAGTGAAAAAAGGTGTTTCACCTCTTCTTCCACCCTTTTGCTTTCCAGAAGGGAAGCTGGTTTGAAAACTCAGTGATTTTTTGAACGGGCTGGACTTGAAACTTAGAGACAGGCCCTGACCCACTATCTCCAGAACCCACTTGTCTGTGGTGATGGTTTTCCAATTCTGGAAAAAAATGGGTCAGCCTGCCCCCTACTGGCAAAGGAGAAGCAGCCTGGTGGATGAAGTCAGGAGTCCTGCTTGGATTGGGGCCGAGACTGGGCACCACACCTGGCACCTTTTCTGCCCCACCACTGAAATACCCTTGCTGCAGGTATTGGGGTGCTTAAGGAAATATCATGGCCTGGTATGAAATTGTCTGCCCCTGCCTCCCTTACTGAAGAGTCTAGAGGAGGTGGAGGGTCTTTCCTTTACAGAACTGCTATGGAAGGTGGCCTTATACTCATCCACCTTCTTCATGTAGGCCCCTGTATGGCTGCCAAATAGGGAATTGCCCTCCATAGGAAAATCCAGAGTCTTATTCCGGATATCCTGTGTGAGGTTTGTGGCTCTCAACCAAGCAAACCTTCTCTGTGCGATGGTATTTGCCACCCACCTTGCAGCAGTCTCAAACTGGTATTTGGCAGCTTCCAGGCCAAACCTAGCAGTTTTATCTAGGTCTGATGAAAGAGGAGAAGATGCTTTCTCAGCCATGTCCAGGACAGACTGAAAGAGATTCTTCTGGTACTGGGCTGCATAGGCCTGATAATTAGCTTGCCTAATGGCCAGAGAGGCTGACAGGTAACCTTTCTTGGCCATACTTTTAATTTTCTTGGAGTCCTTCTCTGGAGGGTGGGAAGCCAGAGGGACTTTAGCCTTGTCACAAGCTACAGCTTGCACCACCCCTTGGTGGTCAGGGTGTGAAAATAAGAATTCAGCCCCTGTTCTGTCAAGCTGATATTTTTTTATCCAACCTTTTATCCAAAGGAGGAACAGACCCAGGAGCTTGGAGGAGTTTTAAAATCTCTAAATAAATTGTTGATGGGGAGAGTTTTTTAGTAGGAGTCAGCCCCATCATTTCCAGATATTCAGCCTCCTCCTCATCCTCTACAGCTTCAGTGGTAGGGATGTCCAAGGCATCAGCAATTTTCCTGATAAAGGAAAAATGAGAATAAGAATCTTCTATGGTCCTGGGAGAGGAGCCAAACTCCTGTTCAGGGGAGACCTCAAGCTCCACAAGCTCACCTTCCTCCTCCTCTTCCTCACCATGCTGCTCAGGAAAAGAGGGTGGGTTGGAAGGTGCAGGAGTCTGGACTGGAGACTGTGAAACCACAGGCAGCAGACCCTGCAAGGTTTGCATTATTTTTTATTGCTTGTGCAATCTCAGAAGGAGAAGGCACAGTGGCAGGCATCACAGAAGTCCCCTTTTCCACAGGGGGCTCAGTGTGCTTTGTCTTCTTTAGCTTTTTTTTTTTTTTTTTTTTTTTTAAACTGGAACCAGAAAGCTAGCCAGTTCAGAGGGTCTCTTTTTACCCATATCGGGGTTAGAAATAGTAGAAGTTGTGGTGTCACCCACAGACCCTGAGGGTTTCGGCTGGTCAGAGCCAGAGGGACCATTGAATCTCTTATTCAATCTGTCCAGACGTTTTTCCAATGTTTTGTCTGGAAAAGATTTACAAATGTCACAATTAGTTTTCAAATGGTCAAAGACCAAGCAGAAAATGCAGAGTGTTTGTCTGCCTTGGCAAAGACCTCACCACACTCAGAACAATTTTTAAAACCGGATTCCCTGGTTCTCTTTTTAGTTTTTTCTGACATAATGGAGAAAAACCGCAACCGCAAAACACTACAGGCTTTTAAATTCTAAAAGTAACAAATGTATCAGTTGCAGTCAGTCCAGGAACTGATCGGAGGAACCAAGCAGAACCAGGAACCGATAGCAATACAACCGAAGTTAGCGGTTCAGAACTGAATTTATTGGTTCTAAAAAATAAAGATTTAAACACACAAAACTTACAGAAAAAAACCCTGAAACAAACTAAAAGAACCTTGGTTCCACAATGGTTATCCCGAACCATGAGAAACCGAGAAAACACATAACTAAATAAATAAACTAATGGTTATTAAAATAACACTGATAAGTATTTTCCAGTTATTTTCATTTGCTGCCTCTTAAGTATTTGTTAATAATAAAGGCTTCTTAGACTAGATGATGAAGAGGAAATCTCCCGGAGTCTGGTCTTGACAAACAGAAAGAGAAATCTGAGGGTTAGAATGTAGGCAGCTGATAGGTGGCAGCATTTGAAAAGTGGCTCATTGCATTCTATCTCCGGGAAGATCTGACCTTAAAGGTATACTGCAGAAGAAAAAAAATTACTCACCTCAGTAATTATGTTTCTTCTAATGGAGTCTTGCTGTATTCTGACAATTGCAGTTAGCACCAGCCTTTAAACTGCCCCAGAGAACAAAGGGACAAACTTTCTATGCAGAGCATAGAATGCTGAGCTCGAGCTCAGTTGAGGTCTCTGTTTCCCTTTGAAATCCAACCGTCAAGATTCTTACAAGCAAAAACTCACTAACTATCCTATGTGGAAACTTAAATTTTTCTAGTCAACTGGCAACAACAGTTTTGAATTCCCAAGAAGACTCAAGTCAGGAAACCCAAAACAAAAAAAACAATCCAAATAAGAACAATAAACAAACACCCAAACAAAGGAGGGTGTAAAAGAAGCACCCCTGAGGTGCAACACTGCACCTGCCCACCCACTTCCCAAAAACAGGTTCTGAGAGGGGAGGCGGGGGGCTAGATCAGAATACAGCAAGACTCCATTAGAAGAAACAATTACTGAGGTGAGTAATTTTTTCTTCAAACAACATGAAGTCTTGCTGTATTCTGACAATTGCAGACTACCAAGCAATACCTCCATGGAGGAGGGACAGAACCTACTTTGGGAATAGGCTCTGAAGTACTGCTGTGCCAAACCGAGCATCACTCCTAGCCTGGATACCCAGAGAGTAATGCTTGGTGAAGGTATGGACTGTTTTCCAGGTGGCTGCTTGACAAATTTCTAAGAGAGGAATATCCCTGGCAGCAGCCAGAGAAGCAGCTGTACCTCTGGTGGAGTAAGCCCTCAGGCCTGAGGGTGGAATCTTTCCTAGTTTCTCGTAGCTGAATTGTATATAATACACAATCCACCTGGCAATAGTTCTCTTAGTGGCAGGTTTGCCCTTTCCCACTTCTCCATAAGTGAGGAACAACTGGAGGGAAATCAAACCTATAACCCTTGGTACACTATGTAGTGGCTAAGGGCCCTTTTAACATCTAAACTGTGTAACCTCCTCTCTCCTGAAGAGGAATGATCAGTGAAGACAACAGGAAGAGAGACTGATTCAGGTGGAAATCTGAAACCACTTTGGGCAAGAACCTTCTATTGGTTCTAAGGACCACTTTATCCCTATGAAAGGAGATAAAATCAGGTTCCACTGACGGGGCTTGCAGTTCACCGATACGTCTGGCAAAGGTAATGGCTACTAAAAACACAGTTTTCCAAGTCAAGTACTTAAGTTCTACTGAGAACACAGGCTCAAAGGGAGGTTGCAACAATTGAGCAATGCAAATATTCAAGTCCCAGGCAGGGGCAGGATCCCTAAATGGAGGACTTGTATGAAGCAATCCCTTGAAAAATTTACAGAACACAGGATGAGAGGATAGTGAGGAAGACTTCCCCACTGAAAGAAAAGTCGAGACAGCTGACAAGTGTACCTTGAGAGTAGCTGGTTTGAGGCCTAGGCCATTAAGGTGGACCATATTATCCAGAACTGTAGGCAATTCAGCAGTGTCTCGGGAAATATGCTGCCTGGAACACCAAATGCTGAATCTCTTCCATTTGGAGCAATAGGTCTTTCTAGTGGTGGGCTTTCGAGAGGCTTTGAGGATATCCAGAACTCCCCGAGACGGATGCAAATCTGCATACTCCAACTCTTCAAAAGCCATGCCTTGAGATTGAGAGACCGAAGACTGGGGTACCAAATCCTCCCCTGAGAGGAGGTGAACAGGTTGTAATTCCTGGGAAGAGACAGGGGAAGATGTACTGCTAGGGACAGCAGCAGGGGGTACTAAGGCTGTCTGGCCCAGTCTGGAGCAATCAGAATCACTTTGCAAGGTTGTGACCTTATCTTGACTAAAACTTTGAACAGTAGAGGAAAGGCATACAGAAATGTCTCTTCCTAGTTCAAAAATCAGAGCATCCAGAGGGACTGAGCCCAAGACTGGGGGCCTGCAACAAAAGAGGAAGTTGGTGATTGTCTGGGGCTGCAAAGAGATTCATCTCTGGAGTGCCCCACCTTGAAAAAAAATCACCTTCAAGACTAGAGGGTCCAGGGACCATTCGTGATGGCCCTGTGAGATCCTGCTCAGTGCATCTGCTAGCACACTGTCCTTCCCTGGAAGGTGGACTGTTAAGAGAGGTTTGTAGGGAAAAAGCCAGGGACCACAACTTCATGGCTTCTGTGCACAAGGCCTTAGACAGAGTGCCTCTCTGCTTGTTGATGTACCAAATGGTGGTAGTGTTGTCTGTTCTGACTTGAACCACCGTGTTCTGCACTGAGAGAAAGCTTGCAGAGCCAGGAAAACTGCCCTGAGTTCTAGGAGACTGATGTGGAGAAGGGACTCCTGAAGGGACCACAGTCCCTGGGCAGTTAGGACCCCAGATGGGCTCCCCAGCCCAGAAGGGAAGCATCTGTGGTAAGGACCACTGAATGAGACCGAGTAGCAAATGGGACCCCTTGCCTCAAATTGTCACGATTCTTCCACCATTGAGGGGCTTGGATCAGGGTCCGAGTCACTGGAATCAGTTTGGTAAGGGAATCCTTCCTTTGGGACCAAAAGGCCCTCAGATGAAACTGAATGTGCCTCATCTGGAATCTTGCCCCTTGGACCACTGCTGTAGAAACTGCCATGTGGCCCAAGAGCTGGAGGAAATGCCTTGCTGGTCGAGACACCTGCAGGCTGAAGGAAGAAGCCAGTTCTATAAGAACTCTTGCCCTTTCTAGGGGAAGAAAGGCTCTTGCTTTGACAGTATTCAGCTCTGCCCCATAAAGGTAAGGAGCTACACTGGCTCGAGAACTGAGTTGGGAAGGTTGAGAAGAAATCCTAGAGAAGTGAGCACTTGTTGGGCAACTTGCAGGTCTGACCTGACTTGGTCTGGAGACTGGTCCACTATGAGCCAGTCGTCCAGATATGGAAAAATGGAAATATTTTGCCTTCTTAAAAAGGCAACAACTACTGCCAGGCACTTTGTGAAAACCCTTGGGGTCTGATGTTAGACCAAAGGGTATTGCTTTGAACCGATAGTGGCCTGAGGGTAACTCGAACCTGAGGTACTTTCTGTGGGAGCACCTGATGGGAATGTGAAAATAGGCATATTTGAGGTCCAAGGAGGCTAGCCAATTTCCTGGCCTTAGAAAGGAAAGAATTATTCCCAGAGTTACCATCTTAAACTTTGGTTTTAAAAGATGTTTGTTCAGGTATCTTGGGTCTAGGATGGGTCGCCACTCCCCTGTCTTTTTTGGGGTAAGGAAGTACCTGGAGTACAGACCTTTGTCCCTGTGCAGGGTAGGAACTCTCTCTATGGCTTCTAAGGCCAGAAGAGATGAAACCTCTGCCTCTAGGGCAAGGGTTTCTGAGAGACCTGCAGGTGGAAAAGATCTGGTTCTCATCTTCGGAAATTTTTTGAAGCCGAGAACCAGTACCTGGCTTACTACTTCCAGGACCCACTTGTCTGAGGTAACAGACATCCAGTCCTGGATAAAGTACGCCAGCCTGCCCCCTACTAGAATAGGAGAGTCGACCCGGGTAGACCCATCAGGGTGTCTGCTTGGCGGGGACCTTAGGCTGAGGAGTGGATGCAGCCCTGCTCATCCCCCTTCTGCCTCTCCCTCTGAAAAACCCCCTCTGAGAAAAGGGAGAAGAGGCCTGTGCTTGGTAAAAAGGCCTATGAAAAGGCCTGCCCCTAGACTGCTGTCTTTTAGGAGTTGCCTGCCTCTCCATGGCCTCAGCACTCCTATAAGTGGCCCTCAACTCCTCCAGTTTCTTCATGTAATTTTCTGTCTGCTCCCCAAACAGAGAATTACCCACTACAGGAAAATCCATGGCCTTAGCCTGGGTGTCCTGTGAGAGGCTAGTACATCTGAGCCAAGCCATTCTCCAAAGAGCCACAGATGTAGCCATGACTCTCGATGACACATCACTGGAGTCCACAGCAGCATAAAATTGTACTTTTGATGCCTCGATCCCATCAGCAGCCAACTCCTCCAGCTCCTTGGCTAGCTGGGGGGGGAGGCCTGTTTAGCCAGTGCCAGTACAGTGTCCCACTCCCACCTGGACTTCTGGTACCTGGCTGTGTAGGCCATCTAGTTCACCTGCTCGAGTCCCAAGGAAGATGCCATGTACTGCTTTTTTGCCATGGCATCAATCTTCCTGGAGTCTTTGTCTGCGGGGGTGTGAAGCCAAGGGAATGTTTGCCTTGTCACAGGCAGCAGCCTGCACTACCCCAACATGGCTGCACTGCTGGTATAAAAACTCCGAATCTGAGCCCGATAGTGTGTACCTCTTGTCCATCCTTCTGTCAACAGGGGGTACAGAATTGGGAGACTTCAGGATTTTTTGTGTCTGTTTCCCAAAGGATTTGTGAAGGGGAATAGACAGTCTCCTGGACTCTGGGATGTCCATCATTTCCACATAATCAGGCTCCTCCTGATCCTCCATTGCCTCCTCCATAGGAAGCTGGAGGGTTTCAGCCACTTTTCTGTAAAACAGAAAATGGGAAGGGGACTCAGAAAGCCTAGGAGGGGATACACCAGAAGGTCTGTCTGGGGAGATGTCCGGTTCCACAGGCATATCCAGACTTTCACTATCATCACCATCATCTTCAAACTCCTCCTCCTCCTCAAACTCCGGTTCATAAAAATCTTCAGGGGTATAATCTTGAACCGGGGGAACCAACCGAAACCCTGCGAAAAGGTGCCAGATTTCGGAACCGGCGGAGCGATTCCACAATTTAAATCGCTCTGGCTATTTCCTTGGCGGTCGGAACATGAACCTCTAGATCCGAACCGGTCGATTTTTCTTTGCGTTTCCTTTCTGTAGGAACTGATCCCTCAGGATCGGCTCTCCTCTTGCCCGAAGTATTGCCCTGGTCAGAGGCACTCCTTCTGGTTCAGTCAGAAACGAACCGGGCTGGCCATCCGGGTCAGCGGACTTCTCGGCCTCCTTTTCCCTCAGTCTATCTAATCTCTTTTCAAGGGTAGATTTAGGAAAATGTTTACAAATTTGGCAGTCTGTACTGAGGTGTTCAAACCCCAGACAATAAACACAGGTGGTGTGGGGGTCAGCCTTAGCAAAGACCTCCCCACACTCACTGCAGTGTTGAAACCCAGTGGGCCCGGTTTTTTTTCTTGGGTTTCTCAGACATAGCCAACCTAACCAAACAACCTTTTATGGCAACCCGCCAGACAAGACTTCCTTATTGGTTCCTAACCGTGTCACGGGTGTTTGGGGGAGTCAACTTTTTTTTTTTTTTAAATTTAAGAACCGATAAGGACCAGTAACCACACCCTAAAGTAAAACACAAGGATTCAGCTGACCCGATCTAACACTTTACAACTTCCACACAGAAAATAAGAACAAAACCTGTCTAGTACTCACAGTACCACAGAGACTGAACCGACTATGCGGAAATAAATTCGGTAAAACAGACAACTTAACTGAGACTTTAATCGACTTTCCAACCGAGCTGAAGGAGAAATCTCCGGAGCGACTGTTCAGTGAGGCAGAGTAAAGAATCGGACGGTTGGATTTCAAAGGGAAACAGACAGAGACCTCAACCGAGCTCGAGCTCAGCATTCTATGCTCTGCATAGAAAGTTTAACCCTTTGTTCTCCGGGGCAGTTTAAAAGGCTGGGGCTAACTGCAATTGTCAGAATACAGCAAGATTTCATGTTGATTGAAGAGATGCCCTCGAAGAGATAGTTGTGTTGTGGACCTAAACAACAAACAAAACTCATGACAGTCTGCCCTTGCCAGGAGCTGGAAAGAATTTGTACAATTTTTTGATGGTCCATAAAGTCTCTCTGACATACCAACTTGAGAGAGCCTTGAAATTAAATAATAAAAACTAATCCCAAAAACGATGCAGTACAAGAGCCTAACAGTGTAAAATAAATAAATAAAAAACAGCTCTTTTACTGAAGAAACTGTACCAAAGGTCAGATTGTGGCTTTGTTCTCTTTAATTGCATAACAGATGGCAGTGGAGCCTTCTATCCCCCTACCACGGTGTCGAGGCCTGTTGTCTGCTACAAGGGATCCCTGGTCCATACAGACCTCATGAAGTCCCTACATCTGCATGCATGGCTCCTGAAGATACAGCCACTGCATGTTTTGGGGTATCCTTGAAAGTTGCTGATGTGCTGATTGTGGCTAGAAAGCCTTCTACCAGATAACACGTATTTCCTTGAAATGGAAGCGGTTCACTCTGTGGGCTGCTTCCAGGAATTTAGACCCATTTGCATGTCCTGTAAATGCTGTACTGGAATACTTGCTGTCACTGTCAGACTCTGGTCTGCAGCATTCCTCACTTTAAGGTTCATTTGGCCTGCCAGTCAATTCTTCATACCTCTATTGAAGGTCATATGGTGGCCCAATTAAAGGTGTTCCATACATTTGAGAGGTATTCTTCATATGAAACATCCAATCCACAGTCCAGTCCTGTCCTGGGACTTAAATTATGTGCTTGAGAAACTGACTGCTCCTTCTAAGCCTGCCACGAAACGTAGCCTACGTTTCCTGTCATGGAAAACGTTATTTTTAGCTGAAATCACTTCTGCTCTAAGGATTTCAGAGCTTTAGGCTCCAATGTGTGAGCCCGCTTATTTGGATTTTCCACAAAGACAGTCACTTTGTGTATAATTCAAAGGTTTCTACTGAAGGTGGTATGTGAATTTACACCAAATCAAAATGATACACTTTCCTGTTTATTACTCTGAGTATGCCAATCAGGATGAGGCACTGCTTCCTACTTTAGATGTACAGAGAATACTCTGATACTATGTGAACTGCACCAAGAACTGCAGAAAGTTCCCTCCGCTTTTTGTTTCCTTCGTTCTGGGAGGACCATCACTCGATGGATGGTCTCCTGAATACAGTTCTGTTATGAGAAAGTTGGCAAACTGCACCCAGACGCCTTAGGGCACACTCTACAAGGGGCACCTCTGCTGCTGTGACTGCAGAAAGGGGCACTGCCCTGCAAGAGATTTGAAAAGCAGTACACACCATCACAAAACATTACTATCTATAGATGTACAGTCCAGGAGAGATGCCAGCTTTGCCACTGTCATGCAGAACCTTTCCTCTAAAATAGATTCGAGACCCAGCTTCCCAAGGTACTCCTGTTTAGTCTGCACTTTGTGAATACATACTGATGGATTCCTGGTGTTGGAAGAAAAAAAAAAAAAACTCACTCACCACAGTAATGCTGTTTCGTTAAGGAATCCATCAGTATTATTCAGAATCCCTTACCACTTCACAAAATGCAGGGGTCGATCTTTGCACTATGCCCTGGGCCAGTAATATAATGTAAACTGATCAGGGCCAGTGCAATGACCCCTTGACGTTCCCGGCTTGGCTAGTGCACTCTAGCCCGTTTTGTGAACCTGGCCCTTTAAGAAATTCCTCTTAAAGAAAAAAAAAAAAGGGCAGTTCCGTCTCTCCCCACCCCCGAGTTTTTTTGGTTTTTTTTGTCTGAATAGCCCAGCAACTGCCACAGGAAGCCCTCAGACTGGAGGAAGGTTTTGGTGCCTGTCTGCAGCCCATCCCCACCTTTAGGCCCTGTCCACACTACACCAGTAGAACAGTTCGGTAACGTTACAGAGGGCTTAAACCGTTACCGTAATGGTTTACATTTACACTGGTAATGTTATAGAAGGTGTTTTTGGAACTGTTATAGAAACCTGTTGTGAGGTGGTTTCAACAACAGTCTCTGTAACATTACCGGTGTGTGTCTAAACGCTCCACTGTGTTGCCTCCAGTCCCCCACCATACCTGCATGCACTGCAGCACTGGTGTAATGCATGGGGGGGCGGAGGCTACCAGGGCGTAACAACGGCAATGTGAGGCACGAGCGTAGGCTGCAATACTGGGCAGTCTCCATAGCAGGGTAACCCAACCTATAGCGGTATGCCCACCCCTGGAGTTACCCATGTGTCCCCACTTGACCTACCACCCTGTCCTCACATGCCTCCCTCAGAGCCGCCTCCTGAAGTATCCACATACTGTCCGTGATGACGCCTCTCACTGTGACGGGTGCTGGGAGTACCCTGCCTGCCCATCAGAGCTGTGGCATCAATACTACCTGTGGAACGGTGCCAGCAGTGCACACATACAGCGGTTGAGCTCCTGAGTGCATCGTGTAACACCGCTGCGATGGCCAATAGATGTGTGGCACTGTGTACAGGGGAGTGGTGAGGTACACCGATAGCAGTAGCGGAGGGGCTGCTATCAGCCATTCAGCAGCAGTACCTGACCAGCTCTCATGCCCTGGTGCCCTACCCCTGTTGGACGTGTTGCCATGTCACACAGTCTCCCTCCCTCTCACAGCAGTACCTCCCTGAATCCACCATGCAGCCCCCCCCCGCGCCTTCTCCCTGTCGCCTCCTCACCATAGGTGTGTAAAAGATCATTGCCATACTGTATGTTGTACATTATGGCTTGTACAGATGCATACTACCCCATATGTATTGCGGGCGGGTGCCTCTCAAAGCTGTTCTCGCCAGGTGCACCATGGGATATGCTGTGCTTCGACGGGGTTGGGACCACACATACTATCACACACAATGTGGACAGGCTGTACCGTTTTCAATCCTTTATCAAACTGTTCACTGGCAGTGTGGACACACTGTACCGTTTACGGTCTGTAACGGTTTGGAACAGTTACAGATTTCAAGTGGTGTTGTGTGGACGGGGCCTTAGAATCACCGACATCGATCTCCACATGTGCCTTTTACCACACGCTGAGAAGAAACCCTGAGGAAATGCGATCCAAGTGCTGACTGCTGCTGACAGATCCCGGACCTAGGAGTGCTGCCTGATTTTCTCTAAAGGTGGTAAGCCAGCCCAAAATAAAGATAAACAGTCCTTTTAAAACTAGCACTTGACTGCTGCTTAAAATGGGAAAGAAGTCCAGCCACCAGTGTCATCATCCTCTCTAGGCTACTTAGTACTCCTGAGGATTCATGTGCAACAGTGCACATTACTTAGTTTTGATGAAGCTCAGCTTCGGAGTAGGGTGGCATGGGGGTCCGTTGTGGCTGTGACAAGATAACTGAATTCTGATTCCGTAAGGTGCAAGTGTTTTAGTCAGAACAGTGAATTCCCATTACTAACAGTCTGACCCAGTCCTTACTTATACATGGGTTGAGTCTAAATCGAAGTCAAAGGGAATTGATTTCTGACCAAATGATTCGGATACCAGTTTACAAGGATAGTGTCAGAACCGCGATGGATCACGCACACCCCAAAAAAATTAGCTTAATCAAAAATTGATTCAAGGAACCAGCACAGGCCCTGGGTCATTTCTTTTGTGGAGACCGAGCAGCTGTAGCGGTCTTTAAAGCCAGGTAAATTGTGCTTGTGTCTAAGTTGTCCTTGTTTCGACGATGTGCTGCGGGTTGGATTCCTGTACTTTTTAGGGGTCGAGGTTCCTGGAAATAAAGCTGAGGAACAGAACTGCTTGATGCTGGCTCGGGCATGATCCACAGGTTGAAAGAGACACGAGCGACTATCGGGAGGTGGGAGGGTGCCGGCAGAGTGAGGGTGTGTGGGAGAGAGTCAGTTGTTGGACTGCAACAAGCAAACCACACTTAAAAGGACTGCCACGAGTTTCAGTTTGGTGCACAAGCAAGCTAGGCCAGGGGGGAGGAGTGTCTGAACTCGAGGCCCACTTAGTGTTGGGTTGCAGCCAGTAGCCAAATCAACTGCAGTTGTGTTACAAGTACTACTGCTGCAACATGAAACTGCTCACTCGTGGGTGATGTGATGTGTTGCTGATCTGGGCTGCTGGTCGTGGCAACAACCGGACCCAATGCTAGCTCCTATGCTGTGGGGGTTGGGAAGGGGCAGGAGCCGCTCACTGCTAGTGCCCCCTTCCCCAGCACTGCCAGCCTCTTCCCCGACACTACACGGACTGACTTTGGCATTTTAGTATTGAAGCCTGAGCAAATAACACCAGTTTTTATTTCTTTGGCTCACTCCCTGGAGGCAACCACACCTTCCTGGCTCACACACTAGTTGCATCAATGTCAGGACAAGGCTGGTGTTTTCATCTGGTTGGTGGTGTTAACTTGGCCTAGTGTGTTCATTGGGAGGCCTGGGATTTTGTACTCTTCTTTGTGACTTTAACAAGCCTTGCTGCAGCCTCCACCTTGCAGTTAGCTGCCTGTGGCTGCCGTTAATACATGCTGGCTACACGTGTCTCTGCTACAGGTGATCTGTGTGTTTACAGGGTGATGCTGGGGATTTCTGGCCTGCTGGTGGTACAAGAACAGATGGAGGCCGATGCCTGCATGCTGGGCGTGGGGGTAGGGGTGGGAGACACACTGCTAGTAACCCCAAGCACTGCCAGGTTCCATGACATCTGAGGATCTAACAGTCAAATACTTTGAAACATCGAAACTGTCACTGTGTCCTTTTCATAAATTTGTGAATATTATGTTGAGGCTAATGCAATCTCTGGGGGCCAGTGCAGCTGGGGTATCACTTGCACAGCTGGACCTGTACAAAAAAAAAAAAGGTAAGCGTGACCCCTGAAAATGCAGTTTTTAAAGATACTGGTTGCTCCTCCCACTTGGTCCTTCCTTCCTTCCGATTAGAGAAAAGGGCTCATCAAGGCAACTTGGCAAAGGCTTCCCTACACGGCAGTCCATACTTTTTTTTTTTCCGTTCGTGTGTTGGTTTAAAAAGGAGCCTTGTGCAATGAGGCACTGATCCTTCCATAACCGATCATATGTAAAATACTTTCATATCTTAAGATATTTTCTAATGAACTTGGAACTTTTATCATTTTGTGCAATCCATCACAGTCACACTTGTTAATATTTGGGGTTTTTTTGTACTGAAATGTTTATGTATTTATAGTTAAAGAGCAAGTCCTTAGTGAGGATGTATAACTTAAAGAATGAAGGTTTGGGTCCTTTAGATGCCTCTGCAATCATTCTGTTTGTTTTTATTTTAGTTACCTTTTCATCATTTTATTTGAATTTTGTGAACTGCTAGGAAAAAAAAAAAGAACCCAATAGAATTCTTGTATTATGACATCAGAAGAGCTTTACTGGCAATGCTGGCAGTGTATTTCAATGGGAGACTGCAAACCTGTTTAAGTTTTTGTAGAAAAATAACACTTTTTGCAACCAAAATATTATATATTTATAAGAAATGTGATTTTGAAAACGTGATATTCTGTTAATTTAGAGGGTGGCACTTTCTTCATAAGCAGATTTTACTTGGGGGAAGAGACAAGCCAGTTACAGTTTTAAAAATTGTAAAATCATACAGAAGGGCCACAATACTGCAAACATAGCAAAGGCAAAGTTTGTTGCTGAAAGAAGTACTTTATTTCTTTAGAAAAAGATAGAAAAATATATTTATTTTCTCATTAGAAATACATTGGGCTCCTAAGTAGCTAACAATTTCTGACACCATAATACCAGAATTTTATTGAATTCATTTTACTAGCACTGTGAAAAATAAAGGCTGAAACAATCTTGTTTCACTGCACTAACAATATTTTATTATAAAAGCAGACAGCAATTACTAACACATTGGGATACAGTACATAAAATAGTCAGTTGTCTATTTATTGTAAGTAAATACCTGTTCTTTAAAGACGTGTATAAGTTGGCTGAAGTAAATCCAAGTTTTTTGTGTGTGTGTATATGTATAGAGAGAGTAAAGATTCTCTGCAAAAAACTTCATCATTGCACTAGTTAGGGTTAAAGCGACAAAAGTAAGGTAATGTGGTATTAGTTTCCAACACTCCACACCCACCTGCAGGCAGCAGCAGGCATGGGGTGCATCCTACATAGATACATAGACAGTGTCGGCAGATAAGGGCCTATGGCCCACCTAGTCTGCCCATTTGAGCTTGTAAGTTCAGTTTGTTTTCCTAGAAGTCTATTTCCCCTTACCCCTGACCTCTAGAATTCCTTTATGTCTATCCCATGCATTCTTAAATCCCGTGATTGTTTCAGCCCCCACCACTTCCTCTGGCAGGGTGTTCCACTTGTCCACCACCTGCTCTGTGAAGAAATTCTTTCTCATGTTTCCTCTGAATCGTCCCTCCTCCAACTTCATCCCATGCCCTCTAGTCCTGAAACATCTTTTTTCGCTAAAAATAGTGTTTTCCTGCACCCTGTTCCTCCCTGTAAGATACTTGTATGTCTCCATCATATCCCCTCTCCCTCCTCTCCTCCAGGAGTACATGTTCAGTTCCTTCAACCTGTCTTCATAGGACTTGTGATGCAACCCATGCACCATCTTTGTTGCCCTCCTCTGAACCTTCTCTACCCTGTCTATGTCCTTACGTAGGTATGGGCTCCAGAACTGTACACTGTACTCCAGGTGGGGCCTCACTAGTGTCTTGTATAGCGGAATTATGACCTCCCTTTTCCTGCTGGTGATGCCCCTGCCTATACATCCCAGCATCCTATTTGCTTTACCTGATGCCTGCCACTGTCAGCCCCAACGCTCACCACATTCCACGAGTAAGTAAGCTGAGATGGGTACAGTATGAGAATGGGGCGAGCGTTAGGGCTGACAATGACAAGGCACGCTCCATGCCTGCTGCAGGGTGGGGGTGGAGTGTTTGGTTTGGAAACCATAACGCCACATTTCCCTACTTTTGTCGCTTTAACCGTAACTTGTGCAAGTTTTTTGCAAAGAATTTCCTTACTTTTTCAGAATGCATAATCGTGTTCTTATTTGTCCGTGGGAGCGCAAAGCCCTCTGGACCCTGTGTTCCCATCCCGACTGCTGCTGCCTGCAGGGTTGGGATGGGTGTTAAGGTTGGAAATCCTAACGCTACATTTCCCTACTTTTGTTACTTTAACCCTAACTAGTGCATTAAAGTTTTTTGCAAAGAATGTTCTTACTTTTTCAAAAAGCATAATCGGATTCTTATTTGCCTGTGGGAGCACAGGGCCCTCTGGACCCTGAGCTCCCATCCATCCATAATTTTTGATAGTGTAATCTTATCCTTATTTCCTTGTGGGAGTGTAGGGTCCCATCATTCCATAAGGGGAGGAGGGAAGGGGGTACACAGGGGGCTATAGGGGACCCTGGCAGGTCGGGCCCAAACAGTGGAAATTTCCACAGCAGTAGGCAAGAGACTTGGGGTGTCTAAAGGAAACCAAGAGGGGTGGTAGGGTCGGGGGGGCACTGTGGGATGGGCCAAGGCTCAAAAATTGTTTTAACCCTCTACACCCCCATTGGTAGAAGAGGATGATGCCAATGCTGCTGGCGAAGCTGGGGCAGGGACAGAGAGAAAGAGGGAACGGGGAAAGGGCGCAATAGAGGGGGTCCTGGACAGGATAAGGGAAGAGAGGTAGGGGGAGAAGAAAAAGGGCGATCAGTGGAACATGGAGGAGGCTGATGGTATGGAACAGGGAAGCATGACAGGCAGGAAGGTGCAGGACGTAAATGGGATGATAGCAAGCAGAAAGTCACGTAGGCAAAGGGATAGGATGGATGGATGGATTAGTAAGGAGTGGGGAAAGAGATGCAGAGAAAGATACTCGGGTGGGGGGGATAAAGAAAGCCAGGACACAGGTAGAGGAGGTGACCAGGGACAACAGTGAAGGGGCTACCTTTGACACCCAGATTGTAGGAGGTGCAAGGAGCAGATTGGGGGGGGGGGGGAGAGACCCGGACGAAGGGATGAGAAGGGGCATGGAAGGATGGGAAACCAGAGGGGTGATCAGGGAGGCAAGGGGGAGGTTAGAGTACTGCTATTGGGGGACTCCATGATCAGAGGCATCCAGTGGGAGGGGCAGAGGGAGGGTAAAACCTGTTTGATCAGAACCAAATGCCACCCAGGCCTGACGGTGCAAAATCAATCAATCAAATCTTTATTTATCCAGGCGATTATCATTGAGCAAGCTCATTTACAAGATGGACCTGCTGTTGTCCAATACAGTTATACAAACATAAATGGAGGATACAAAATACAACATGTGCAAAGAGTTGCAAACAAATTTACAGAAAAGTGGTAGGTGCACGGTATACATTCCAAGCGTTCTTATAGGAACATATATGCATCACACAACTTTGCTGTGGTATATACAGCCTCCATGTATACAGAAGTTGAGGTGGTATGTTTAGTCATTCTTAGTCAAGCCTCCATCGGAGGGTACAATTCTTTGCATTTCAGCCCTCAGTGACCGTTTAACATACTTGGGTGAGGGTCCCAGGCTGCACACGGGCCCCTAATGAAGTCTGTATCTTCCGCTTAAACGGTGAGAGGAGAGTAATATGGGAGAAAGTGGTGCCATAGGTGCTAGGGCCGCTATGGCAGCTGACTAGTGGACTTAGAATAGGGAGGGGAGGAGCTAGGTTCGTGGTTGGATGTGGTAAGGATAAGGAGTGAACCGTCAGCAGGACTGCTAGGAACTATGGAAACACTTAGAGTTCAGCGGAATGTTTTGTCATAAATGATCCTAAACAGGGCAAACTGACAGGAGAGCCAAGTCTCAATGCTCTTTGTACCCTGTTCAAGAGCGTGGGCAAAGCATGGCTTATGGCAGCCCTGCCAAAGTGGTTACTGATCCTGGGGATTTTCAGAGAAATTAGCGAGTGGCTTCTTCGTGCATAGCTACTGATTGGGTTCAGGAGGAGGCAGGCAACAATGTAATCTGGGAGTTTGTTGGTAAGGGCTCGGAATGTCCAAAGTGCTGCATTTCTACACCACCTATACTGAAGGGAAGGCCACCCTACGGCTGCCTATAGAGAGCAGTGATGTGTGGAGGATGGGAAACCAGTTATAAATCTTAGCGCTCTGTGGTACAGGACATCCAGTTTTGCAAGGTGTGAGACGGAGCACTGGCCATAGATAATGTCGGCATAGTCGATTAATGAAAGGAAGGTTGATTGAACAAGCTGTCTTCTTGCATCTGCGGTGAAAAGGTGTTTAATTCTGAAGAAAAGGGCAAGCCTCTGCCTAAGCTTTTTCATCAATTCTTCTGTGTGCTCCACAAAGGAGAGTTTGTTGTCCAGCCATATACCCAGATATTTGAATTTAGGCACAAACTCAAGATTTTCGCCTAGAAGGGTAGTTATGGGAAGAAGGGTACCAGAAGCAGCAGAGAAGGCCCTAGTGTTAGATGGTGAAAAGAGCATGGCCTTAGTTTTTTTTGCATTTAGCAGTAGCTTTTTGCTGAGAAGCGGATGCTGCAGCGTATTGAATTCAGTTTGTAGATCTGTGCATGCGGCTCCAGGGGAGTCACGGCTTAGAGCACCATATCATCGGCAAACAAGTGGATACTGGCTTCTGTAATGCCTAGGTCCAAGTTGTTAATGTAGATGGCGAACAGCAGAGGGCCCAGTATGGAACCCTGTGGGACTCCTCTTTTTATTGGTTTGAGAGGAGAGAGCACACCTTCGGCCTTAATTTGTTGCAATGAGGCTGAGTCCATGCCTATGGTTTTTAAGGTGGAGAGAAGTAGGCAGTGGTCGGCAGTATCGAAGGCCTTGCTGAGGTCTAAAAACACAGCACAAACAAATTTTTTGTTGTCAAGGTCCCGTTGCCAGTCATTAGTGACTTTGGCCAGTGCCGTAACAGTGCTATGCTTTGGTCTAAAGCCAGACTGCATGGGGTTAAGCAATGTAGAGTTGTCTAGAAACGATCTCAACTGGAAATCCACAACTTTTTCCAGCATTTTTGAGAGGATAGGTAGAAGTGAGATTTGGCCTATAATTGTTCAGGTCACATGGGTCCCCAGCTTTAAATATGGGGATAACATGAGCGGTTTTCCATTCCGCGGAGATACAGCCCTGGGCTAGGGACAGATTGAATAGGTATGATACAGATGGAGCAAGTATGTGGTATGCTATTTTCAGAAAATAAGGGTCAAAGGAGTCTGCTCCTGCACTTTTTCTGGTATCTAGCCGTAGCATAAAGTCTTCAATTTCTTTTATGGTGGTTGGGGAAAAGGAGAAGATTGTATCTTTGTTACTTTGGTCTGGAGGCTGGGCAGTGACCTGTGGACAGAGACTACTTACTGGTGCATTATCGAATGCCATGCCTGCAGTGGCGAAGTGGTTGTTGAAGGCTTGAAGAATTTCAGATTCATCACTGATAGTGACACTGTCGATGGTGATTTTGGAGGGTAGAGCACTACCTGGGGAGTGTCCAGACAGCTCCTTTATGGTGGACCAGAATTTGGTTGGGCTGTTGGATGCAGAGTGTAATTCATTTTGATAAAAATTGGCCTTGGCCTCTGACCATTTTTGTGCAGGCATTTCTAGCTGTCCTAAAGAGACACCAGTCTGCATCGGCATGCGATTTCTGGGCCTTTTTCCATAGCTGGTCTCTTGAGTAAAGCATTCTTCAGATCCGGTGAAAACCAACAGCAGGTTCTGGTTATTCGAGCTTTAACTAGAGGATCATGGTTGTTTAGGGCACTGGCTATGATTTCATGGAAAACATTATAGGCATCACCCACTGATTTAGCCAGGTAGAAAGTCTGCCAGAGCAAGGAGGAGTATTTTAGTTCTTGTATGTAGGCCAGAGGGTCAAAGTTCCATTGATGTAGATAGTGCGTTCGAAATGGTTCTTATGCCAGCTACGAGACAGCGGTCGCCAACATCTGCTGGAAGGATACCGGCATGGGAAAAGTAGTGTGGTTTGTTGACAAGGAGGATGTCCAGAAGGGTGCTTTTCATTGGATTTTTCTTGTTGATGCACATTGGTTCTGTAATCATTTGGGTGAACCCGTGGGAGTCGCAGAATTGTTTTAGGGGTAGCGATCCGTTCGATATCCAGTCATAGTTAAGGTCACCTAATATAATTGTTTCCAGATGTGTCATGTCCATTTGTGAAGACAGATGAGTCAGGAGCTGTGGTCCTGCTGCTGGGGGTCTAACAGCCTATTATGCGGAATGCCACAGATTGGGACGGTTCGACCCTGAGAGACAGACATTCAAAACCCCCCTCAACGGTAGTACCATCTAATATAGATACTGTGAATTTGTTTTTAACATAAATGGCTACTCCTCCCCCCTAGTCTTTCTATCCGCTCTGAAGAGGAGGTAGTTGGGGATATTAACCTCACTGTCTGGTGAGGATGCCCGAAAGCCAGGATTCCAAGATCACAAGTATGTCTGGAGTAGTAAAGATAATCCAAGCCTGGACAGAATCTAACTTCTTTAGAAGGCTGCAGACATTGGCATGCAGGAAACGGATTCCTTTTAGAGTAGTAATTTCGGTTGGAGATGAAATCAACTTTGTGAGGCCAGGATTGTGCTCGACATCTCCTGAGCACAGTAGTAGAAGGAGCACAACACTTCCAGATTAGCAAGGAGATGTTTAAAAGCACAGGCCTTGTTGCGTTTTGTGTAAATTAGATTGCAGGGATCCAGGGACCAAGTCGTACTCTTGTGTTGCCCTGCCAGTATGTAGATCAAGGTCCATGCAGAGTAACACCAGATTATACAGCGTATGGGTGGCTGGGGTTTGGGGCCATGCATAGCAGAGTAGATGGCAGTCCCCCTTTGAGTAGATTCAACAAAATTTGACTGAATCACGGGCAACCAGGGGCAGCATAATGAATACACAGTCTTATTATGTGGATGTCCTAGTGGCGTAGGGCATGTCCCTTTATTAGAATCAGATCTGTCAGGAATCCACTACTATTTGGTAGCAGGGAAATGGAGGCTAATAAGTAAAGCCAGCCGAGACCTGCCATGGTAGCTTATGCAAAAAGTGGAGTGTACCATCGCGGGTCCCGAAATTTGTTGTATGGGTAGTTATTGCTGCGATATGATAGGAGTCAGTGTACACTAAAAGAAGATTTAAGAGTAGCCCTGACAGTGGCAAGTCTCTGAACAAAGTTTATTTAATGTAGGTTCCTCGTTAAGGGACAGAGAATGAACGGTAGGACGGAGAATGTCTAGATTGCAACAGATATATTTCGTCAGTGGGGGCTAATAGAGGTGCATGTGCAGAGTGGAGTGGGCCAATGGAAGATTGGGGGCGGAGCTAGTGAGGCTATAAAGTAACACCCAGGAAGGAGGTGGGCGAAAATTTGCGGCTTTGTCATACCTGCTGTGAGGGAGCGTCTGCAGTGGTCTCGGGCGGCGGCTAGGGAAGCGCCGACCGCCCGGTGGCCGCTTGTCCTACGGCTGGTGAGCAGGAATCCCTAAAGGAGACAGAAAGGAGGGAGGACTATTAATACCAGTTTCAGTTAGCTGAGGCAAAACAGACCAGTGCTGATGCCGAGCTGCAATTTGTATGACAAAAGGAGCGATTTCCTGGGCGCCCCTTTGTCTGGCTGCAGTCTGCACAGAGTCAACAGAAGAGCCGTGATGACTCAAATTGTACCCTCCCCACACAAATCAGGCTAGATTACTAACACAGTTTCGGCTTCCTACTTAGCATTTAACATTTACATTTCAAGTTTTCCCCTTGGTAATCTAGAAAACAGCCCCTTTTTGGCAGGATTAAAGTAGAAGATAAAGATTTGCAGGGCGCGCCAATCTGAGTCCGCCTAAGAAAAGGCGCTCGCACTCCGACTGGCTGCGGCTTTGCCGTACCTTGCTGTGAGGGAGCATCCGGGGCAGTGGTCTTGGGCGGTGGCTAGGGAAGTGCCGACCGCCCGGTGGCCGCTTGTCCTATGGCCGGTGAGCAGGAGTCCTTGCTGTGAGGGAGCGTCCGGGGCAGTGGTCTTGGGCGGTGGCTAGGGAGGTGCCGACCACCCGGTGGCCGCTTGTCCTATGGCCGGTAAGCAGGAGTCCATCGCAGCACAAGGACAAGCATGAGTTGTATTCACTGGCAAGGGAATGTGGGGGGACCACAGACACTCTAGTACGCTTTCGGACAAACGACATAAATGGTAATAGTGAGCCAGAAATTCAGGCAAGGCTCCGGGAGTTGGCCAGAATATGTCTTTCCATAGGCTGTAAGATCTCCTTTTCGGAAATCCTGCCAGTGCCAAGGGCTAGTGGGGAAAACAAGACGAAGATTAGGGAGACAAATCAGTAGCTTAAGGAGTGATGTGGGGAATTGGGGTATGGCCTAGTGGGGGACTGGAGGAGAACTGGAAGGATAAGGGGCTGTACGCTAGGGACAGGCTCCACCTTAATTTGGAGGGGAAAGAAATCCTTAAGCTCAATCTAGCTGGGTTCATCAGCGAAACGTGGGGTTTAAACTTGTAAAAGGGGGAAGGATCAAAAAAGGGGCAGCGCCAGCAGGTACGATAAATGAGGGACATGGTCTCCACTCCTCTAGGGGGTTAGGGAGATGTGGAAATGGGTCACCAGGTAAGGTGCAGGAGCTGAGAAATGGGAGCTCAAGGAGGAGAAAGGAGAGGAGGGAAAAGGGGGTTGAGAGTGGTCCTGATAAATGCCAGGAGCTTAGGAAATAAAATGCCTGCGCTCCAGGCAATGCTAGTTGAGGGGGAGGCAGATGTGGCAGCAGTCACTGAGACCTGAGCCACTCAAGGGCATGAGTGGGACCTAAATCTAGAGGGCTATACTATGTTTAGAAAAGATAGGAGGGAGGGAAAAGGGAGGAGGGGGTGCAGAATCATTAGAAATGGCATGGGTAGGAGGCGGCAGAGGGTAACGTGGAGGCTATCTGGGTCACCTTGCTGACGCAGGGGGGTAAGAGAGTAAAGGTCGGAGTGGTATACAGACCACCAGCACTGGCCGAGGTCCTGGAAGAAAGTTTGGTGGCAAATCTCAAGGGACACTGTGGACTGGGAAAGGGAAGGGTAGTGATAATGGGGGACTTCAAAATGCCAGGAACAGACTAGGGTACTATGACATCACCAGTGGCCAAAGAGCAGAGGCTGCTGGATATCTTCCAAGATGCGTTTGACAACAGATGGGTGAGCCAACTAGGGAGGCCTGGACACTGGACGTGATCAGATTAAGGGTCTATAGGTGAGGGACCATTGGTGGGGAGTGATCACGTCACAGGTTGGCTCTTCCTGGACCTGGGGGGGGGAGGGGGAGCCAAACAAGGACGGTGATAACCAACTTTAGGGGTGCAGACTTCAGGGAGATAGGAAGGATCCTTAAAGATCGCCTGGACAGGATAAGGCTGGATATGGATGCTGACAGCAGGTGGGAGATCATTAAGAGTGGAATACAGGAGGTTACCAGATCCTGCGCAAGGGAACGGCGTAAGTTCAGTAGGGCCAGAAAATCCTGCTGGTGGACCCGGGAGGTACAGGATGTGGTGAAGGAAAAGAAGGCAGCCTATAGGCGCTTCAAGTGCTCAAGAAGTGAAAGGGATCAGGTGGAATATGAGCAGACAGCCAAGAGAGTCACCAGGGTGGTAAGAGCAGCGAAGGCAAAAAATAAAGCAGTCCTTGGCCAGTGGGATCCGGAAGGGGGTCAAGGGGTTCTTTAGATACATAAGGGAAAAAAGGAAAGTAAGGGGGCAGATCAGCAAGATAAGGATAGGGGATGGTTGGGCACAGGAGGCGGGGGATCAGGCAGAAGTCCTAAATGAGTATTCTGCCTCAGTTTATACCGGGGGGGGGGGACGGAGGGGCTATGTCTTGCGAGGGAAGCGGGGGCAAACCGGAGGAAGGGGTGGGACCGGTAGAGACCAGGGGCCCTGACTGGTCCGGGGAAAGGGAGTGGCCACCACAGACAGGTGGGGGGCCAGCAGTGCAGGGTGAAAAGGGGGAGGATGTGGAGGCTGAAATCCTGGTAGAGAGAGAAAAGGAATGGCTCAGGTCCCTTCGAATAGAGAAAGCACCTGGGCCAGATGAGATACATCCCAGGGTGCTGAGGGAACTGGCAGATGTCCTGGCAGTCCCTCTAGTGGAGCTTTTCAACATCTCTTCGAGGACTGGGTGGGTGCCCCAAGACTGGAGGGTGGCCCATGTTCTGCCGATCCACAAGGGGGTCAAGGAGGACGCAGAAATTACAGGCCCGTTAGTCCGACACCAGTGGTCGGCAAGGTGATGGAGGTACTGTCAAGGAAAGGCTGGGGGGGGGGGGTTACTGGAGCAAACTGGATACTTGGACAATAGGCAGCATGGCTTTGCCACAGGAAGATCCTGCCTGACAAACCTCGTGGAGTTCTATGACTGGGTGACAAGGGCCCTGGACCAGGGTAGGCCAGTGGATGTCCTCTTTCTGAACTTTAGCAAGGCATTTGATTCAGTACCCCACAGTGGTCTGCTGGTTAAGCTGAAGGAAATGGGGGTAGGGAGACAGCTGTTAAGAAAGATAGGAAATTGGCTCTCTGAGCGTTCTCAGAAGGTGGTGGTTGGAGGGTTAGCCTCATCCCCAAGGTGGGTTACTAGTGGGGTTCCCCAGGGGTCAGTGCTGGGGCCACTCCTGTTCAACGCCTATGTCTCGGACATCAGGAGGGGGATCAGGAGTGAAATGAGTCTCTTTGCAGACAACTCAAAGCTGGGTACAGTGGTGGAGGAGGGGAAGGTGGCCTTGCAGAAGGACCTGGAGGCTCTGGAAAGATGGTCGGGAAAATGGAAACTAAAATTCAATGTGAGGAAGTGCAAGGTTCTGCACCTGGAGTCAGAAATCCAGGCCAGGGGTATACCCTGGGAGGAGACATGATTCAAGTCACAGAGGGTGAGAGGGACTTGGGGGTAGTGGCAGATGTCAAAATGAACAGCTCAGAGACCTGTAGGAAAGCAGCGGCAAGTGAAAATAGGATGCTGGGATGCATTGCCAGGGGGATTACCTCCAGAAAGACGGAAGTGATCCTTCCACTGTACAACTGCTTGGTTAGGCCACATCTTGAGTACTGTGTGCAGTTTTGGAGACCACATTCAAAAAGGGACATTACACTCCTAGAGAGGGTTCAAAGGAGGGCAACCAAAATGATCTGGGGCCTGGGGGACAGGACCTATGAGGAGAGGCTCAAGGAGCTCGAAATGTACACCTGGAGGAGAGGAGGGAAGGGGGGACATGATAGAGGTCTTTAAGTACATGAAAGGGATCAATAAAGGAGGCCCAGTCAGGGCGCTCCAAAGGAAGAAGGGTGGGGCAAAGAGAGGTCATGGGTGTAAGCTGGAAGGGGGCAGGCTCAGAGGGGAGAGGAGGAGATATTATTTCACTGAAAGGGCGGTGGAGCCATGGAATGCACTGCCCAGGGAGCTGGTGGAGGTGGAGACTGTGGACAGGTTTAAATAGGGGTGGGACAGGTACAGAGGTAGAGTAAATCTGACCAGGCCCAGTACAGCTGGAACATCTGGGACTGGGGACAGTATAACCCAAGGGGGCCAGAGACACCAAAAAAAAAATCAACCCTCAGTGCGGGTGCTGAAAATCAAGCAGACTCAAGAGACCATTAGGCCTATTCTGCTGGCAGTTTAGTATGTTAGTACAATCGTATCATTCGCATGTGGGAGCACACAGCCCAGTCCATATTAGTATTCTGCACTCCCATCCATGCATAATGTTTCAGATACAGTAGTGATATCCTTTTTTGCCTGTGGGAGCGCAGGGCCCCATCCCACAGTGTACAGCATCAAAAAACACCTCATACTGCAATCTTATCCTATAAAAAACACAGCAAAATTTGAAAGCTATGTAACTTGATAAAAATTACTATAAAACCACCAAAAGGCACATCGGTAGTACAAGCCCCTTCTACCCTAAAAATGAGAGCAAAATTGCAAACAGTTTCTTAACACTATAGTGACAAAGAAATGGCTCCACAAACCTCCCAGTACGCTATTCTATGAGAAATCAACCAAAATTCAAACCTACAGAACGCCAAGCCAAAGTTAATGTATTTTCACCAAACCAGCAAAATGTATATCTGGGGAGCAAGCTCTTTCTACCAAGAACATTTCGGTCCAAAATTCCAAACAGTTTCTTTGCTATGAAGTGACCAAAAAAAATAGCAAAATAAATTTTTTTTTCGCAAATTGCAAAGCAGAGTCCTGTTTCATGGTAAAAGTTTTCCCCGAGATTTGCAAAACAGGATTTTCACAGCTGAAACAAACCCACATTTCTCACAAAGTAATCAAAAAACTAACCCCAGAATGCGATTCTATGAGCCCTGATTAGGTAAACATATTAAATTTAAGTTTCTTTCCCTTGCTAATGGAAAACAAGATGGTTGTAGCACTAACTAGGATTCTGCATTTGCAATCAAGAATCCTATTTCGAGCCTCACATCTAACATTTCTCAAAGGAAATAATGGGAAACTAACATTTAATAACTTTGGAACGGATTAATAAAATTTTCACCAAACCTTCAAAAGGCACCACTGTGACCCAAGACCTATATACCCTAAACATTTCAGACCAAAATTCCACACCAGTTTTGCGCAACGTGCCAACACAGAATTTGACGGAAAAATGGTAATTTACACATTTGAGACTCCATATCTCCGCATCCGCACATCCAACTGGAATAAAATGCGATAGAGATCTTTGTGGCGCATGCCAAATTTCATGCAAAATCGCTTTAACGGTTGCAAAGTTATTAAAGCGCAAAATTTTCAGTTTAACATAGAAATATAAACATTGACAGCAGATAAGGACCGCTTGGCCCACCCAGTCTGCCCCTTTCCCTACCTACTGAATAAACTGCAGATCATAGTTAACAGCCTATGTCTTCCTACACTCCACCAGAATTGCCTTATGTCTGTTCCATGCATTCTTGAATTCCCCCACTGTTTTTGACCCTACAACCTCCTCAGGAAGGCCGTTCCATGCATCTACCACCCTCTCCATGAAAAAATATTTCCTCATGTTGCCCTTCAGCCCTCCGCCCTCCATCTTCAATCTGTGCCCCCTTGTTCTTACACATCTCTTTCTGAAAGATGCTACCCTCCTGGATTTTGTTGATTCCCTTGAGGTACTTGAAAGTTTCTATCATGTCCCCCCCCCCATGTAGTCACCTAGACAGTAGACGCACGAGGTGGGGGATCGGTGTGCAAAATCTTCTGGCTGCAGGGACACTGGCGAAATCCTGGGAAAGATTTCTCCATGATCGATGCTGCAAAAGCATGATCGCTAACTCGAATGAGTCTGAGCTTTGGTAAAAACAGACAATTTGAAAGCCAGGGCCTACGAAATGCGAGAGCATGAGGGAGGCAACCTATATCTTCCAGCGGAAAGGATGATCTGGAGTCATGGGGCTGAGCCAAGGTATATACCACCCGGGTGGGTGGAAGAAGCCAGCTTGAAGACTTCCGGCAGAAAGATGCTACCCTCCTGGATTTTGTCGATTCCCTTGTGGTACTTATAAGTTTCTATCACGTCCCCCCTCTCCTTCCTTTCCTCAAGGGTATACATATTAAGCTCCTTTAGTCTCTCTTCTTATGGTTTCTGGTGCAGACTCTGGACCATTTTAGTTGCCCTCCTCTGGACTGCCTCCATCCTGTCTATGTCCTTGCGGAGATGGGGTCTCCAGAACTGCAAGCAGTACTCCAGATGGGGTCTCACCAACTGTCTGTACAGTGGGATAACAACTTCCTGTTTTCTACTTGTGATGCCTCTTCCTATACATCCCAGTGTCTCCCCAGTCCTCCTTACTGCCTTCTCACATTGCTTGCTTACCTTTAGGTCATTTGTTATGACTACCCCAGGTCCCTTTCCATTTTTGTTGTTGTTATTAGTATCCCCCCCCAAATTGTGTACTCTTCCCCTGGATTTTTGTTTCCCAGGTGCATTACTTTGCACTGAATATAAGCTGCCATACTTTTGGCCATTTCTCCAACCTTGCCAAGTCCCTTATCATCCCCCACCTCCCGTGCATCAACCCTGTTGCAGATGTGTCATCTGGAAAGAAGCATATTTTTCCTTCTAGTCCCTCTGCACTGTGACTTATAAAGACATTAAAAAGGACAGGACCCAGTACTGAGCCCTGCGGTACCCCACTAGTAACCCCCTTTTCTTCGGAGTGGACTCTGTTTACTATTCCCCTCTGTGTCCTGTTGTCCAGCCCATTTTTTACCCAGGCTACCACCCTGGGACCCACTCCCAGGCTGGCTAATTTGTTTATTCTTTTGTGTGGGACTGTGTCAAATGCCTTGCTAAAGTCTAGGCAGGCCATGTCCACAGCCCCTCCCTGGTCTACTACTTTGGTCACCCAGTCAAAGAGATCTACTAGATTCGTCTGACATAACCTTCCCCACTGTGAATCCATGCTGCCTTGAGTCCTGTGCCCCGCTGGCCTCTAGGTACTCAACAGTTCTTTCCTTCAGAAGTGATTCCATCATTTTCCCTACCACTGAGGTCAAACTAACAGGTCTGTAGTTTTGTGCCTCTGCTTTGCTCCCACATTAGTGAAGGGGAAATCGCCTCCACCCTCCTCCGGTCCTTAGGTACCACACCATCCTCCCATGATTTATTAAAAAGGGTAACCAGTGGTGTCACTAGTTCTCCCCTTAGTTCTTTTAGAATTCTGGGGTGAATCCCATCAGGGTCCACTGCTTTTTCCACCTTCAGTTTTAGGAGTTCTTTCAGAACCCTTTCTTCTGTGAATGGACTGGTATCACCCTCCCTATCCAGAGTGCTTCTACTGATTGGATTAGGTACTGCCCCCTTCCCTTCTTTTGTGAATACTGAGCAGAAGTATTCATTCAGTATCCCCTGCTTTTTCACTGTCACCCTCCCCTTTATTAAGCCTCACTATCCCTCCCTTGGTCATTCTTCGCTCCCTAATGTACCTATAAAAGGTTTTATCCCCCTTCTTAACCAAGTTGGCTGTCTTTTCCTTGGTTTGGGCCTTTACTATTCTGACTACCTTCTTCGCTTCCTTCTGCTTTAACTGGTACAGTTCTCTGTCCTGCTCCTTCAGCGTTTCCTTATACTTCCTGAATGCTTTTTCTCCCTAACCTTTCCCACCACCTCATAGTGTTTTTTTCCTTCATTTTAATTTATTTGCTTCATGCAAAGGCTTGTTGCCTCTGTGATGGCAGTTTTAATGTTTCCCTATTGTTCCTCCACCCCTCCCTCCTTTCCCATTTGCTAGTGCTCTTCTGAGACATTCTCCCATTTTGACAAAGTCAGCCCTCCTAAAGTCCAGTACCCTCACTTTCCTATGGCTTGACTCTAAGGCTGTGTTTATTGTGAACCATACTGTCTGGTGGTCACTTGTTCCCAGATGATTATCCACTTCTACATTTGAGATCCTCTCTCCGTCCCCGTTTGAGAGTACCAGGTCTAAGATTCCTCCCTCCCGAGTGGGATCCAGCACTAGCTGTCTGAGGCATGCCTCCTGTAGGGCATCGAGAATGACACTGCTCTTGAATGTGGCTGCAGCAAAGGTGCTCCAGTTAACATCTGGCATATTCAGGTCCCTCATCAACAGTATCTCCCCTTTTTCTGCCATCCTAAGGATGTCTCCTATCATTTCCATGTCCATTTCCTCTCCATGAAACGGGAGTCTGTATACAACACCCGTGCACACTGTGGTGCCATTTCCTGTCTCCAGGGTGACCCATAGCGCTTCTCCTCCTCAGTGTTTAACCTTTAGTTTCATTGCTTTGATCCCTTCCTTTACGTAGAAAGCTATTCCTCCTCCTCTCCTACCATCCCTGTCCCTCCTGTAGACTGTAACCTGGTATGCTGACATCCCAGTCATAGATCTCTGTGTACCATGTTTCAGTGACTTCCACAATATCCAGGCGTCCCTCTTCCATCAAGGCCACTAGTTCAGGGAGCTTGTTACCCAGACTAAGGGCGTTGGTAATCACTGCCCTCCATTTTTTGATGGCCTTAACCCTTTTAGCCCCATCCCTGTCCTTACTGTCTTTGCCTATTTCTCTATTTACCCCTGCCCTTCTCCCTATCGACATCTCCATCTTGGTGTTTACCTCACTAACTACCCTGATTTTGTTTTCTGGGGGGTGGGGCTGGGATTTCCCTGCTCCTTTTCAGTGCCTCCCCCCTTGTCAGGTTTAAATGCTTCATTGGCAAGCATTTAAACTAATAACCTAGAATCCTGGTTCCCCTCCTGGACAGACGCAGACCACTGTGCCAGGACAGGCCTGCATCCCTCCAGGTGGACCCCAAGTCCCCAATGAAGCCAAAACCCTGAGCTTTGCATAAAAGTGAAGATTTAACCCTAACTATAGGGGTGCGACCACACCCCTACATGTAAAATACAAAGATGCTCCAAACTGTCACTTCTCTCACTCTCTGCCCTTCCTCTCAATTGGAGGAATGGGCTCACCAAGGCATCTTTGCTACACTGCCCAACACAGTTGACAGTTCCTTATGTTTTTTTTTTTCTGCCCTTGGTTTGTTTGTTTAAATAGGGGCCCAACTGAATCCTTTCACTTCCCCCACACAGAGCACTGCAGGACTCTGTGGGAGCTCACCTGCAACATTATGGTAGAAGTGGATTCATTTTTTCATTAAGAAAGTATTGTGGAGGTCACACCTTAGGAACTACAGCTGCCAGGCAACAGGACCACACAGAAAGAACAGTTACGCAAGAACTTACGTAACAGCAGATCTTCGAGATAATCTCTTGCATCAGGCCACACCTATGGACTTATAAGCAGTTACGCACTAGGTCCACATGTAAATTTTCTAGCTAGCAATCTTCAAGGGGCCGCCGACAACAACGTCATATGCTGGCGACGTCACTGCCATATAAGCGTTGGGCGATCCCATGACCCCTCAGTTCTTTTCCGGAGACCCCTTACAGAGGATCTCCAGCCTGGGAACCGAGGGTGCCAGAGGTTCCCGCCAGAAAGACAGTGAGACAGAAGGTGATAACTATGCTGGAGAAAGACAGACAGACACAGAAAGCCTTATGGCCAAGGGGGATGGGGGTGGTGGGATGGCATGGCCTAATGCAAGAGATTCTCTCGAAGATGAACAGGTTACTCATCTGTAACAGTAGTTCTAGGAGTGGTATATGTTTGTTCATCCATCCACACTGTTTGGCATCGTCCCTTTCCATTTTAAATCTGAAGTCTTCAAGCTGGCTCCTCCCACCCACCCGGGTGGTATATACCTCGGCTCCGCCCCATGACACCAGATCTCAGCCTGCTGTCCGTGTGGATGAACATCATATACAACTCCTAGAACTACTGTTACAGATGAATAACCTGTTCATCTTCAAGATAATCTCTTGCATCAGGCCATGCCATCCCATCCCCCCAGTCCCCCTTGGCCATAGGGCTTGCTGTGTCTGTTACAGGTGAGTAACCTGTTCTTCTAAGAGCATGAATATATTGTTCATCCACACTGTTTGGCAGACTCCAAGCAGTTCTCCGGGAAGAGGGAGGCAAGGCTCACACCCCCTACTTAGGGAACAGAGACTGGAGAACTGAAGCCCCAAAACCAGCATCCCAGCACGATTCAAGGTCGACGTGGTAGTGGGTGATGAAGGTGTTTGCTAACCTCCAGGTAGCAGTCCGGCAGATGATCTGGATAGGGATGCCCCTGGAAGCAGCTACCGATGCAGCAGTATGGAGGGTAGAATGAGCTCTTATCCCTCTGGAAGCCTTCTTGCCCAACTCATAGCACAGACCTATGCATGATGTAATCCATCTTACTATGGTCCGTTTGGCTGCAGGTCTGCCAGAAGCGGCTTCAGCATAGGTGACAAACAGCCGGCGAAGCTCTCCATGAATTTCTACTGTCCGCTCCTTATAATAGGAGAGAGCACGTCTCTGGTCCAAGGTATGGAGCCTGTACTCTGCGTCCAAGGTGTAATTAGGGTAGTATACCGGCAGAGTCAACACCTGGTTAAGGTGAAACTCTGACACCACCTCCGGAAGGAATTTCAGATGGGGGCACAGGACAACTTTGTCCCTGTGAAAGACCAGATAAAGGGAGTCCACCAAAAGTGCCTGGAGCTCCCGTCCTTCTGGCTGACGTGATAGCCACCAGGAAGGCAGTCTTCCACGACAAGTGTGACAGCTCACACTTGTGCATGGGTTCGAATGGCTTGCCCATGAGCTTTGCCAATACCAGCAGTATATCCCACGGAGGTGGAAGTTCATGCACCCGAAGGGATATGTGATCCAGGCCTTTGGCACAGGAGACAGTGGTCAGGCGCTTTTTCAATGTCGGCAGACCGTCCCGCACCCAGTAAGCAGAAATGGCTGCCAGGTGCACCCTAAGGGTCGATGACCGTAGACCCCCTTTGGAGAGAGACCAAAGGTAGTAGAGAATGTTAGCCACAGAACAGGATAAGGGGTCCAGACCCTTACCCCAAATGGAAAACCTTTTCCATCTGAAGGCGTAACATTTCCTGGTCGATTCCTTTCTAGAAACCTCCACCACGGTGTAGACATCTTCAGAAAGACCCAAAGCCTGAAACTCTAGCCGCTCAGGTACCAGGCTGTGAGGTGCAGAGATTGAAGGTCTGGATGGAAGACCTTTCCCTGGTTCAGAGATATCAGGTCCGGGCATGTACAAAGCCGCTCCGGGGGCCTGCAGCTGAGGCTAAGATGATCTGGGTACCAGAACTGGTGCGGCTGGTCTGGGGCTACCAGAATTAACTTCGCCTTGTCCCTCCTCACCTTGAGTAACACTGTGTGGATCAAGGGAAATGGAGGGAAGACGCAGAGGAGGCCTGGGGTCCATGGCCTCGAGAAGGCATCCCCCTGCAGCGAGCCCTGCTTGGGGGGGGGGGGCAGGCATGATACAGCCTCAGTTTGGTGTTTTCCCTGGAGGCAAACCGGTCCACCAGCAGTTTGCCCCAATGGAAGAACATGCTGTAAGCTACCTCTGGATGGAGAGACCACTCGTGGGATGTCTGGCCTGTGCAGCTGAAAGCATCCGCCAGCTGGTTCGAGGCTCCTACCACACGGATGGCTAGGAGATCTGCCTCCAACCGGCTTACGAGGGTTCAGATGCAGAGTGCCTCCTTGCACAGCAGACGGGAGTGCGTGCTGCCCTGTTTGTTGAGGTAGTACATGGTCACGGTATTGTCCGTCTGGACTTCAACCACTTGACCCTGGAGCTGAGGAGCGAAAGCTGACAGTGCCAGTCTGACTGCTCTGAGCTCCCAACAGGTTGATGTGGCATCGGGACTCTAGAACCCATGGGCCCAGTTGTCCCCCATATGGGATCCCCAGCCCATGAGAGGCGCATTGGTCGTAAGGACAACTGTCGGCTCGGGCGGACAAATGGGATCCCTTCCTGCAATTGGTCTGGGGCGGTCCACCACTGGACAGCGTCCCACATATTCTGGGTTACAGTGATCAGCTGGTTGAAATTACCATATCGCTGAGTCCACTGGGCGGCCAGCTCCCACTGGAGGAGGCGCATGTGCAACTGGGCTTAACGGACCACCAAGGTGCACGCTGCCATGTAACCCAGAAGGCGCAGAACGTCCCGGGCAGGGCGCAAGTGCCCAACCAGAAATGATTGGGCAAAGAAGGAGAGAACCTCCGCCCTGTCTGCCAGGAGCCGAGCTCTGGCTTGACGAGAGTCGAGATCTGCCCTGATGAAGCCCATCACCAGGGAAGGCAAGAGTTCTGACTTGGCCTCAATCAGAAGACCGAGTAGGGAGCAGGTCTGGAGGGCCAGATCCCTGTATCTCTCCACCTCCTGTTGGGTGGGACCTGCTAGAAGCCAATCGTGGAGATAAGGGTAGATTTGGACTCCGACGCCCAAGATGGGCCGCCACCACTGCAATGCATTTGGTGAAGACAAGTGGGGCCGATGACAGGCCGAACGGCATGGTTCAGAACTCATACAGGGTCCCTTCGACCCTGAAGCTGAGGAACCGCTGGTGGGACGGACGGATTGGGACATGAAAGAACGCGTCCTGCAGATCCAGTGAACAGAACCACGTTTCACTCCAGGGATGGAATGATCTGGGACAGAGTGACCATCCGGAAGGTGCAAGACCTGAAAAACTGATTCAGGTCGTGGAGATCTAGAATGGGGCGCCAACCCCCGTCCGCTTGGGCACCAGGAAGTACCTGAAGACAAAGCCTGGATTTGCTGGAGGTTCCTCCACAGGGGCTACTGCCTCCTTGCGGAGGAGCTGAGCCACATCGTCTCGAAGAGCCGACTGGGTGCACGTGGAAATCCGTTCCTCCCGAGGGGCGCAGGCTCAGCTTGGAGGGTACTGCTCGAATTCTAGACACCGTCCCTAACCGGCCACTTTGAGAACCCACCTGTCCGAAGTGATAATGGACCAGGTGGAAAGGAAGTGGCTGAACCGACCCCCCACGGAAGGGTCCAGAGCTGGCGTGACGGAGACAGCAGTGGCAACTCCTATCCCGTCACTGGGCAGGTTTAGAGGAGGCGGCGGCAGCGGCTCCGGGACCTGAGCCTTGGCATCCTTTGCAGCTCTGTTGGGGACCAGGCTTGGGCAGAGGGCACCAAGCTTGAGCCTGCTGCTGATGTTGCCACTGCTGTCCTCCTTGGTAGGAGGGCTGCCACACCGCAGGAGAAGAGTGACGAAAGGGCTTCTTTTGTTGGTTCTTACCTGAAGAATCTTTTGCAGAAACGGCATCCAAGGTGGCATTGGAATGCTCTATACACTGTAGGTGACCGGCCACTCCTGGACTGAACAAGTCTGTCCCCAGGAAAGGCACATCAGCCAACTTATGCTGAGCATCAGCCGAGGAGGAGGAAAGCCTCAGCCAAGCCCTGTGGCGAGAGGACACTGCGGCAGCCATCGAGTGGGCACAGGAATCCCCGATGTCCAGGGCCATCTGGAGCTGCTGCTTGGCAACAGCACGGCCCTGGTCACGGACCTGTTTGACCATGGTCTGCACATCCGCGGGGCGATGGAGGACTTCGTCTAAGGACCCGAGAAGGGCATGAGAGAAGTGTGCCATGACGACGGCCGAGCTGGCCTGACGAAGGCCCAAAGAAGAGGTCGCAAAGATCTTTCGGGCTGAGTGGTCCATATTTTTTGGACTCCTTGTCCGGAGGTCGGTCAGTGTCAGCTGAACTACCAGTACGCCTGAACACAGAGGCGGTCACCAGGCTCTCGGCTAAAGGGTTATCTGTGAACCCCGCAAGGGACACCATGGGCACTGCATACTTGCGGGCCATGCGGGCAGACAGAACTGGACAAGAGGCAGGGTGCTGCCAGAGTTCAAGGGCCGTGTGAGCAATGGCTTTGGCCACTGGAAAGGCCTCCGTTGGGGGTGCCCCTCTCTTTAAAATATCTGTGAGAGGGTACTCTGCCTTTTTCTGGATAGATTCCAGGGGCATTCCAGTAGAGTCGGAAATGAGACCAAGAATCCCTTGGAAGGAGGAAGGGCCTTCCTTCGTCCCTGTGCCAACGGATGACTCATCATCCCCAGAATGAGTGTGCAGCCCGGTGACATCCGAGTCAGAGGAGTCGGGATACAGCGGTCTACCGCCGCAATCACCCTCGATCCGCCAAGGGCGGTCAGGGGTGACAGTAACCGACAGACGTCGGGGAAGCCCGGTGTCCAGTCGGTCCTCTTTAGAGGAAGCCCCTCCTGCAGGTTGCTTAGGTGGCGGTTCCACCCGAAAGGGTGGGGAGACCGGAACAGGCCGAACTGGGGGAAAGGCCGGCCCCACGGGCGGAGGAACCAGAGGCTTCGGTTCTGCAGGGATCGGCTCCAGCTTGGGAGGCGAGAGCCAAGTAATGGCCGGGGTAGGTGGCGGAGCTGGCTTCTGCCCGGTCATGATCAGCTGCTGCCACATAAGGTCCTCATAGCACCGGAGTTTCTGCCGGAGCCTCTCCTCGTCAGAGGAGGATGAGGACAACCTGTGGCGTCGCCTTTTCTTAGGTCTCTTATGGCTCCTCCTAGACCTCGACCGAGATCAGGGAGGCCAACTCAGTCAATCGGGAGACACCGGAATTGGTGAAACCAGAGGGTCCGGAACAGGGTCCTTGATGGGGACCCCAGCGGGCTGGGTTTCCTCATCAGGAAATACCAGGACCGGAGTCTGTTCTAATGAGTCATCGGCCACAGCCAGCGACAAAGGGAAGATCGGGTCGAGGATAATTTCAACCTCGGCCACATCCTCAGTCCTCTGGCCAGACGGAATATTAGTGAATCCGGCAGCCGAGGATGTGATCTCAATTGAGGTAGAGACCGCATGTTCCTCAGACTCTGACCTTTCTCAGTTCCAAGAACGTCTTCGCCGAGACAAAGACAACTGGTCTTTATCTCTCTTACGAGAGTGGGAGGAGTGTGAGCCTGGGGGCGCCTCACCCCCCACCTGGTGGGGAGAGACTGGCACAACTCCTTGAAATATCCCATAAAGGTGGAGCCCGGGATCAGAGGGACAAGAAGCTTCAACTGGCAGGAGCATGAGCGGCTTCTTGCTCAAATGCCTTCATCTGTTACAGCTGATCGGCGGAGCTCATGACCGTGGAAATCACCCACCCAGCCTCCTTCGACTTCACCGGAGGGTTCCTTTTTTCCTGTCTCGCCAGCTTCAGGTGTGCCTTGCGGTCGTCCAGGACGTTGGGATGGAAGGTCAAGCAAAAGCTACCTGACCCAGTGTCTTGGCTGACACCTGGGCAGTAGGCACATGTAGTGAGATCGGTGGCGACATCTTCTGGCAGCAGGGGCACCGGTGAAATCCCAGGAAGATTTGTCCTACATGATTAATGCTGCAAAAGCATGATAATACTTTCGAATGAGTTAGGGCTTGATAAAACTAGCAATTTGAAAGCCAGGGCCTCACGTAAAATGCAAGAACACTGAGGGAGGCAACCTCCATCTTCCAGCGGAAAGAAAGATCTGGCGTCATGGGACAGAGCAGAGGTATATGACAATGCCAAACAGTGTGAATGAACAACATAGCCACGCTCCTAGAACTATTGTTATGGTTTTGTAAAGGGGACTACCATTTCTTTTTTTTTTTTCCCTCAATTGTTTAACCAGGAATAACACACTAAGCTGAAAGCTTGTTTACAGGTGCAACCTGGAAGCACAGGGAAGTTAAGTGACTTGCTCAGGGTCACACAGTATATGCAAGTAGGGGCTGTGGAATTCCAACCCAGGTCTCCAGATCTGCAGCTCAGAGCCTTAAGCCACTGCACTATACTGCCTCCCAATCAATCAATCAATAGAAAATAAAATGGTAGTCCTCTTTATGAAAACCAAGCATTCCCAATTCCTCTTTAGTTACTATATTCCAGAATATAGACAACAGAAGAATAAACCTCTGTCTATTTTACAACTAAGAAAATATCTGCTTTCCACACAGAAATCTTGTAATTGTTATTAATCGTGTTGGTTATTGTGCATTTATTTAATGTATGCATGTATGTATATTTTGTAAGGTCACCATTGTGAGACTGAGTTTATACTCAATGATCTTACCTTGAATAAACAGACGGTTCCATCTTCTTCGAGGGTATCTCTTGCATCAGGCCACACCTATGGAACGAGTCCCAAACAGTACAGACAGATGGTCGGGGTGGCTGGAGGCTACAGGCCTAAGACAGAAGGCCTTGAAGGTCAGCTAGGCCGAAGCCTGCCCTTCTCCTAGAGGCAGTGTTTAGACTGTAGTGCTTTAAGAAAGTGTAGACAGTACTCCAAGAAACATCGGCACAGATGCCAGCAGCTGACACATTCCTGAAACAGGCAGTCCCAACCCCAGGAAGTTCCTAACTGGATTTGCTGTAACAAAAGGTGATACAGCTGGCCAACCATAAAGCCAGCCACCATTTAGAAACTGGTACGCCCTCTTGCCCAGGGGTGTACAAAACCAACAGCTACAAGGACTTCCTGTAGTCCTGCACATGGAGTGCACAGCAGTGCAAAATTCTATGTCCATCTAAAGTAGGGAGAGGCGCCCCCGAGAAAGGCATACTCTAGACAATAGACAGGTGTGGGTGATTTAAGGTAAACTCAGACACTGCCTTAGGAAAGAAAATACAGGTTACTCACCTGTATCAGGAGTTCTAGGAGTGGTATATGTTGTTCATCTACACTTCTTGGCAGGTACCTTGCCATTTTAAGATGTGCCGGAAAGTCTTCAAGCTGGCTCCTCCTACCCACCCGGGTGGTAAAACCCTTAGTTCCACCCCATGACGCCAGATCTAGCCCGCTGGAAGCCAGCTTGCGCATCAAAGCCAGGGAGGTAGTGTGGATGAACAACATATACCATTCCTAGAACTCCTGTTACAGGTAAGTAACTTGCATTTTTAGGGACGTGGATATGTTGCTCAATCCACACTTCTTAGACTCCTAGCAGTTCTCCGGGAGGAGGGAGGCAAGGTGCGCAACCCCTTATACTTACCTCGGGGAATAAGGACTGGAGAACCGAGGTCCCAAAACCAGCATCCCGGCGTGACTTTAGGTCAATGTGGTAATGGGAAATAAAGGTGTGTGCCGACTTCCAGGTAGCAGCCCTGCAGATTTCCTGGATAGGGACGTCCCTAGAAGCAGCCACCGAAGCAGCGGTATGGCGGGTTGAATGAGCCCTTATCCCTCTGGGTGGCTCCATGCCCGCCAACCTATTACAGAGATCTATGCAGAAGGTGACCCACCGGCTTGTCGTCCACTTGGCTGCAGGTCTGCTAGGTGCGGCTTCAGCGTAGGTGACAAACAGCTGGTGAACCTCTCCCCGAACTTCAGCTGTCCGCTCCCAATAATGAGAGAGTGCTCTTCTAGGGTCCAGAGTATTGAGCCTATATTCGGCCTCCGAGGTGTGACTGGGGTAGAACACCGGCAGAGTCAACACCTGCTTCAGGTGAAACTCCGACACCACCTTCAGAAAGAATTTCGGGTGAGGGTGAAGGACAACCTTGTCCCTGTAGAAGACCAGGTATAGAGACTCTATGAAAAGCGCTTGGAGCTCTCACATCCTTTTGGCTGACGTGATAGCCACCAAGAAGGCGGTCTTCCACGACAGGTGGGAGATAATCGCACCTGTGCATCGGTTCGAATGGCTTGTTCATGAGCTTGGCCAATACCAACAGTAGATCCCATGGAGGTGGAGGTTCTTGCACCAGAGGGGATATGCAATCTAAGCCTTTGAAAAAGCACCAGACCACCTTCTCCTGCGCCACCGACTGCTTGCCAGCCTGCGCCCAGTAAGCAGAGATGGCTGCCAGGTGCATCTTCAGGGTCATCGACCGAAGCCCTAGCTGAGAAAGGGACCACAGGTAGTCCAAAATGCTAGCCAACGGGCAGGATGAAGGGTCCAACCCCTTGCCCTGACACCAAATGGAGAATCTTTTCCATTTAAAGGCATAGCATTTTCTGGTCGACTCCTTACAGGACACCTCAACGATGTTGAGGACCTTGTTGGAAAGACCCAAGGCCTGGAACTCTAGCCGCTTAGGAACCAGGCCATTAGGTATAGGGACTGAAGGTCTGGATGGAACACCTTCCCCTTGCTGACTGAGATCAGGTTCGGCTGGGCTGGAAGCTGCCTCGGGAGCCTGGAGCTGAGGCCGAGGAGATCTGGATACCAGAACTGGGGAGACCAGACTGGGGCCACCAGAATCACTTGCGCCTTGTCCCTCTTCACCTTGAGAAGCACCTTGTGGATCAAGGGAAAAAATCGAGGGAAGGCATAGTAGAGGCCCAGGGTCCACGGCCTCAAGAAGGCATCCCCCTGCAGCGAGCCCCGCTGAAGGGGGCGGGCATGAAACAGCCTTAGCTTCGCGTTCTCCCTGGAGGCGAACAGGTCCGCCTGAGGGGGTGCCCCAGTGGGAGAACAGGTCTTGAACTACCTCCGGCAGGAGAGACCACTTGTGAGATGCACCGCCTATCCGGCTGAGGGCATCAGCCAGACTGTTAGAGGCACCTGCCACATGGATGGCTAGGAGATCCGCCTCCAGGCTGATCACAAGGGACCAAATATGGAGAGCTTCCTTGCACAGAGGCAAGGAGTGCGTCCCACCCCGACGGCTAAGACAGTACATGGTCGTGGTGTTGTCCGTCTGGACCTGAACCACTTGACCCTGTACAAACGGAGTGAAGGCGGTGAGGGCTAACTATAACGCTCGAAGCTCCAGCAGGTTGATGTTGCATCGGGACTCCTGAGGGGACTAGAGGCCGTGGGCCCTGAGGTCCCCCAGATGGGCACCCCAACCCATCAAGGAGGCGTCTATCGTAAGGATGACCGTCGGCTCGGGCGGACAAACAGGATACCCTCCTGCAGATGAACTGGGACGAGCCACCACTTCATGCCACCCCACATCTTCTGAGTCACGGTTACTGGCTGGTCCAGAAGACCGGAGCGCTGAGACCACTGGCGGGCCAGCCCCCATTGCATGGGGCACATATGCTAGCAGGCCTATCGGACCACGCTGGTGCAGGCCACCATGAGACACAGAAGGCACAGGAAGTCCCGGGCAGGGCGCAATTGCCCATCCCGAAATGACTGGGCAAGGAGGAAAGGACCTCGGCCCTGTCCACCGGGAGCCAGGCTCTGGCTCGAAGGGAGCTGAGCTGAGCTCTGCCCTGATGAGCTGAATCACCTGTGATGGCACAAGTTCTGACTTGGCCTCACTGATCAGGAGGCCAAGTTGGGAGAAAACCTGGAGGGGGCTGCTATCAGCCAGTCACCAGGTAAGGGTACACCCTGACCTCTCGGCGCCGCAGGAATGCTGTCACCACAGCCATGCACTTGGTGAAGCCCCGGGAACTGAACAGAGGCCGAAGAGAATGGCCTGGAACTCCTAAATGGATCCCCCCGCTCTGAAGCGGAGGAATCGCCGATGAGATGGACTGATTGGGACGTGAAAGAACGCGTCCTGAAGATCCAGAGAACAAAACCACATGCCTAGTTCCAGGGATGGTATGATCTGAGCCAGAGTGACCATCCTGAAGGTGCGCGGCCTTAGGAACTTGTTCAGGTCGTGCATATCGAGAATGGGGTGCCAGCCCCCCCCCCCCCGTCCGTTTTGGGACCAGGAAGTACGTGGACACAAACCCTGGGCATGGAGGAGGATCCGCCACCTTGCTGACCACCCCTTTTGGAGGAGCAGAGCTATGTCGGGACGGCAGACCCAGAGGCTGTGGAACCGGTAGCACACCTCCCAGGGCTCGGGAGGAGGGGTCTGCTCAAATTCAGAGGCAGACCCCTGCCGACCACTTCCAACACCCAACGGTCTGTGGTTATAGCGGACTAGGCGGAAAGCAAGTGGCTGAGCCGGCCACCCATGGGGGGACCCAGGGGAGGAGTGACAAGGTTAGGGGCTGCACCCCTCAACCAGTCAATGGGCGGGCTTGGAGGAAGGGCTGGCTGAGGAGCCGCCTGGACCCTTCCCTCCAGGCTTCCTGTTGGAGAAAGCAGGAGGCTTGGCCATGGGACGCTAAGCGTGAGCCTGCTGGTTCTGCTGCCAGTGCTGCTGGGCCAGTTGTGCCACTGGAGCGAAAGGGCTTACACTGTTGCTGGCAGCCTTTTATCCTTCTGGGCAGAACTGACAGAGTCCAAGGTGGCATTGGACTTCTCGATCCACTGGGGGTGGCCCTCCACCCCGAACAAAATCGGTGCCCAAGAAGGGGACAGCTGCCAGTTTGTGCTGGGTATCTGCCGTGAAGGTAGAGATCCGCAGCCAAGCACTGCGGCGCATGGCTACTGCAGCCGCAACTGACCGGGCACAAAAGTCTATGTCCAGAGCAGTCTGGAGTTGTTACTTGACCACCACCCTTCCCTGATACCGCACCTGCTCGACCGCCGTTTGAAGGTCAGCCGGCAGATGAGGAAGCACCTCATCTAGGGAGTCCAAAAGGGCGTGTGAAAAGTGTGCCATCAGTAGAGCCGAGCTAGCATGTCGAAGGCCTAAGGAGGCGGCAGCATAAACTTTGCGCCCGGAGTAGTCCTGCTTTTTGGACTTCTTGCCTGGGGGCTTATCTACGTCTCTGGCATTTCCGGAGCGCCGGAAAACGCTAAAAATCGGTCACCAGCCCTTCAGCCGAGGGGTGCTCCGAGAAAACAGAGAGGGAACTGGTCGGGACTGCGTTCTTACAGGCCATCCTGGCCTAAGGCGCAGGACAGGATGCAGGCTGCTGCCACAACTCCAAGGCCAGAGCAACAATGGCCTCAGCCACAGGAAAGGCCTCTGTAGGGGAATCCCCTCAGTCCAAAATTTCTGAGGGGATATTTGGCCCATTTCTGCACAGGTTCAAGCTGCATCCCAGAAGACTCTGAGATAAGTCAAAGAACACCGAGGAACGAGGATGAGCTCTTGTCAACCAACAGAACCCCGGAAGACTCCAGGTCGAGGGGTCTAGAACACAGAGAGGAGTCGCTGGACTCCGCAAACAGCTGCTGACCGCCTGAGCCACCCTCCACTTGCTGAGGCCGATCGGGAATGAGGGTGACCGACAACCTGTGGGGCAAGCCCTGAACCAGAGAATCCTTGGCCGAGGCCCCAGTCTTTGGCTGAGAAGGAGGGGATTCCACCACAATGGGTGGAGCAGCTGGTTTTGGCTGAGCAATCGGTGCCGGAGTCGGCTCCTCGACCAAGGAACCAAGGGCAGGAGACAGTTTCGTCCGCTCGGGCGACAACCAATTTATTGCCGGGGAAGGTGACTGAGTCTGCTTGTTGCTGGCCAATAAGAGCTGCTGCAACATTATATCCTCATAGCATCGACGCAACTTATGCCGGAGCCTCTCCTCCTCCAAGGATGATGAGGATGAGCGGCGTTGCCACTTTCCGTGATGTCGGGACCGAGACCGCCAGCGGGACTTACCTGACACGGAATAGCACAGAGACCGACGGGGTCGCCGACGGTGGATCGAAGAAGGGGCCGGGGAGACCCACACATCCTCCAGTTTGGGGTCCTTGACCGGGGACTTCGGCTCGGGAGGCAGAGGCAAGTCCTCAGTAGGCACCGGGGGAACCGGTGAAGGAGGGCTGTCTGCCTCTCCAGTCGACAACCCGTCTAACGGGTTGAGGAAGATCTTGACCGCATCGACAGGTGTCTCGGTCAGCTGGCCTGACGGGGACACCAAGAAGCCAGTGGCCTTGGCTGCAACTCCGACCGAAGTCAACAGAGGACGGTCTGGGGAGCTAGATCTCTCCCGCTCCCACGAACGTCAACGGTGGGACTTACCTTTCAGGTCCTTCTTTTTCGACCGAGAGAAACAAGTCCCTAAAGGCCCCTCTCCCTTGGTGGAGAGGGACTGGCAAAGCTCCCGAAAGGAAGCAGTGTAGGAGGAGCCCAAGGAGAACAGGATAAACGCAGATGCCGAGGATGATGAAGCCGCGGCCTGGGCCGCCTCCTCCTCGAGGGCAATTAACTGATCCAGCTGCTCTGCGGAGCCCGCCGCCGGACACCACCCAACGGGCCTCCTTCGACTTCACTGGCGGAAACAGTTTTTTCTGGGCACCCCAGATGGAGTCGGGCAGCGTGGTCTTCGAGAACCGATGATGAAAAGGATTTGCACAGATCGCAAGCCTGTGGACCGTGGCTCAGACCAAGGCAGCAGACGCACGTGGCGTATCGGTCGGTTCGAGACATCTTCTGCCCGCAAGGGCACAGACGAAAGCCGGGAGTGGATTTAGAGTCCATCGCAGCTGCGAAGGAAGGTGAAAACTGAAGTCACGTAAACTTCAAAACATTTTTCGGTAAAACCGAAGGTTTAGGATCCAGGCCTAGAGATGCAAGACTGGTAAAGAGGGAACCTGATCTTCCAAGTGGTAAGGAAGATCTGGCATCACGGGGCAGAGACGAGGGTTTTACCACCCGAGTGAGTGGGAGGAGCCAGCTTGAAGACTTTCCGGCACATCTTAAAGCGGCAAGACACCTGCCAAGAAGTGTGGATTAAACATCATATCCATGTCCCTAGAACTTAGGATTCATATGCCAAGAAAGCCGGTCTTGGGGGACAAGGCAAATAAAGCTCACAGATAAGAGCCTGAAGATTGGAAATCCATCAAGCAGAAGTAATAGCAGTTTAAAAAATAATTGCATTCCACGACAGAAAGTGTAGCTCGCATGACACGGCCAAAGTAAGTGCTTCCAACAAAGTTCAAGTCCCAACACAGGACTGAATTGCTGAGGAGAGGTTTTAGATGAAGGACACCTCCCAAGAATGTACGGGACACTTCCAATCGTGCCACCTTACAGCTGTCAACTGGCACAATGAATGCTGAAAGGCCTGACAAGAGCACTTCCATAAAGGAATATTGCAGGCCAGAATCTCAGAGGGACAGCTAAGACTCCAAAAGCCGATTCACTGGACAAGTGAAAAGGTCCCCATGGTAGGAAGCCACCCACAAGGCAAAGCGTTTCCACCTCATGAAATAAGCTGCACTGGTCGAAGGCTTCCAAGCAGCCAACATGACACAGGCCACCTTTAGGATACCCCAGTTCTAGCAATGGCTATGACCTCAGGGGCCAGGCATGGAGATGCAGAGACTTGAGATCCAAAAGGATCTGGGTGCCCATCTCCAGGGAGAACTAGCCCTTGCACAGGGGCAGGACACTGGAGGTTCCACCGCCAGCAGCTGCAGTAAAAAGAACCAGAACTGAGGAGGCCAGAAGGAGGCAACGAAGATCATAGTGGCCCCTTCCATTTGGAGCTTGATGGGCACTCTCTGAATCAGAGGAAAAAGAGGAAACGCATAAAGCAACTTCCCTTTCCAAGACAGGGACAATGCATCTTACCAGAAGACTCCAGGCCCTGGAGCGAGTGAGCAGAAACGCGAAAGAGTTGCAATGAGTGGGAATGCAAAAAATTCCAAGCCTGGGCTACCCCACCTGTGGAACATGTCTTCTTCAACCAAGGTCAGCAGCTCCCACTGTTGCGTCAGACACTGCGACCAGCTGAGGCTGTCCGCCAACGTGTTTTGGACTCCTGGAACAGAGAAAATCGGCAATGCTAGACCATGTTCTACAGCCCAGAACCAGACCCACATAGCATCCCGACAGAGGGATGAATGGGTCCCCTCGTCTGTTGATGCAGTGCACAACACTGATGTCCATCTGCCCTAGCAGATGGCCCTAGGACAGATGTGTCTGGAAGACTTGCAAAGCATATAAACCAGCCTTCAGCTCTAGGACATTGATGAGGAGGGCAGTCTCCCATCTGGACTACTTCCCTTGGGTCTGAAGGGATGCCAGAGGAGCCCACTCCATTCCAACCCCGCATCTGTGAGGAGGATCTGATGAAAGGAACCCCTGCCAAGAGGTTGCTTGGTTCCCTTTGCCATAGTAGCACCATTTCTGATCGGAGAGAAGGCTGGAACTTGCCGTTCTAGGTCGGCGGTGAGTTGGCCCCCCAGGACGCAGTGTCCATGGGGGAGGGAGATCCACACGAGCTGCCTGGCTAAAGGTACCATGACCAGGGCTACAAGCAGCAGACCCAGGAACCTCAAGAAGGATCTGCCTGACACATATCTGCTGTTGTAAAGCAGCTGGACCTGAGCTTTCAGGCGGTCCACCACACCTTGAAGCAGGAAATGCAAAACCTTAAGCCGTGTCCAGGACTGCACCGATGTACGGATCCATGTACTGGCCCCTCATTCTACCAGAGGACCTGCCAACACTAGTACATGCCTTCGTGATTTCTAGGCTTGACTACTGCAATGCTCTGTACTTCGGGGACATGGGAGGGACCCTCCACAGGCTGCAGCTAGTGCAGAATGCGGCAGCCCGGTTGCTGACTGGCCTTTCGAGGTCCAGTCATGCGACTCCTGTTCTGTGTGCTCTTCACTGGCTGCCAGTCAGGTGGAGGGTCCTTTTCAAGGTGGGTCTTCTCACCTTTAAGGCCCTATCAAGGCTAGGTCCTGGTTACCCATCTGAGCTCCTGACACCGGTGTCCTCTGCTTGCTCCCTCTGCTCCTCCTCGAGGGGCCTCTTGGACGTTCCCAGGGTTCAGGCTCAAGATCTCAGGAGACTGTGCTTTTTGTGTCTTTGGGCCGATCCTGTGGAACTCGCTTCCACCTGCAGTCTGGGAGACTCCCTCGATTGAGGTATTTAAGGGGAGACTAAAGGCCCACCTCTTCAGCCTGGCCTTTGACTGCCGACATCTTCTTTAGTTTTGGCCAGTCCCCTGAAGATTGACTTCTGGAAACCTCTATTTTACTGAATTTTAATTTTGTTGTGATTTTAAATGAGGTTTTATTATGTTTTAATTTACTGCTTTATGTCTTTATGTTCTGCGCCCACAGCCTCCGGGATTGGGCACCTTATAAATAAAATTGCCTTGCCTTACTGGAGGTGCTGGCCATGGGTCAAGATTGACTTGGGCAGACCGACGGATGCTCAGGGCACGGAACAACTGCCTTGTACGTTCCAGGGTGTGGAGCAGTTGCTCCCTGGACTGTGCTATGGGCAATTAAGTCATCCAGGTAAGGACAGACGCATAGCCCCTCCCTCCTGAGGGCTGCTGATACCACTGCTAAGCATTTGGTAAAGACCAGAGGTGCAGAAGACAAGCCAAAGGGCAATGCTCGGAACTGATAGTGCTCCCCCGGAACTGGAACCAGAGGTATTATCTGTGGGGAGTACAAACCTTGATATGCAGGTATGCATCTTACATGTCGAGGGAGCATATCCAGTCTACCTGCTGCAGTAAACCATGTAGTGTCACCATCCTGAACTTCTTGTAATGGATACAGAAAGTCAGGTTACTCAAATCTAGGATAGGCCGCAAATGCTCTGTGAGTTTGGTCACTAGACAGAAGGGAAAATAGAGCCCCCTGATCTGCATGGAGAGGATCTATGGCCCTTTTCTGCAGCCACGTGTAAATGTCCCCCAGCAGCACTGAAATGTGGGCGGAGGGTAGTCTGAGAAAACTGGAGGTAGATCTGGAGGCCATTCATAAGTTCTAGAGTGTGACCTGGCACTATGAGTTGCAGGGCCCACACACTGGCTGAGTTTCCCCTCCAACAAACCCACACCACCACTGCCATTTGAAGTGCTGGTGGGTGTGGGATGGACAAGGAATAATGCTGAAATAGCACCTGCAGCCATGACCACACCACCTCCCTTGGGGACCCACCCAGTGGTGGATGTAGGGGAGGCAGGACTGTTGCTGCCTGAAAAATCACCCTGAGGCCTGATGCCTTGTGTAGGCTTGGGCCTGGCCCAACAAAAAGGCACCTCCTGGTCATTTCTTGGCTGGGTGTGGTAAAGAGAGAGGACTGACCAGAGTCTGGCCCCAGGTGTGCAGGTCATCAAGTATGTCCCACATATCTGTCCCAGTCCCACAGCCCCCATTTGCATGCTGTGTAACCCTGAGCAAGTCACTCAACTTCTTTGTGCTCCCAGGTTGCACCTGGAATCAAGCTTCGGCTTAGTGTGCCTCTCCTGGTTAAACAATTTCTCCTTTCCCTTTCCCCCCAAAGAGCCAATAGCCCTGAAGGGGGCATTCAGGATGGACTGTTGTACACCAGTGGTAAACCCAGACACCCCCCCCCCATCAAAAAGGCCATCTGCAGTCCTAGAAGGGCCTACAGAAAGAGAGGGGTCCCTCTAAGGGGCCCAGTACTGCATGTCCACCTTTCTGGCATGTCAGGGAGCAAGCCTGATCAGTGCCAGGCGGCTGGCGTGCCACCTATAGAGGGAGGGAGGAGACGAAGTGGAGAGACTGGGAGATGTGGGAAGGCCTCCCAGGGTCGCCAAGAAATGGACAGCTCCTGAGCATCAAACCTCCTTGCAATTCAAAGTCACATCTCCATAGAGATGAAAGAGAGGAGCGCAGGAGGGGACCACAGGATATCCGGTGGGGGGAAGAGAACTGCACTCCTGGTGGAAAAGGACTACCCCCGACGGGCCCTGTGGGCTGCTAGTCAGGAACTCAGTGACACCCTGAAGGAGGAAAGGCACAGTGACAGCATAGGCAATGATGTGAGGCATGGGAAAGATGCCCAGTCAGCTCACCTGGAATGTAAAGGACAGGATTAGCTCTGCAAAGGAGGGAAGCACCCTGTAGGCATCAATGGTGGTGCCACCCTAGGAGCAACACCTGTGCGCGGCATCAGCGGGGGGAAGGGGGTTAGGAAGGGAGAAACTACAGACTGTGTCAACGAACCACCGCTAGCCAAGGTGAGGCAAGTGCAATGCCTGGACCAACCAATTACAGATTCTAAGAACCGGCAGGGGCCTCTTAATACCGCCAACCCAAGGTGTGATGGGATCGGGGTGGCAGGAGGCGCAGAGGAAGGCCTGTATGGCAATGAGGTTCCACATGGCAATAATGGGGGGGGGGGGCCTAAGCCCCAGCGTCTGAGGCTAAACTGGCATACGGGAGCAGCAGAGTGTACAGCCCACAGCAGCCCTGCGAGGAGAGAGGGCTGGGCAGTGGGGAGAGGTGGCGGCCTGCATTTACAGGAGGCACCACGCAGTGTCGATGGGAGAGACTGGAGCCTTGAAGTCGACGGACTAATGCCGCCGCCAGAAGCCAGAGGGGTGCACCATCCAAAGAAGAAGGTGCGGGCTGCCGGGGGATGCAACGGAAACTGCCCGGCAGGGCACCCAATGACGTTGATGGGGAGGGAAGAGACAAGGCCCCGGCACGGACAGGTAGGTAGACACTGGCCAAGAGAGGACTGATGAAAGTAGCTGCGGAAGCCAATCTGTGGAAGAAACGTCTGAGCTGCAGGACAAACAACCTCGTTTGTAACCCTGTTGGAGGGACACTGCCAGAGCTGCACCCTGTAGGGAAGAAAGTGTTGTATGACAGGACAACACCACAGGCACGGTCAGTGCCAAAAGGAGCAGTGACCAGGAGGGCCAGAGCCGTACCTTGTGGGGAAGAAGGTGCTGGATGGCAGAAAATGTCACTGCCGGAGTGGATGACGCAAAGGTTGCAGTTGGTGACTCGAGAAGGATCCCGGGCTGGGGGGGGGGTCTTCGCCTGGGAAGAGAAGGCCTGAAGCCAGTCCAATGGCCCAGAGGCCAAAGAGAAATCAGACGACACAGAGAGGCTTCTTCCTCGAGGTCTACTCTGCTGGAAGACAACCTACAGGATTCAGGGCTGGTTCAAGACGACGCGGGAAAACTTAGAGAGAACATCAGGTGGAGACGGCAGACCTAATCATCAGAGGCCCAGGGATCCAGCAGACCTAATGGGCAGAGTCCCAGGGATCCACCAAAGATGAAGAAACAGTAGCCATGGCTGATGTGTACATAACGACTGAAAGTGAAAGGCAAATAAAAATCACGAAGAAAGGAAAATGAAGTAAATGAAAATGTGTCGGTTGACTGAAGCACAGCGACGTCTCTGTGGAGTCCAATGCACAATGGCAGACAGCGGGAAAACAACTGAGGGGGCACTGGGCCGCCCATGCTTATATGGCAAGGATGTCACCAGTGTACATCATCATCGTGGACAACCCCTTGAAGACTGCTAGCTAGAAAAGTTTCCGTGTGGTCCTAGCGCCTGGCGGCTATAGTTCCACAGGTGCGGCCTGATGTAAGAGACATCCTCAAAGAAGATACATTTTTGAAAGCAGTCTATCTAAGGGTTTCCCACAGTGATGTCACCAAGTCGACGTCCTCCTATACAGCCGTGGGCAGCCCATCACCCTCCTCAGTTCACCACCGGAGACCATCCAACAAGGACGCATTCCTGAGAAAATTGAGGAAGAGCCAGTGAGCCACACCAGAAGGAGTATGGGAACCAGGTTTACCATCTTGGAGAGACGCAGAAGACGAGAACTCTGAGTTAAGGGGGAAGATGGGAGGGACGGCATGACCTGCTGCAAGAGACTCTCTTGAAGATCTAATGTTACGGTTAAGTTCTTATGTAACTGTTCTATGTTAAAGGGGACGGTTAGGCAGACTAGATGGGCCAGAAGGGTCCTTTTCTGCCGTCAAATTTCTATGAGCAGCAGGTGACACCTTAGAAACGAGTCCCAAGCAGTACTGCAGAGAAGACCAGTATGGGAGACTGGAAAGCGGGAATCTGAGAGAGGAGGCCCTGTAACACAGCCAGGCTGAAATTTGCTCACCTTCTACAGACAGTGTCCAGACTGTAGTGTTTTATGAAAATGTGGACAATCCTCCAGTGCCAGCAGCACAGATCACTGCTGAGACACCCCTGAAACATGCAACAGAAGCAGCATGCCTCTGATAGAATGGGCCTAGACTGCCCCAGGAAGTTCCTTCCCATACTTCCTATTGCAGAAAATACAGTTGGTCAACCATTTGGACAGACAGTTTTGAAACTTATGCACCCTCTTTCCCAGGGGGTAAAGAAAAACAGCTGTGAGGAATTCCTGCAGTCCTTTGTGCGATGAACGTATCTGAGTAGTCTATGTACATCCAAAGTATGGAGCAATGCTTCCCCTGGATTGGCATGCTCTGGACAATAAAAACATGCAAGTGGATGGTCTGATTCAAAGTAAAGTCGGGACACTACCTTTGGCAAAAACTTGGACTAAGTATGCAAAGAGACCCTGTCTGTGGAAAATCAAACAGGGCTGCTCACACGAGCGCCTGAAGTGTCGCGGCTAGCTAAAAAGGAACCAAAGTAAGTTTCTCAAAAACAAAATTCAAGTCTCCGGCTGGAACTGGGTTACGGATGGGAGGCTTTAAGTGCAGGATGCCCCTCAGAAAGGTACGGGCCATGTCCAACTAGGTTATCATACAACCCTCAGTGGGCACATGGAAGACTGACATGGTGGACAAGTCCACCTTTAGCGAAGAATATTTCAAGCCAGCATCGGACAAGGATAGCAAGTACTCTAGAATCTGGTTCACCAGGCAGGTGAAAGGATCCAGATGGTGGTAAGCCACCCACAAAGCAAAGTGCTTCCACTTCATGGAATATGTTGCCCTGATGGAAGGCTTCCTGGTGGCCACCAGGATGTCAGCCACGTTAGGATAAACTCCAAACCTGGCAATGGCTACATCTTCAGGAGCCAGGCATGCAGGTTGAGAGACCGGAGGTTTGGACAGAGAAAGGTCACCAGTTCCTGTAACAGCAAGCCCAGGCACAGGGGAAGGGATACCGGAGGCTCCACTGCTAATTGTTGCAACAGTAGAAACCAAATCTGTAGAGGCCAAAAGTGAGCTACCAGAGTCAGAGTGGCACCCTCCATCTGGAGCTTGATCAGCACTCTATGGATCAGAGGAAAGGCGTAAAGGAACCTCCCTTTCCAAGAGAGGGACAATGCGTCTTGCCGGACAACTCCAAGCCCTGGACTGAATGAGCAGAATAGTGGCAGTTTTGCGTTGAGTGTGGATGCAAAAAGGTTCAGCTCTGGACAGCCCCACCTGTTGAACAGGTCTTCAACCACCAAGGTGAGCAGTTCCTATTCATGCATTCTGGACTGCAACCGGCTTAACTGGTCTGCCAGGACATTTTGGGCACCTGAAACATGGATAGCTGACTGCTCTAGGCCATGTACCAGAGCCCAGTACCAAACTCTCACTGCCTCCCTGCACAGTGGATAAGAGTGGGTGCCTCTTTCCTTGCTGATGCAGTGCACCACACTGATGATGTATGTCTGCCCAGGGGCAGACAAGACTAAAAGGCCTGTACGCTATACAGTACAGCTCACTTCTACACAAAGTTAATCATTTTTAAGAAGGTTCAGTAAAGAAGGGACGGGATTGTAAATTGGACTGTACTGCTGGCCAGTCAATCCTTCCACTTCCCAGTCCACCTGCTCCATCCCCGCACACGCAGACGCTTGGTGACATCTAACCAGAGAGGGGGAGGGGCCTGCCCCACTGAAACCTATAGGGAAGGTTTTCTCAATGTTTTTAGGCAAGGCAGTTTTATTTATATGGCACCCAATCCCACAGGCTGTCAGCACCTTACAATAAGTACAAATAAGAAACGAACAAAACAATATAAATATAAACATAAAACAATACATCTCTAAGCCAGGCCAAAGATTCACTTGGGGAAAAAAAAAAAAAATGCACCAGTGAAGGAGCACCTCTCATTTCCTGGGGAATACCAAAGAATCGAAGCAACCACACCAAACACCCTGTCCCGGACGATTTTTTTTCATTTGTTTTGCTCCCACTTCCTCAGCCCACGCCGCTTCCTGTCGATCCTCCCAGCCACGTCACCCCAGCTTCTCAGAGGGCATATATCTCCTGCAGTCCCACATGGCTTGCCCTCCACAGCAGGGTGGCGGGGAGTCGCTCGATCGGCCAGGACCAAATCCAGAGTTGCTGGGTGCACAGCCTGTAGAGGACGGAGATCATTTTTTTTGCAGCAGCTGGGATATTCTTCTGTTTTCAGCCCTGAGGGAGACGTGGCATGCAACGACATCATAGCACATATACCAAGGTCTGCCACGTCTCCCCAACCTTCTAGCTCAGGCCATCTCTCCCCAGCTTCCACCAGGTGCCAGTCGAGTGCACATCTCCCCACCCCCACCCCATTGGGAGTGCAGTCCTATGGACACTCAATGCCGCCCCCCTTCCTGGCCTGCTCTCTGACACCTCAGGCTGCGCTTCCGAACCAGTTCTTTGGTGTCGCAAGTGGTAGCTCTAACACTGCACTAGTGGGCTGGCTCTATACCTGGAAAATTTTAAACAGGATCTTGGAACACAACAGATCTGCCACCACCCACTGACCGGAGGGTGCAACTAGGAACGTACAGCACCAGGAGGTCTGTCATGGAACCCAGCCCCAGCCCGTGCAGGGCCATGTATGTCAACATGTAAACTTTGAACTGATGCGCCACATGCTGGCAGCCAATGCAGAGCACGGAGAACTAGTGTGATATTTTTTAACTGGGAGGTTCCCACAAACAGCCGGGCTGCCGCATTCTGGACCAGCTGGAGGTGGCGCATCAGCCTTGCGGACAGCCCAAGGTGAACAGCGTTACAGTAGTTCAATCTTGGAGAGACAAAAGGCATGAACCAGTGTGGCCAATTAGATGGTTCAAGATAGGGCTTAATCGGGACGATGTTACGAATGTATACAGCCACTGTGGACAACAACCGACACCCGATGTTCTAATGTCAGCCTGGAGTCCACAATGACACCAGATTCCTCACCCTGTCAGCAGCTTGAAGAACCACACCATCCAACAAAGGGAGGACAGTGCTACTACTTTTGCTGCTAATCCAGATTGACCCTAATACCCAGATATTTAAGTAACCATTGAGGGCTCCTATTAGTTGAGCGGTGGCTTTCATTTTTTCTTAAAGCTTGCTTAAATGTCTGTAAAAACATTTTAAAAACCTTTGCCATAGGTTTCAATGGGTTGTGCCACCGCACTCTCCTTGGTTAGATGTCCCAAAACGTCTGAACACAGGGCGAAGCAGGTGGTCCAGGAAGTGGAAAGATCAGCGGGCAGCAGTTTAGTTAATTTGTTAGAATCATAATGAGATTCTGTGCTCTATGTGCTTTACAGATACCTGAATAGACATATTAAAACAACATTTTCATAAAAATATGAACAAAGCATAATAAGTTAAAAGGAGGGAAAAGCAGTATAGCCATATTTATGATCTCTTTCCTCCTCCCTTACTGGATATTCTTGAAAATTATTTTTGCCTTGAAGGACTACTGCAACAGTAAGACAATGGGCTATGAAGTCCTACAGCTAATCCTAGAAATTTCCTTTAAAGAGGAAAATTTGAGGGGGTGTGTGTGTGTGTGTGTGTGTGTGTGTGTGTGTGTGTGTGTGTGTGTGTGTGTATATGTGTGTAGGGGGATTGACATTTACAAGGCCCGCATACAGATGCAGCATCTAGTAATAAGCTGCAACCTGGATGGTTTTGAACACACAGTACAGAAAGTTTTTTCACTTCAGTACAATGCAAACAATGTGCAGGATGGAACCTACTGACATACAAGCATTAACATTAAAAGCACCCTTTGTGGTTTTCATCAACAGAAAGCATCAGTGAACCAAATGTAACTACAATATAAAAAAAAAAAAAGTCAACCAGCCAAATTTAGCTCATAAAAAGAGGCAAATGCAAATCACAATTAGCAGTGATACTGAGAGCATCAATGGTTTTATGCACACTGTGTAAAAAATAAGACACAAAAGTTGATTATGCTATGTCAATGTACCGACCAGTGGGTTCATAGCCAGAGGTGAAGCTGAAGTTCTGACACCAGGAGGCAGTGTTTCCTACAGAAAAAAAGAAAGAATGGGAGCATCTGTCAAGTAATATTGGCATAATACGTACTTCCCCATTCTCTTATTTGAGTCCTTTCACCAGTTCCCTTCTCTCACTTCTTGTGAGACTTTTGTTTCTCCCTAGGTCTCCTTTACTTTCTTTGTTTTCTTCTCTGTGGTCCCGAAAAGTTGTAGGGACCAGGGCTGCTCTTGAAGCATAGTGAGGGGGTGCAAAAGCATGGGGGCTCAAAAATGAAAGAACTGGTGCACATCATGCATGGGCAAAACTGCAAGAGGAACACTGACATAGCATAAATCACCACTCTGAAATGTCTTATTCTCCTTATAAAATGTGTGACGTGTCAAATACCAGTTGAAGATTTTTATTTATTTATTTACACATAATGGACAGGAAGGCACCATGCTACAGTTCACTCACTTATAGGTGCATCCATAGGTAGAGAGGGAAACATCTTCTGAACAATAGTACAACACATAACATGACACAAAAAGGGAAAAAATAAACAGTGCAACAAGTCAAAACAAGCAGGTGCATGTAGTAACAAACTAGAAAGTTACAGTTTAGTATCCAGACATGGTTAGTGCGAATACTCAGGGTGGCTAGTTAATGCGATTACATTTTTATGTAAGATTCAAGCCCAATAATGGCAAACTATGTTAAGGGGCTAGACTGTTATTATAGAGGGCATAATCTGCAAACGCTGACATATACATCTGTGCACCACTTGGGAAAGCAGAGAACTTTTACAGGAGAAGATGTAAATAGATTCTCTGAGCTCAGTGGGAAGAGTATTAGACAGACCACATTTATGGAAGCTAGGCAACAACAAATGAGCCTGCGACTCACAGTGCAAGACTCTGGTGCATCCTACTGGGTTTGCCTTACCAACTCCCCAAAATTGTAGGAGCACATGCTCAAACAGGAAGAAACATAGTTGCAAGCCAGCCCCCTGATGATGCTCTCTATCTGGGCGAAGCATCAGAGCATTTGGCCTTGTGAGCAGCAGAGCAAATGTTTCTGCAATGCACTACAATTTTCTGGTTAATAAACCAACACTTCAAGCAACTGAATCCAAGTAGTGTGCATTATTTTTTCTTCCTGTTTGAGCATGTGCGCCTACATTTTGGAGACTCTGGCATTTCTAGGCGAAGGCAGTCTGGGCCTGAAGCTCCGATACACCTTTTGAGTTGGAAAGTCCTGTACTTTGGCATCTTAAGTGAGTAGGGCATAAAAATGGTTGCCAGGTAACTAGGGAGCTTGTCCATCGGGAGGTTCTCCAGGACTACAGGGAAGGCAGCCAAACTTCACTTCAAAGGCCACAGTGGAGGGTTCTGGGCTGGCAATTCATGCAAATCTATAGAAAGAACTGAATATGGTATTAAAACTTAAGATAGCGGGAAAGCCAGAGCAGCACCACAACTACAGCCCCACAGATTATAGAAAGCAGGATCATCTTGGCAATGATCTTGCACCCGAAAGATGGTGACTGGCACTGCTTCTTACAGTTGAGTGCCCCCTAGCTTGAGGTGCCATTTAGTTACCAATCATTCTGTGTGAACAAAGACATTTAAGAGAGGGCCAAGTCAGATGCCCTGGTATTTAAATTCAAGAGATCACGTCCTGGGAAAACAGTTCAGTGGAAAGAAACAGACCGGAGGAGACTGTTAAGTCAGTTTCTGGTGACGAACAGCACAGGCACGATCTTTTTTTCATTTAGAGGCAGTGTCTTTTTGTTCATTTAGAGCCAGCCTATTTGTGAGGATCCATGTGCGAATTTTAGTGAGATCATGCTGAAGGCAAGATTCCACCCTCCGGACTTGAGAACCGCAGGCAAAAAAAAGACAAGTGTCATCTGCAAACATATCGGTTTTGGATGAACTTCAGGCTCGTGGTAGGTCATTTAAAGGAGCAGTACAGTCAAAATTTACAAAAACATATGTTGTGCAGGGTGTTTTGATTTGTGTGTGTAGTCCTAGAGTGTCCTTCCCTTTGTTTGCCATTAAGATTTTTTTCTAAATTAGGCTGCTAGTTATATGGTAGTTTTATGACCCCTGGGATCTCTTATCTTAGCAAGGTTTACAGCTCTTTTTCCTACAATACTGCCTGTCCCATGTGACGGTGATGCATCTAGGATCACTGATTCAGCAAGTACTGGAGATGGGAGCCTAATGCTCTGGCCTTTACTAAGTAGCTCTAATTCAATATTTTTGTTTTCTATGTGTGTGTTGGGTCTAGCCAGCAGGAGTAAGATTTTTGCTTTTAAAACTTGTAATTTCATCAAATTACATACAGCCATTTAAAGCACAGAAATCACCCCAGATCATCGATGCTATAACCAATAAAGACTTTTGCAGTTTTCTTACAGAATAACCCACTCAATTAGCCCCCAAGTAGTTGCTAAACTGTAAATGTAGACATTAGTGCTCACTGGATAAGGAAAGCTACACAGCTCTGCTGCTGTAAACAGACTCTGAAGCAGTGCTTGCTGAATCCATGGTCCTGGCTACATCACTGCTACATGAGACAGGAGGCACTGTAGGAACAAGAAGAGCAATAAGCCATGTCGAGATGGAGATCCCCAGGGGCCATAAAGTTACCATAAAACTAACAGGCTAATTTTGAAAAAAACTCATAATAGCAGACAAAAGGAAGCACACACTAGGACTACACACATAAATGAAAACGCTTTGCACAACATATGTTTTTGTAACTTCTGGGTGTACTACTCCTCTAAAAAAATGGAACATAAAAGAGGGTCCGGTATGGAGCCTTGGAAGACTCCTGTGTGTATAAGCTGCGGTGATGGTGGGGGTACATTTTCAATTGCTACAATCTGGATGTATTCAGTGAGATATTCCTCAAAACTACCTAACAGCCACACCACCTATCAGCCAAAGGGAAAGCCACACAAATGACAGCTTAGTTAGCAGGAGACTGATCCCACTTTATCAAAGCTGAGCACTCAGCAGGAGTTTCATTTGGAGGGTCTGGGACTCCCTGAAGAGGAGAAAAAAAAAACCCACTAAACTGGGAATCACAACAGTCTAGGAGTCCCAGAGTGCACTTACCATCAAAAGTGCTTAACAGCAGAAAACAACTGCTGTAATTTAGCACTTTTTACTGTACCTACAGGGAAATAAATTCAAAAGACATACATTAGGAAATCACTTGCATTCTTTACTGCTGACTGTGTCCAAAGGACGCAGGTACCCAGAGCCCTGTCATAGGCCTCAGCAAGGACACTGAATATCGCAGTCAGCAGTCCTTGGTCCATTCCTGTACGTATGTGGTCTGTAAGCCTGGGTAACAATTAGACAGCGATCAGCTCTAAATCCAGGCTGGAAGAGACTTGAAATCAGAGCAGTTTAGTGAATTTATTTGGGAGTCGACTATGCCTTCCAGAATTTTAGATAATACTGGCAGAAATAGGACGAGATGGTAGTTTCTGACCTCATGACGGTCTCCACCATTATGCAGGGGTATAACACTAGCCAGCTTCCAGCAGAAAGGACCCAACCAGTGGTTTAAGACAGGTTAGAAATACCAGTAAACTGGTTCGCTAGTGCTCAGGCAGCCTGAAAGAGAAGCTTGGAGCTAACCTCATTTAATGAGAAATGAATCCAGAATGTTTTTTATGGGCAGTTTTAGTTTTGTAAAGAACTGGGTTCCTGTTTAGAATTGGGTTCAGTGCAGCCTCTTTTATGCTGCAATTGTAATGTCCACTCCTCCAATTAGTGTGCGGTTTTCTTTTTAAGAAGAGTTTCTTTTTTGACTATACGCTTGATTAGAGTATCCAGTTTCATAGTCTCACAGAGGCAGAGTATGGAAGCTGCTAATTTGTCAGGTGATTGGCAAATTTTACATAGGCAATAAAACCTGTAAGGGTGTGCATTACACAAGAAATAAGGCAAGGCTGAGTAGTTATACAGTACATGCTGAGATTGTGACGACAACTGAATTGTGGTATTTTAAGGAAAGCTTCTACACAAAAAAAAAAAAAAAAAAAGGGTGTTTTGCATGCTTTGCACTGTGACTAAGAGACAGGGTTCAGAGTAGCAGTCATTCAAGAGATGGCATTTACTTCAGATAGTATGATGTGAATATGACAGTTTCCTTCAGAACTTAAAAAGGAGTTCTTTTAAAATGGGTTGGAAATTTCCTGATTGGATAAACAAGTTCAGAGACCCATATCTGGATTCACCACAAATGAATAGGTTGGAAAAAGTTCAGCAACAGGATATGGAATTTGGGCAACTTGCATAAAGAATTCATAAGGCATTTCACTCATTCCCCATTACCATCACTAACATAGCTGCCACCTCTACTCATATCTGTCTGTCTATAGAATAATGAGGAGTGTCAGAGGTCCAGATAACTTTTAGGACCAGGAAGAATTTACCGCTAGCTTCTTCACCCTGGTAGTAACACCATTCACAGATTAGTCTTGAACCCGACCCCTACCTCTAAACCAAGTATCAAACTCACTGGGCACCTGAAATCGCTGGTTCTCTTTGCCTGGTACTGTTATGGGTCAGAGATACTGCTTCACTGATCTACAGTGCAATGGTATTACATTTAATATTTTGCTGGGTTAATAACAATTCTAGTTAACAAGTGATAAACACCCAGCACTGCCTCCTGCAAATAATAAAACTAATACTGATGTTTTTTTGCTTCATCCCTCACCTCTACTACTTACACTCTTAAATTTGTGGATCCGTGGCTAGTAGCATTGCAAAGTGCTGCCAGTTTTGTGTATGTGTACGAAATATACATTACCCGTGCAGGGTGAGAGACCAATTCTTAAAACCAGGAAATGGTAGCAAAAAAATCAAGAAAAAAATGGAAGTAAAATACTCCTTTACTCCCATCTTCTGTTCCCCTTGTAAATGCATTACACAAGGAACTATACCCATTGAGGGGCTAATTAAATAAAAGGACCACGAGCATGACAGGCTATTGACCTTTGACCATGACAGGCTGTACTCGGTTATATATGCTATGTTAACTATGTCCCATGCGATTTTTGGGGGGGGGGGGGTACAATCGATGTAGGAGGCACTATTTAGACAGACTATGGTCTGGCCAGTACTAGACTGGCACCTGGATTGAGGTAGGGACTAGACAGGCTGGATAGACCTATGGTCTTTATCGGGCCATAACATTCTACGTTTCTAAATACAATAATTTCTTTTAAAAATTGTTCTTTACAAACGCACACAATGAAATGAAGTGCCACTTAGTTTTAATTTCTAGTGTTCCTTTGCTAACCACTAAAAATACTCTCTCCTATCCATACCAGTACAATCTCTGCTGCTCACCCTCCCACAGTTAAGCTAGGAGTGTGTGTGTGCGTGCGTGAGTGTATATATAGACATTCTACCAGCAGAACTGTGCAGATGTTTGAGTCCTTCCTAGTACTCAATGGCAAATACTCCAACTACAGAATGTGGGAAGAGAGAAAAAAGAAACAGAGCAAGGAAGGGATACAATACAAAAAAGGAGGACAGTTTGAGAAACACAAGATCAACAATCCATTAATGGACTCCAGAGGGCTGTAAAAAATGCAATATATAAAATAAAGTGATACAAAGGGTTTTCATTGTCCTTTCAATGAACCGCCTTCATTTTTATCTTTGTAATACAATTCTCTGTTTATTTCTTTTAAATCGGACTGCTAAAACATTTTATAAGCATAGTAAGACACTCAAGCGTGTGAAATTACAATGAAATAACTGCACTTTTCAGGTGCATGAACGGCACTCAGATGCACCTCCAGTGTACCCGAGCTGTGTGATTATCTTGCCACAATTGCCTACTGTGTCATGTCTTACTTGTATTTTGCTACATTTGTTTAATTTTTTTTTTTTTTTTTATTACCATTATGACAAATACTACGTACAGGTGCAACAGTACCTTAACAGGATACTGAAAGACAAATTTCTATGTTACAGGGCTGGCTATATAGGATTAGTCAAACATCTGTTTTTCTTGAAATAGTTTTTGAAGTAGAGATTTCTATCTCCTTTGGCAGTTTCCTTGAGAGAGAGAGGGAGAGAGAGAGAGAGAGAGGAAAAGGTTTATACCAGGTGGTCCTCAGACTTCTACTAACTGAACAGCTAAATGATTCTGTAAATTATATCCTGGACGCTGACATCTGAAAATGATGTCTTCCTGTCTGAGGCAACTGTTAGTGGGAAAACACTGGGAATGGACCATCAAATGAATGTTGATGCTACTAGTAAACTGTCCATCTGTAGTCTCCCTCTAAAGGGCACGTCTGGACAGTAAAGCTCTCTAATCTGTGAGTGAAACAAAGAAGTCATAGCAAAATTAGTGGTTAGTGGTCAGTGGAAGTGCATAATAAAAGGACTGCAGACTGTTCCACAATATAAAGATTTATATATCTCTATAAACATTCACTGGGTTTAACCCCAACTTACAAAATGAGCCTCGAGATAATAAATTACCGTATTTTTTTAGTTAAAAATTGTCATGAACTTGAAATTTAGGTAAATGGGTTACACAATGGTATATACTTTCTAGATTTAACAGCATCTTAGCAGTCATTTACTGTATGGACAAGATGATGTTCCACATGTACAGTACAATGGTATCACAAAATGTTCCATACAGAACGTATTCTTTCCATGCCTTTACTAACATCAGGATGAATTTAGTAGCATTTCTGGTGGTCTAAACATATTTATTTTGCAATGTTCTTGGCAAATTAATTATACCAACCTTTTCAACCTGACTTTAGGAGAATGAACAATACTAACAGCAGTTTGTTTATGCATAAAAATACCACAAACAAAAGCAAATGAAGAGGTAATTATTGAGCTCTGTGGTGCAATGGTTCTATGAGTGAGCTGCAGTAGAGTAATGAGCAGAAAACTGGCATTTGAATCCTAGTACATGCCAAATTGTAACAGCACTGTGTGCAGTTCCAGAGGCCACACTCGAGGTAAGGAAAATTACTTAATACAGTTACTTTTTTTTTTTTTTTTTTTTAAATCACGTCAATTTTATTTCTTTAGTCCCCTATCCCAGAGGCTCTGGGCGCTGTACACAGAGGTGGAAAACACTTTAGACTAGTAAACATGTTTTAAATCAGGGTCAGTAAATTTTTAAAACATACAATAAATAATGCTCATAAATAATTAAAACTCCTTCAGCTTTGACTAAAAGAAAAAATTCCTCACCTTAGTAATTATATTTTTTCTAGTGGAGTCTTGCTGTATTCCGACTATTGCAGTTAGGTCCTACCTTTCAACTGCCCCGGAGAACAAAGGGTTAACTTTTCTATGCCTTGCACAGAATGTTCATCATGTGCTCGGCTGAAGCCTCTGCCTGTTATTCGAACTGCAACCATCAGATCTTTACGAGCAAAAACTCACTAGGTGTTCTGCATGGAAACTGTAAAATTTTTACTAGCCAACTGGCAAATATATAATGTTTTTGGCTCTCAAAGGAAGACTCCAGTCAGAAAACCCAAAAACAAAACATCCAAAAAACAACATTCCACCCAAAGAAAAAAGAGGGTGTAAAATGGACACCCCTAGGGTGCCAACACTGCTCCTGCCCACCAACATCCCAAAACTAGGTTCTGAGAGGGATTGGAAGTCATAATACAGCAAGACTCCACTGGAAGAAACATAATTACTAAGGTGAGTAATTTTTTCTTCAAACATGAAGTATTGCTGTATTCTGGACTATTGCAGACTACCAAGCAGTACCTCTATGGAGGAGGGACTGAACCTACTTTGGAAATAGGCTCTGAAGTACTGCTGTGCCAAACAGAGTATCACTCATAGCCTGTATATCCAGAGAGTAATGCTTGGTGAAAGTATGGACTGTTTTCCAGCTGGCTGCTTGACAAATTTCTAAGAGGAATATCCCTGGCAGCAGCCAGGGAAGCAGATGTACCTCTTGTGGAATGAGCCTTCAGGCCTGATGGTGGAGTTCTACCCAGTTTTTCATAGCAGAATTGTATACAAGAAACAATCCACCTGGCAATAGATCTGTTAGTGGCAGGTTTGCCCTTACCAACTTCTCCATAAGTGAGGAACAACTAGAGGGATTCAAACCTGTGACCCTTGGGACGCTCTATGTAGTAGCTAAGGGCTCTTTTAACATCCAAACTGTGTAGCCTCCTCTCTCCTGAAGAAGAATGATCAGTGAAGAAAACTGAGAGATATAGACTGGTTGAGGTGGAAATCTGAAACCACGTTAGGCAAGAACTTTCTGTTAGTTCTAAGGACCACTTTATCTCTGTGAAAAGAGATGAAATCAGATTCCACTGTCAGGGCTTGCAATTCACCGATACGTCTGGCAGAAGTAATGGCTACCAAAAACACAGTTTTCCAAGTCAAGTACTTAAGCTCTGCTGAGGATAAAGGCTCAAAAGGGGGTTGCGTAAGCTGAGCATTGCAAACATTAAGGTCTCAAGCAGGAGCAGGATCCCTAAAGTGGGGATTAGTGTGAAGCAATCCCTTGAAAAACTTACAGAATACAGGATGGGATGACAGAGAGAAAGACTTGCCTACAGACAGGAAAGCCGAAACAGCTGCCAAGTGTACCTTGAGGGTAGCTGGTCTGAGACTTGGGCCATTAAGATGGACCATATAATCCAGAACCGTAGGCAATTCAGCAGAATCTGGAGAAATATTCTTCTTAGAACACCAAATGCTGAATCTTTTCCATTTGGAGTTGTAAGTCTTTCTGGTGGAAGGCTTTCGAGAAGCCTTAAGGATATCCAGAACCCCTTGGGAAAGATGCAGATCTGCAAACTAACTCTTCAAGAGCCAAGCCTTGAGATTGAGAGACTGAAGATTCGGGTACCAAAACCTCCCCTGAGAGGATGTTAACAGGTTGTAATTTCTGAGAAGAGACAGGGGAAGATGGACTGTTAGGGACAGCAACAAGGGATACCATGGCTGTCTGGCCCAGTCTGGAGCAATCAGAATCACACTGCATGGTTGTGACCTTAGCTGGACTAACACATTGTACAAGAGAGGGAAGGGGGGAAAAGCATACAGAAATTTCCCTTCCTAGTTCAGAATCAGAGCATCCAGAGGGACTGAGCCCAAGACTAGGGGTCTGCAACCAAAAAGAGGAAGTTGGCGATTGTCCGGGGCTGCAAAAAGATTTATCTCTGGAGTGCCCCATCTTGAGAAAATCACTTTCAACACCAGAGGATCTAGGGCACATTCATGATGGCCCTGGGATATTCTGCTCAGTGCATCTGCTAGGACATTGTCCTTCCCTGGGAGGTGAACTGCTATCAGAGAGGTTTGCAGGGAATAGGCTAGGGACCACAACTTCATTGCTTCTGTGCACAAGGCCGTAGACAGAGTGCCTCCTTGCTTGCTGATGTACCACGTGGTGGTGGTGGTGGTATCTGTTCTGACCTGAACCACCTTGTTCTGTACAGATTTGGAAAAAGCTTGTAGTGCCAGAAACACTGCTCTGAGTTCCAAGAGACTGATGTGAAGCAGAGATTCCTGAGGCGACCACAGTCCCTGGGTGGTAAGATCCCCCAAATGGGCTCCCCAGCCCAGCAGGGAAGCATCTGTGGTGGGGATCACTGAATAAGACAAGAGTGACAAATGGAACCCCTTGTCTCAAATTGTCCTGATCCTGTCACCATTGCAAGGCTTGGATCAGGGTTCGAGTCACTGGAATTAGTTTGGTAAGGGAACCCTTTCTTTGGGACCGAAAAGCTCTTGAGTGGAACTGAATGTCCCTCATTTGGAATCTTGCCCCCGGGACCACTGCTGTGGAAGCTGCCATGTGGCCCAGTAGCTGAAGGAAATGCCTTGCTGGTCGAGACACCTGAAGGCTGAATGAAGAGGCCAGTTCCATGAGGGTCCTTGCCCTTTCCAGGGGAAGGATGGCTCTTGCTTTTACTGTATCCAGTTCTGCACCTATGAAGGTGAGGAGCTGCACTGGTTCGAGAACTGACTTTGGTAGGTTGAGAAGGAATCCTAAAGAAGTGAGCACTTGCTGGGTCACTTGCAGGTTTGGCTTGACTTGGTCTGGAGACTGACCTACTATGAGCCAGTCGTCCAAGTATGGGAAAATGGAAATATTTTGTCTTCTTAGGAAGGCAACAACTACTGTCAGGCACTTTGTGAAGACCCTTGGGGCTGACGTTAGGCCAAAGGGCATTGCTCTGAACTGATAGTGGCCTGAAGGTAACTCGAACCTGAGGTACTTTCTGTGGGAGCACCTGATGGGAATGTGAAAGTAGGCATCTCTGAGGTCCAGGGAGGCTAGCCAGTCCCCTGGCCTTAGAGAGGGAAGGATAATTCCCAGAGTTACCATTTTGAACTTTGGCTTTAAAAGATGTTTGTTCAGATATCTTAGGTCCAGGATGGGTCACCACTCTCCTGTCTTTTTGGGGGTTAGAAAGTACCTGGAGTACAATCCTTTGTCCCAGTGTAGGGCTGGAACACTCTCTATAGCTCTGAGAGCTAGGAGGGAAGAAACCTCTGCCTCTAGGGCAAGGGTTTCAGAGATTTGCAGGTGGAAAAGATCTGGCTCTCATCTTGAGAAATTTTTTGAAGCTGAGAACCAGTCCCTGGCTTGCTACTTCCGGGACCCACTTGTCTGATGTAAGAGACGTCCAGTTCTGGACAAAGTAAGCCAGCCTGCCCCCTACTGGTATAGGAGAATCGACCCGGGCAGACCCATCAGGGTGTCTGCCTGGCAGGGGCTTTAGGCTGAGGGGTGGATGCAGGCCTGCTCATCCCCCTTCTGCCTCTCCCTCTAAAGAACCCCCTCTGCAAAAAAGAAGAAGAGGCCTTAGCTTGGTAAAAGGCCTTTGGAAAGACCTGCCCCTGCCTCTTGACTGCTGCCTTTGAGGAGTTGCTTGCCTTTCTTTGGCCTGAGCACTCCTGTAAGTGGTCCTGTATTCGTCCATTTTCTTCATGTAATTCTCTGCTCCCCAAACAGAGAATTACCAACTACAGGAAAATCCCTGGCCTTAGCCTGGGTATCCTGTGAGAGGCTAGTACATCTGGGCCAAGCCATTCTCCGAAGAGCCACAGATGTAGCCATGACTCTTGATACATCATTGGAGTCTACAGCAGCATGAAAATACAGGTTACTCACCTGTAACAGGAGTTCTAGGAATGGTATATGTTGTTCATTCACGCTGTCTGGCAGGTTCCTTGCCACTTTAAATCTTGCCGGAAGGTCATCAAGCTGGCTCCTCCCACCCACCCGGGAGGTAAAACTCTCGGCTCCGCCCCATGACACCAGATCTATCCCGCTGGAAGCCAGGTTGTGCGTCGAAGCCGGGGAGGCCGGGTTGGTCATATGGATGAACATATACCATTACTAGAACTCCTGTTACAGATCAGTAACCTATATTTCTAGGGACATGGATATGATGTTCATCCACACTGTCTGGCAGACTCCTAGCAGTTCTCTGGGAAGAGGGAGGCAAGGCGCACACCCCCTACTTAGGAAATAAAGACTGGAGAACAGAGGCCCCAAAACCAGCATCCCGGCGCGACTCATGGTCGATGTGGTAGTGGGTGATGAAGGTGTGTGCTGACTTCCAGGTAGCAGCCCTGAAGATTTCCTGGATAGGGACGTCCCTGGAAGCAGCAACCGATGCAGCGGTATGGCGGGTAGAATGAACTCTCATCCCTCTGGGAGGCTCCATGTCTGCCAAACTATAGCAGAGATCTATGCAGGAGGTGACCCACCTGCCTATCGTCCGCTTGGCTGCAGGTCTGCCAGGTACGGCTTCTGCGTAGGTGACAAACAGCTGGTGAACCTCTCCCCGAACTTCAGCAGTCCGCTCCTTATAGTAAGCGAGCGCTCTTCTAGGGTCCAAAGTATGAAGCCTATATTCGGCCTCCGAGGTGTGATTGGGGTAGAACACCGGGCAGAGTCAACACCTGGTTAAGGTGAAACTCCGACACCACCTGGAAGGAATTTCGGGTGAGGCGCAGGACAACCTTGTCCTTGTGGAAGACCAGATAAGGAGACTCGATGGAAAGCGCCTGGAGCTCTCCCATCCTTCTGGCTGACGTGATAGCCACCAAGAAGGTGGTCTTCCACGACAGGCGAGATGTCACACCTGTGCATCGGTTCAATTGGCTTGCCCATGAGCTTAGCCAATACCAGCAGTAGATCCCACGGAGGTGGAGGTTCTCGCACCGGAGGGGATATGTGATCAAGGCCTTTGAAAAAGCACCCAACCACCTTCTCCTGCGCCCGACTGCTTCCCGGCCCGCACCCGGTAAGCAGAGATGGCTGCCAGGTGCACCTTAAGGGTCGTCGACCAAAGCCCTTGCTAAGAAAGGGACCACAGGTAGTCCAGAATGCTTGCCAAGGAGCAGGAGGAAGGGTCCAGGCCCTTGCCCTGACACCAAATGGAGAATCTCTTCCATTTGAAGGCATAGCATTTCCTGGTCGACTCCTTACGGGACGCCTCAACAACGCTGAGGACCTCGTCGGAAAGACCCAAGGCCTGGAACTCTAGCCGCTCAGGAACCAGGCCGTCAGGTGCAGGGAATGAAGGTCCGGATGGAATACCTTCCCCTGATTGACTGAGATCAGGTCCGAAGCCGACTCGGGAGCGTGGAGCTGAGACTCAGGAGATCTGGATACCAGAACTGGCGGGGCCAGTCTGGGGCTACCAGAATCACCTTGTGGATCAAGGGAAATGGGGGAAAGGTGAAGAGGCCGGGGTCCACGGCCTAGAGGCATCCCCTGCAGAGACCCTGCTGAGGGGGGCGGGCATGAAACAGTCTCAGCTTCGCATTCTCCCTGGAGGCAAACAAGTCCACCTGAGGCATGCCCCAGTGGTAGAACAGATCTTGTACTACCTCCGGCAGGAGAGACCACTCATGGGACGCAGCCCCTATCCGGCTTAGGGCATCGGCCAGAATGTTGGAGGCTCCTGCCACATGGATGGCAAGGAGATCCGCCTCCAGGCTGCACGAGTGACCAAGTCTGGAGAGCTTCCTGCATGAGGCATGGAGCACGTCACGCCCCTGGCGGTTTAGGTAGTAGGATACGGTCGTGGTATTGTCCGTCTGGACCTGGAACCACTTGACCCTGAGAAATGAAGGAGGGAGGGCTGCGAACCGCTCAAAGCTCCAGCAGGTTGATGTGGCATCGGGACTCCTGAGGGGACCAGAGGCCGTGGTGCTCTAGTGCTCCCACAGATGGGCACTCAACCCATCAGAGAAGCATCGGTCGATAGAGACGTCAGCTCGAGGCGGACAAACGGGATGCCCTCCTGCAGATGTGCTGGAACGGTCCACCACTGGAGAGCGTTCCCCATCCCCTGGGTCACTGTCACTAGCAGATCCAGGGGATCGAAGTGCTGTGACCATTGGCTGGCCAGCCCCCATTGAAGGGGACGCATGTACCAATGGGCCCAACGGACCACGCTGGTGCAGGCCGCCAAGAGGCCCAGGAGGTGCAGGAAGTCCCGAGCAAAGTGCAATTGCCCAACTTGAAATGACTGGTCAAAGGAGGAAAGAACCTCGGTCCCGTCCGCCGGGAGCCCAGCTCTGGCTCGTAGAGTCTCTAGCTCTGCCCCGATGAATTGTATCACCTGCTTTGGCATGAGTTCCGACTTGGCCTCGCTGATAAGGAGGCAAACCTGAGAGCAAACCTGGAGGGCCAGATCCCTGGATTGCTCCACCTCCATTCTGAAGGAGGCTGCAATCAGCCAGTCGTCCAGGTAGGGGTACACCTGGACCCTTCAGCACCACAGGAATGCTGTCACCACTGCCATGCATTTGGTGAAGACCCTAGGAGCTAGGGAAAGGCCGAAGGGCATGGCCCAGAACTCATAGAGGGATCCCTCTACCCTGAAGCAGAGGAATCTCTGGTGGGACGGACGGATCGGGACACGAAAGAATGCATCCTGGAGGTCCAGAGAACAGAACCACACGCCTCGTTCCAAGGATGGGATTATCTGAGCCAGAGTGACCATCCTGAAGGTCCGAGACCTTAGGAACCTGTTCAGGTTGTGCAGGTCTAGAATGGGGCGCCAGCCCCCATCCGTTTCAGGACCAGGAAGTACCTGGACACAAACCCTGGGTCTGGTGGAGGATCCGACACCTTCCTGATCACCTCTTTTTCCAGGAACAGGGCGATGTCGGCTCGGGCAAGCCGACAGAGAGGCTGCGACCAGTAGCCCCCGAGGGTGGGCTCGGAAGGCGCGGGCCTGCCTGAACTCAGGGGCAGGTCCTTTCCTACCACCTCCAACACCCAGCGGTCCGTGAGAGCAGACCAGGCGGAAAGGAAGTGGCGGAGCCATCCCCACGGGGAACCCAGGGGAATGGCGAGGCGTGGGCGACACCTCAACCCATCACTGGGCAGGCTTGGAGGAGGACGCCGAGGGACCTCCTGAGCCTTACCTCCTGCTTCCTGTTAGAGGAAGCTGCAGGCTTAACTTTGGGGTGCCAAGCGCGAGCCTGCTAGCCCTGATGCTGGTGCTGTTGGGCCGGACGTGCCGCAGGCGCAGAAGGGCGAAAGGACTTATGTTGTTGGCGACGGCCCTTGTCCTTCTGGGCGAAGGTGACAGAGTCCAGAGTAGCATTGGACTTTTCGATCCACTGGCGGTGGCCTTCCACTCCAGGGCCGAACAGGTCAGTCCCCAGGAAGGGGACATCCGCCAGTTTATGCTGGGTATCCGCCATGAAGGTGGATATCCTCAGCATTCTCAGCCATGCTCTGCGCCACATGGCCACTGTGGCTGCAACTGATCTGGCACAGGAGTCTCCAATGTCCAAAGCCATTTGGAGCTGCTGTTTTGCCACCGCCCTTCCCTGGCCCCGTACCTGCTTGACCATGGTCTGCAGGTCGGCCGGGAGATGAGGGATCACCTCATCCAGGGAGCCCATGAGGGCATGGAAGAAGTGTGCCATCAGCACGGCCGAGCTGGCCTGGCGGAGGCCAAGGGAGGACACAGCGTACACCTTGCGCCCGGCACAGTCCAACTTTTTGGACTCCTTGTCAGGGGGCTTATCCACATCCCTAGCATTCCCGGAACGCCGGAAAACGCCATCGGTGACCAACCCCTCCGTGGAGGGTTGCTCCGAAAAACCGGACAAAGAGCCAGTAGGGACTGCATACTTCCTGGCCATCCTGGACGAAGGCACAGAACAGGTAGCCGGCCACTGCCGAAACTCCAAGGCTGGGTCAACAATGGCTTCAGCCACCGGAAAGGCCTCCGTGGGCAAATCCCCTTGGTCCAGTATCTCCGTCAGGGGTTACTTGGCCCGCTTGGATACGGGCTCGAGCTGCATCCCAGTGGACTCTGAGATGAGCCGAAGCAGACCCACAAAGGACGATGGGCTCTCATCCATTGACTGCCCCCCCCCCGGGAGGACTCCAGATCAAGGGGCCTGGAAAACAGGGAGCAGTTGTCGGACTCAGAGGAGTCCGCGAAGAGCTGCCTGGGGTCTGAGCCACCCTCCACCTGCCGAGGATGGTCAGGAGTGAGGGTGACAGACAACCTGTGGGGCAGACCCTGACCTGACCGAGAGTCCTTGGACGGCGCCCCCGATTTCAGTTGTGGAGGCAGAGGTTCCACCACAAATCGGTGGGGTAGCTGGTTTCAGCCGAACAACTGGCCCAGACTTGGGCACATCGACTACAGCAAGGGGCTGTTTTGGCCGTTCGGGTGACAGCCACTTGATGGCCAGGGAAGAAGACGGTGTCAGCTTGTTCCCGGACAGAAATAACTGCTGCCACATTGGGTCCTCGTGACGTCCGGCGCAACTGCGCGAAGCCTCTCCTCTTCTGAGGAGGAAAAGAGGATGAGCGGTGCACGCTACCGTGTGTCAGACCGCCGATGTCGGAGGATCGACTGGACCGAGCGAAGTCCGAGACAAGACCCTCGGTATTTCGGCGGGGTCTGGGAAGGCGGGACACGGCTCTTCCCTTGGCTCAGGAGCCTTGACCGGGGACTCCGGCACGGGAGGCGCAGGCAAGTCCTCGGTCTCCACCGGGGGAACCGGTGAAGGGTTGTCAGCTTCACCAAATCGACAGCCGTCCGATGGGTCGAGAAAAATCTCGACCGCATTGAAGGGTGTCTTGGCCGGCTGACCTGAAGGGGACACCGTGAAGCCAGCGGCCTTAGCCGCAACCTCGACCGAAGTAGAGTGTCGACTGTTCGGGGAAGGGGACCTCTCCCGCTCCCACGAACGCCGATGGTGGGACTTACCTCTCGGGTCCTTCTTTTTTGGACCGAGAAGAATGTCCTGATGGCCCCTCTCCCTTCGTGGAAAGGGATTGGCAAAGCTCCTTAAAAGAAGCTGTGTAGGAGTATCCCAGAGAAAGCGGTATAAATGCCACGACCGAGGAAGATGAAGATGCGGCCTGGGCCGCCCCTCCTCCTCGAGGGCGATCGGCTCAAGCTGCTCAGCCGAGCCAGCCGCCGGACACCGCCCAACGGGCCTCCTTGGACTTCACCGGCGGGTAGCGCTTCTCGGGGCGCTCAAGCTGTAACCAGGCAGCGCGGTCTTCCAGGATGTTGGCCGAAAACGAACAGCGTAACTCGCAGGCCTGTGGGTCATGATCTAGGCCGAGGCAGTAGACGCACGTGGAGTGCGGATCCTTCCTGGACATTTTCTGCCCACGTGGGCACCGCCAAGTCCATCGCAGCCGTGAGGGAGTAATTTGACCGAAGTCTTCAAAACTTAATTAGTTTCGGGCGAACCTAAGAATTAGGATCCAGTCTATACGCACAGCGTTAAGGAGGGAACCTGAGCTTCCAGGCGGTAAGGAAGATCTGGCGTCATGGGGCGGAGCTGAGAGTTTTACCACCCGGATGGGTGAGAGGAGCCAGCCTGAAGACCTTCCGGCAAGATTTAAAGCGGCAAGGAGCCTGACAGTGTGGATGAACAACATATCCATGTCCCTAGAACTGTACTTTCGATGCCTCAATCCCATCTGCAGCCACCTGCTCCAGCTCCTTGGCAAGCTGGGTAGGAGCCTGTTTAGCCAGTGCCAGTACAGTGTCCCACCTGGACTTCTGGTACCTGGCTGCACAGGCCATATAATTAGCCTGGCTGAGTCCCAAAGATGCTGCCATGTACTGCTTCTTTGCCATGGCATCAATCTTCCTGGAGTCCTTGTCTGGGGGGTGTGATGCCAAGGGAATGTTTGCTTATCACAGGCAGCAGCCTGTACAACCCCAACATGGCTGCATTGCTGAAAAAGAAATCCGTGTCTGAGCCTGAGAGAGTGTACCTCTTGTCCATTCTTCTGTCCACAGGAGGTACAGAATTAGGAGACTTAAGAATTTTGTGTGTCTGTTTCCCAAAAGATTTGTGGAGGAGAATAGACAGTCTCCTGGACTCTGGGATGTCCATCATCTCAACATAATCAGGCTCTTCCTGATCCTCTACTGCCTCCTCCACAGGAAGCTGGAGGGTATCAGCCACCTTTCTGTGGAACATGTAGTGTGAAGGGGATTCAGAAAACCTAGGAGGAGAAACACCTGAAGGTCTGTCTGGGGAGATGTCCAGGTCAACAGGCACATCCAGACTTTCACCATCACCATAATCATCCTCATACTCTCCCTCCTCCTCAAACTCCGGTTCATAAAATTATTCCAAGGTATAATCCGGAACCGAGGGAACCGACCAAACTAAGCCCCTGCCAGATGGTGCCGGTTTGGTCGGAACCGATCAAAGCGATTCCATAATCCTAATCGCTTTGGCTAACTCATCGGCGGTCGGAGTATAAGATTCTGGATCCGAACCGGTCGATTTGTCTTTTCTTTTTCTGTTTGTCAGAATAGATTCCTCGGAATCAGCTCTCCTTTTGCCCGAAGAAGTATCGCCCTGGTCAGAGGGCACTCCTTCTGGTTCGGTCGGAACCGAACCGGGCTGGCCATCTGGGTCAGCGGACTTCTCGGCCTCCCTTTCCCTCAGTCTACCTAATCTCTCTCTCTTCCAGGGTAGATTTGGAAAAATTCTTGCAAATTTGGCAGTCTGAATCGAGGTGGTCAAACCCTAGACAATAAACACAGGTGGTGTGGGGATCAGCCTTAGCAAAGATCTCCACACACACACACACACACACACACACACACACACACACACACACACACACTGCAGTGTTGAAACCCAGTGGGCCCGTTTTTCTTGGGTTTCTCAGACTACGGCCAAACTTACCCTTTTCACCAATCTGTCAGGTAAGACTTCCCTATCGGTTCCTGACCATGTCACTTGGTCTTGGGGAAACTTACTTAAACCCCCCTTTTTTTTTTTTTTATAACGATACGGACTGGTAACCACACACTAAAGTAAAGTACAAGTTTTACCTCAAAATGATCGGTTCAGCCGAACCGATCCACAGTTTACAAGTTCCACACAGAAAACAGAACAAAAACCTATCTAGTACTCATGGTACCACATACAGAGACTTGAACCGACTATGCGGAAACAATTTGGTAGTAACCGTCCGAAAACCCAACACTTCAACCGACTTTTGAACCAAGCAGCAGGAGAAATCTCCGGAGCGACTGTTCAGTGAGGTGGCGTAAAGAATCTGATGGTTGCAGTTTGAATAACAACAGGCAGCGGCTTCAACCGAAAGGTAGGACCTAACTGCAATAGTCAGAATACAGCAAGACTTCATGTTGTTTTAATTAGTGGACACTGAATGCCTGATTAAAAAGATATGCCTTAAGGTCCCGCTTAAGTTTCCATGGTGGGAGCCTCTGCTGCCAACCACACATGTGCATGACTCGCAGCACTACACAGGGACAGCAAGAACGTGCAGCACAGGGTCCCACAGATGTAAACAAAAGACATGATGTGACATGAGGGAGGAGTTTGGCTACAAATTAGGCAGCAGCCATATTTACTGTGGATACACAACAATGGAAATAAATGTTAAACATCTAAAAAACTAAAGATCGCTAGATAAAAATATTTATAGATATGGAAACCCGAATTATAGCTACATGCTTCTAGCCAAATAACAGAATTTTGATAATCACTTCCCAATTATCTAATACTGCTGCTTAATGATCAAGGCAATGAATTCCATAATACTGGCCCTGCCACTGCAAAGGTGTGGTTTTCGGATGTCTTTAACCATGCCCTGGGGACCACAAGGAGGCCCTCTGAGGAAGAACGTAGTGAGCATGCTGGCCAGACAGGTCTCAGGAGGTCAGACAGATGGCCAGGACCCGAGCTGTATATGGCCTTATAGGTGAGCAAGCCCCTTTGAGAATTTAAGAGCATCATCCCCATAAAGAACCACTCTTCAATTTTAGGGTTGCAGGTGACAGGGCCCTGTGGAAACCATACCTTTTGGGGCAGACAGCAACAGTGCCTAGCCCCGACACAGCACCTTTTGCAGGCCCACAACCTATAAAGTGGTGCTGGCCCCAATCACTTCAGAACCTGTTAACAGAGAAGAGCTAAGCTATCTATCCAAAACTAGGCAAGGCAATTTGATTTTTAAAGCACCCTATCCCAGGGGCTCGGAGGGATCTGAACTATAAAACAATTAATAGATAAATTCCAAGCAACGATACAGTAAACAAACAAGAAAACAAAGACAGGGCACATAAACAAGGCATAACAAATAATGTCGGAAGCTTGCTGAACCAAAAAACACTTAAGCCTCTTCAACACCTTCACTGAAGGGCGACAGAGGGTAGTGGTAAATGGAGTTCACTCCAAGAAAGAGAGGGTGACTGGTTGGGTGCCTCACAGCTCAGTGCTGGGACTGGTCCTCTTTAATATCTTTATAAGTGACATTGCAGAGGAGCTGGAAGGGAAGGTCTGCCTCTGCAGAAGACACCAAAATATGCAACAGGGTGAACAGTCTGGAGGTGGTGGAAAGGATGAGCAGAGACCTGAGAAACTAGAGGAGTGGGCAAGGGTATGGCTGCTGGGTTTCAATGTGAAAAAGTGGAAAATAATGCACGTAGGGCACAGAAACCCAGAGGCAAAATACAAAATGGGTGGAGTGGTAATGCTGAACACCAAGCAGGAAAGAGACCAGAGGGGTGTAATCATATCAGATGACCTAAAGGTGACCAGGCAGTGTGACAAGGCAGTAGGGAGGGCAAGTGGGATGCCGGGGTGCATAGGGAGGGATCACAAACATAAAGAGGGAGGTGGTGTTGCCTCTGTATAGATCGCTGGTAAGACTCCACCTAGAGTATTGTGTCCAGTTCTGGAGACCACATCTCCGGAAGGACACAGAATGGAGGTGGTCCAGAGGAAGGCAACTAAAATGGTGCAGGGTCTGCATCAAAAGCCCTAAGAGGAGAGGCTAAAGGACCTCAATATGTATGATGAATTTTTAAGTGCTGTATTTTTTAGCCACCCTTTACACTATATGTGTAGTTTCCTTACCTGTAATTTGTTTTAAAAGATGTTATGTTTTGTTATATGTTATGTAAGCTCAGGCTAATTGCTGCATCTTTCATACTAAGTATTGTATCACTGTGTACTTTGTAAGTATCTCAAGTGTTCTTTTGAACTTGCTTTATCTGCTGTCCTATCCAAGACCTCCTTGTAAACAATTTTTAATTTTTCTATTTAAACATTTGGTAACCGGGGAAGGCACACTGAGCCGAGGCTTGTTTACAGGTGTGACCTGGGGGAAAGGGGTACAAGCATATTACAATCATGACGCATACATATTTCATTAGAGATAGAACAAGAAGTGGAGAGAACATTTGTACAGAAGCACAACAGGACTGGATATACAATATAAATTAATACAACACACAGTGGTATTTACAAATGCAGAGGAAATGCAGCCAACATACTCTAGTAGGATAGACATGAACAGCGAGTGTTAATGGTTCAGTGAGGTGACTGAGTACCAGATTGGCAGGAGCATGTAAGGGGTTGTAATGCACGAAGCTGCTGTTTGAGAGAGTCAAATGTGGGGGGAAGTTTCTTTTTTGGGGGGGTTTATTCCAAAGGAAGTTGAGCCTGTAGGAGAAGGCGGAGTTGCCAGACATGGAGGAGGAGGAGGATAGGTGCAGCGAGAAGGTCCAGGTATCCCTGGACCGGAGGCCATCTGAGGATGGAGTAGCTGGGGACAGACTCTCAGAGAGGTAACAGGTTGAACCAGTATTTGACCACAAGTGCAACAAAGTGGATGCAACAGCGATGGGAGAGGGATGTTAGGCCAAGGGAGGCATGAAGAGAACAAGAATGTGTTCCGAGAGGGAAGTTGGTGGTGAAGCGGCAGAATACATTTAGAAGGGTGTCTAGTCTGGACAATGATGAGACAGAGGCCGTGCTGTAGATCATATCGGCATAGTCAAAAATGGGTGCGATTACCTTGGTTAGGATTTTGCGTTTGCCTGGCAGACGGAGGGCATCTCTACTGCAGCACAGCATACAGAGCTTGGGGCATAGTTTTGAGGTGATGGCTTCTATGTGGAATAAAAAAAGTCAAATGGGGGTCCAGCCATATGCCTAGGTATTTGTATGTTGTAACTGAGTCAAGGGGTGTCTCATCCAATGAGGTGGTGGTGGGCTGACCAGTTTTTGTGCAGTACTGAAAGTCGCAGACAGTTTTAGAGGAGTTTATTTTCAGATAATTGGTCTGGAATCAGGTCTGCACAGCGAAAATCCCTCTGAAGGTCAGACTGGACATTGTCTAAGACAGGCCAGGAGGAGAAAAGTATGGTGTCTTCCTCATACATACATATGCGGGAACTGGAGCATATAGAGGGAAGGTCGTTTATAAATATCGAGAAAAGGATAGGGCCTAGGATAGATTCTTGAGGTACACCAGCTACAATTGGGAGAGGGGAGGAAGAGTTTCCTATATTAAACAGACTGGAGCCTGTTGCTTAGGTAGGAATTGAAACACTGAACTGTAGGGGGAGCCAAGCCTGCTGCCTCAAACTTGGTAAGGAGGTAGGGGTGGGAGACTGAATCGAAGGCCTTCGCCAGGTCAAACAAAACTGCTGATATTAAATGTCCTTGGTCAGAGGCAGATTGAATGTGCTTAGTGACTTGCAACAGCGAAGCGACTGTGGAGTGGTGTTTAATGAAGCTTGATTGGTAGGGGGGGAAAGCAAACTGGTTTACGTAAGGACCTCCGAAAGTCTGGTCAGGACAAGAGGTTTCCTGAAGTTTGGCAAGGGTTGGAAGGAGGGAGACTGGCCTATAGTTTCCGGGCACAAAGGAGTCACCACCTTTGTGTAGGGGGATTACACTGGCTGATTTCCAGGCTTGTGGGACAATACCAGAGAAGGACAAATTTAGAAGGTGGGTAAGAGGTGACTATTTCTGGGGCAGTCAAGAAATAGTTTGGGGTAGATCTCATCGGGGCTGGACTTGGTGATATTTAGGACGTACAGGGTGCGAACAGGAAAGTGTTGCTACATGAATTGGGGGGGGGGAGAGAAAGAGGGCTGGTCAGGGAGGGCACAGAAGGTGAATAATTTAGTGTGACTGCAATACTGGCAGTGAATGGGATAATTTGGCCATCTTGATTCAGGCAGGAGTGTTGGACTGAGTCGTTGGATCCAGCAGGGGAGTGTGCCACCTTCCAGAAGGAGGATGGATGTGCATTTTATAGATGTGATCTAAAGCAAAGTAATCAGCTTTTGCATGTCTTATGGCCTTGGTGCAGGCATTCCTGAGGGCATTATAGATTTGTCTTGATTGAGGGGTCTGGAGGGACTTGAATTTGGAACCATGCTTGTCTGGGGCTTTGCACCGGGCACTAAGTAGGCAATAAGCAGGGCAGTGACCCATGAATGGTTGGTGCTTCTTTACCCTGGATTTAATCAGGGGGGCATGGTAGTCCCACACCTTGGAGAAGATGCGCAGGAATCGAGTGTGCTGTTTAAATATCTACAGCTGAACCAACCTAGTGACAGTCAGCGCTTCTTAGGTTCAGCAGGAGGGCAGAGATGTCAAGTGAATTTAATGGATGTATTTTAATGTACTTGAGAGCAGATTTGGGTAGCTGGGTTTTCCTGATGCAATGAGTGATGCAGTGGTCGCTAAAATTGCCAAGTATGCCGACAGAGGCCATTCTGTGCAGAAGGGGGAGAGGACCCAGTCGATAAGTGAGGGGTTTGAGGAATGTGGATTGTAACAAGTGGGCTCTGCGATTAACTGGGTGAAGCTGAGCAGGGTTTTAAATAGCTGGTATAGCATAGCAAAACGGGGTAATAACCATTTTCAGAAATGCTTAGCACTAGACTAACCTTTTTTTGAGTGAGTCTATAACAGTACCTAAC